>OX104067.1:71739661-72010429 GCA_944474145.2 Dicrocoelium dendriticum | reverse complement strand
TTTTCCTTTGTGTTGATGGTCTACCCAAACAACATGAGCGACCTTACAAAGGTCCTTTTAAAGTTATAGAGCAAAAAGACCGCGCCATTATTATTGGCCGTCAATGTAAACGCGAAACTGTTACGATTGACCATCTCAAGGTTTCCCACGCGGAACCGGAGGCAAAAGAATACCCCTGCTTTTCATTTACTGATGAATCGATACAGCCTATGATTGAAGAAACATCTACCAGCAACGCCAGTGGCTTTAAGCAACACTTTTCATCTGCATTTAACACCTCACCTTACATATTTTCTCGGAATCGGCAGACGCATCAATAGCCGTTCTTCCGACTTTGCCGTCTGACGTAACCTGTAAGCTGACACTGCCCCCGACCGAACCTCACAAGTCGACCAGATCTAGTAGGCGAGTTCCTTCAGCAGCAAGGTTAGGAGATTAGTTTTACTACGAGTTTTTGTTTTCTGCTTTTCTTGTTACTTTTAGCTAACACCGTACGAAACTCAAACAAGCCATAAACTTTTAAAATCGCATAAATCCGACGAACATTTTTAAAATAAAAAAGAACGCAATATAGTTTGACAACTGTAAAGATGAAAGTTCTGAACACACATAACAAGTTGCATTTTCTTTGTCACCAACCTCATCCGGTAACTGCCATCTTTGCTTTTGCCGTCGCCACCAATGTCACCGCATTTGTTTCCTTTTCTTTGTAAGAACTGGGCAGGGTGAATCGGAGACGAACATTTGACATTCACGAATTTTCGAACCTTTGACGCTCACAAATTTTTCCTCCATTATGTGCTTTTGACACCGTTACTGAGGACACCGGTGGGAGCCCGCTGGGGTCTGGTCGCTTGGTTCTGCTTTAGCAGCTGCGTCAGGTTCCACCACCTGGTCCTGCAGCAGGCTGGCTTGTGCCAAACAGTACTTATTAGATTAAAGAGTCACTCAGGTGTTTCTTTAGGCAGTATGGTGACCGGGAGACTCCCGTAGGTTTTTGTAAATTATTCTGAAATATATTAAAATCACAGTTTTCTTATGTCTAAGGGAATTACGCGGTTTGCCTGTCGGAATGTGGTTCCCGTTTGTTTAAAACATACATAAGCGATCGGCCTTTGAAGCGCACAACTCTGACTGCGATGGCGCCTCGTCCACGAACTAGACGCTAGCTATTTCCATCTTCCATAGCTAGCTCATTACTGGTGCCCTATTTTAGCCTTAGCTAGCTCATCTCTAGTTATTTGAACCTTATCCCTTGCTTACGTTTTGTGCATTTCACTCAATGCCATGGGTTTACCGGCTAGTATCGTACCGAATATATAGCACACGTTTCACCCGCTACACGGCCTCTATTATTCTTTCCATGGTGCTAGACGCAAGTGTTGTATGACTGTAAAATAAATACGTAAATATTTATTTTTGACAAAGCGCGGCACACCTTTTGCACTTGCTTAGAATTGTGCAATCTTGTACATGATAGCATAAAGAGCAGCTCCAAGCAAAAGCGTATTACAGATGTAGTCAGTAGTATGGGTCTACCTGGCCCGAACATTGAATGAAGTTTTTCCTTGCAGAGGGCAAGATGTAAAGATAGGGCGTACAGAAAGCAGTAGATTGGAGTGTATTGGTGAGAAACTGGTCCGATATGCTTGTGTGCACAGTGCGGGTCTGGCGAGTGAAGCCTGAGGACCCATCTGTTAAATCGTTTTGAGAGTAGTGGCCTGTCAGTGAGCATATGTAGGTGTATCTCTATGGGAGCGGATGTGCGCCCAGCAAGTATTGGTCAACTTGCCAATGAGCGGTAGGGGCAGTGACTTTATTTAGTAGAGAGTCAAATGCAGCACGTTGAAGTGTTGTTAAAGTCCTTTGTACTTTCAGTTGGGATAACGTTTACCAGGTAAAAACCACCGCGTACTGGAACACTGCCGACCAATGATATGACCTTGACTGGATTGCCACTTGATGGTAATTGTCAATACTTGGTCTGAAGCCTCGTTTGTGTCAATGTATGGCGATTGCGTGCTTCGATTTGGACGATTAGTTTCTTCTCTTTATTGAGATGGTGGAGATATTGAGAAGAAAGACCCAAATGTTCAGGTTTCTAAGGATAAATACGGAAGAAGGGACACCGTCAGGGACTGGATAGTGAGTCAGTTTCGAGGAGCAAATTGCTAGCTTGCTGATGTTTAAGGCAATAACGTATATTTGATCTTCAGTGTATAGCGCGTCGATCGTGCGTTATATATCTGGTACGATGCTAGACTTCTACCCTAAGGAAACGGGCGGAGCACAAAAATTAAGCTAGGTGAATTATTTAAAGAACCACTTTTAAGCTAGGTACTGCTAAAAATAGGACAGTGAAGGCAAGTTAGATAGGGAGGATGTAGCTGGCATCAAGTGCGTGGACGATCGACGTTCGCAGTTCAACTCGCGCGCTTCAAAGGCGGATATCCTTTTGAGTTTTAAACAAATGGGAGCCACTTACCGACAGATAAACCACCTATTTCTTGAATATATAAGAACATTATCAACTAATCATTTGTTATTATTAGTAACACAGTAATACTGAAAATCCCCAGGTCCATACACAGTCCCCTCCAGGAATAGAATAAACCGGGGAACACTTTGATCTACGTGAGGTCTGTCCGTCACGGGCTAGCTTCCTGAAACATCAAGGAGTGAAGCTTGATGCAACTACTGAGCCAGAACCAGGCGAGAGCAGGCTGGCGGGCTCCCTCCCGCGTTCTCCCTTACAATACCAAACACACAAATTTGAGAAAAAGTTCGTGAGAGTCAACTGTTTGAATGCTCGCGGATTTCAATTGTTTCTTTTTAGACCCGTCATCCACTCCAATTCATATATGAAAAGTAAACAAAAACAAGTGCAGTGACTGTGGTGGAGAGGGCAGAAGCAACGTTGAAGTAGGCAACAACTAAAACGCAACCATGGTGTATTCAAAGTCTCTTCTTTCGTTTCTGTCAGTTGAAAACCTTTTGCCTTTTTGAGTTTTCAAAAGCTGTTGCCGATTGTTTGCCGTTTTCAAAAGCAGTTGCTGTTATTGAGTTTCATACCGTGTTTCGGTAAAAAAGGAAAAAGGAATGTGGGGAAAATCGGAAAGAAAATCTAATCGCCTACCTTGATGGCCAACGAGCTAACCTACCCACCTAGTCGGTTTGTGCGGTTTGTTGGAAGACGTCGTCTTAGGCGTTAGCTTGGATCCCAACGTTGGTGGGATTGCTGTAGACCTGTCGTTTGAGCCGACGAAAAGCAGCAAAGATGAAGTGGAAAGCTTTGATGGAGGATGCTGCTTGGGGTTATGGGTGTTGGAAGCAGGTTGGCCTTCTCTCATGGACGATGCAGATTCGTCAGAAGGCGTGAAAAGATCATCATATATAAATAAGTACTTTTGGCCATGCGAATCACACCATTAAAGGCATGATCATATAAAAAGTACAACAATTGATCAGAAAACGCGCAATAGTATGATAAGATTTTCATATATGTGGATCCTTAAATGTTGATATATATGCAGGTGTGTTGCTCGTGTTTGTAACTATAGTACTATTATTTTGAATGAGTTCGATCTAGCTCAGGTTACAGGTTAGCAAACCTGAGGAAGTCTACCATAACGGCTTCTCAATGACCGTGACGATTGCGAATAATGGTACAGTATGAGCGCTGCGGTTATGTAAAGGGTCCTTCGTAAGGTCACTCAGGTAGTGTGAGGCGACTATCTTCCCTTAAGAAAACGAACCGTGCTGCACCTTTTTAAGAACAAAAGACATCGTTGTTCTCTGTCGTCGGGAAGCTTGCAGTGACTCATGCGCGTGGCTAGCTGACGTGCATAATTCGCGTCGTAACGGAGAATGCTGGAAGTATCAAATAAACAGCTACGTAAGCGCAATGGTTGCTCATATTCTAACTCAGCGCTGGGCGTAAGTAGATCTTCCTTTAGGGCTGAACGGAAGCTAAGGACCCTAGACTGCACCTCCGTCCAAAAAGCGCATTAATGACATAAAGTGTGGCATTCAGCTGTCCGTGAAAACGCCCCACCGTGCCGTTTGCTTGTAAAGGATAGACTGTTGTGCGAATGCGTTGGCATCCCATGACTAATAAAATAGTTATAAATTGATGGTTTAAATTTGCGAACTTCAGCCGTGCGCCACCTTGGTTGGATAGTCGTGTAAAGTGACCCAGCGCTCGACGGAAGCGCGTGTTACAGTTTTTAACTACGGCAGGGATGGAAACGGCTTCTAGTCAACGGATGCAACGATCGATCATTGTAGACCATTCCTTTGGACAAAGATAGCGGCCCAACTATGTCGAGATGAAGGTAGGCAACTTGCACTAAAACAGTAGGGAAGCGATTAAGCTGTGCGGACACGTGCCGCTGTATCTTGGTTTGCCAACAAGTGAGACAGCCGCGTGCCCACCGCGTAAGATTGCGTTACATCCTCGACCGACCGCGTCGTTTGCCGACGAAACTGGCAGTAGTTTTATTGCCTGGGTAGACAACATTTTGAGATTTGTCGGAAAAGATACGACAGTAGGTTACTAGAATAGCTGTTCGCGGTCGTCCGGTAGATATGTTGCACAAAATGTGCCATTAGGTGACAGCAGAGTGTGCCGTGTTACCCGCAAAGAGAAAGCACGGATTTGCGAAAAATAGTTCTTTGTTTGCTTGGAGGCCATAGCAGAGCGTTTGACTGCTTGCTTGGCAAAGCCGATCGCAGATACCCTTACTAGAGTATCAGTGACGATGCTTTGTTGACCAGAAATATGTCGGATATCAGTCTGGAATTGGGCAATAAAATCTAGCTGACGAATCTCACGTGGTGAGCGTCGAGCTGATTGATTTCAGAATTCGTATATAAGCGGCTTGTGATCAGTAAACGTAATGAAATTATTACCTTCAGGGACGTGCCTGAAATGTTGGTAGGTAGTATAAACAGATAGCAGTTTGCGACTGAAGGTGTTGTACTTGACTTAGGCAGGTTGTTGACGTCTAGAGTAGGAAGCAGGTGGTTTCCAGCATCCGTCTGCAAGTTGCTGTAGGACGGCGTCAACGGCGGTGTCCGATGCTTCAACGGCAACGCTAAGCGGAGCGTTCGGAGCAAGGTGGTGATGCACGACGACGTCGGCCAAGACCTTTATGTTAACCTTGATTGCTTCCAAAGCGGCAGTAGTAAATTCCACCTGACCGTTTTTACGTCTACAAGTAGGTCGGTTAGTGCACTTAGCAATTTGCCACAAGGTAAATGAAAACGTCGATAATATTTAAGAATGACGTTGAAAAGGCGTATACGGGCAAAGTAGTCAAGACCAAAATAACTCTAATAGCGCAAACTCTATCGTCTAGAGGTAGTATGCCCTAGGGCTCGGGGTGGCAGCTAGGAAATTTGACAAAAGACCTCTGTAACACGCATTTGTCGGCATTTACCGTGATGCTATTAGCAGCCAGCTTAGTAAAAAAGCCTGAGATTTTCCGCGTGTTGTTCTTCATTGGCGCTTGCCACGAGAATATCGTCGATATAAGGAAAAAAATTAAACCTATTTTGACGGAATCTATTAATCATTGTAAGGTATGTACTGCGGTGCAAAGCCCAAAATGCGTGCGTTTAAACTCAAAGAGCCTAAACAGCGTGATTATGGCAGTCTTCCGTATATCTTCATCAGCAACTGGGAACTGGTGATACGCTCCAAGCAGATAGATTTTCGAGAACGCACGGGTGCTGCGCAGCCTAGCCGCGATGTCCTGCATGTGTGGAATAGAATAGCGGTCGAGAACAGTTACGTCGTTGGGCGCGCGGTTCTCACCACATGGACGCCAGTCCCCAAACATTTGGACAACGTGTAGAACGGTGACGCCCATGGACCTCTAGAAGAACGAACGATGCTTTCGCCACGTCGCAGTGTTGCTAAACGGATATTGTTGGCTTTTATAGGGTGAAGACTTACCAAGCAAAAACACACCACGTTCTGAAACACCACAGCAATCCATTGAATGACAAGTTGTTATTGGCTACGCTTCTTGTTAAACGTTTATTTGCTCGGTTAGTGGCAAAAAGATTGGACTTTAACGTGGTGCGACGGTTTGCTTACCTCATTGACCCATTGAGCTATACTGGGTGATGCCTCCGAGCATCTTGTGAGTTACTCCTAACAGGTTGGTCAATGGTGTGAGGTCAGACAAACTCAGTCCCCTGGTCCTCCAGGTTGGGGATTTGAAATTGGATGGCGTCCATTTCTGTAAAACTAAATCACTGCCACCCCGCTGCCTTGCGGACAGGCTTTTGAGCCAAAGGCTTTGGATGAGGACCCTAATCGTCCTCCTGGCTAGGTCTGGGCGCCCTGGCAGTATCCCAGCCCACATACAACCATGACATTTTCTTCAAACATAAACTTCATCCTGCATCGGCCATCGCGCAGGTTATCAAGGATCGCCTTATCTGCTGCATACAACAGGGCGGATAGGCAAAACATGCTACTGCTGGCACCTCCCTTCTTTCTTTTCCACCCTTTTCTCTTACTCCCATCCCGACCCCCATTACTAACCTTCCTTCTATAATTCCCAGTTTAATTGACAGCAACCGAAGTGCTACTGGAGTGGAACCATCTGCAGCCACCATCCCACAGCACCTAGCGGACGCCCATCGGCAAAAGTCCCTTATAAGGCCACGCTGTCCCGTTTCCATGGCGACATTCAACGTCCGCACTCTAAGACAAACAGGTCAGCAGGCTGCACTCGCACGCACCTTGGACACACTGGGTGTTGATGTGTGTTGTGTGTCCGAAACTAGGATTAATGACCCAAACGGGGTTATCGAATTGACTGCACCCGGCTTATCCTCTCCTTATTGGTTGCACGCATCCGGAGACGCCGATGCGGCACGCACGGGACAAGCTGGTGTAGGTATCATTCTCACCTCCAAGGCCGAATCATCGATGGTTGATTGGATTCCGGTGAACAGCCGTTTATGTGCAGCCCGTTTGACGACATCAGCCAAAGTGAATTCACGAAGTAAAACAAAAAGCTGTTTATTTGTGATTTCTGCTTATGCTCCCACCGACTGCAGTTCTAATGCAGTCAAGGACACTTTCTATCACGAACTGAACATGCCGCTACGCAGTGCTACTAGTTCAGATATTATAGTACTTGCAGGGGATATGAACGTACAAGTAGGGCGTCTGAGCTCTTCAGAAACTCAGCTGGGTGGTAAGTATGAACTTAACTCCGAACGGACTGACGGCGACGAGCGTCCGCTGCAACTGTGTGCGAAGCACCAGTTGTCTCTTACTAGCACTGCTTTTAGACACAGTGGGCGCCGAAGTGCCACTTGGCGTCCACCTGTAGCTGGCCAGCGATGGACCCAAATTGACCACATAGCCGTGTTACAGGTGGCGCGGTTCCATTCTGGATTGCCGCTCGTACTGCAGTACCTATGTCGACTCTGATCATGCCTTGGTGAGCTGTCGTTTCTCCATGAAGTTTACCAGAAGGCGCACAAAGCGTCCTCCCAGATTGGCAACTGAGAAATTGTCCCAGTCTACGGCCAGGCAAACCTATCAAGAAGCACTGCATAGCGAACTCTCGCTGTCTTGTCCTAATGACACTGAATTTCAGTGGAATAGGATCTCGACCGCTATGCACAACGCAGGAGCATCTGTTTGTGGCACTATCAGTCGTCACCGCACCAGTCACTGTATATCCGAGAGGTCCGTGCACCTTTTGGAAGTTAGAAGACTCCTCCCGGCTGGTTCTGAACAAAAGGTGACCAGCCGGGCTATTAAGCATGAAATAAAGCGGAGCCTACGTGATGACAAGGAAGCCTGGTGGACCAGTCGGGCTCAAGAAATAGAGGAGGCAGGAGCAGTAAGCACTTACCGCAAGCTCTTCCAGCTCATCCGCACCATTGGTCCCAGAAAACCAGGCGTCAGTGAGACAATCGGATGCAGCGCGGGTGCGCTGATGCACAATAAGGAGCGCCGTATGGCTCGTTGGGCTGAACTCTTTCAGGATCAGTTCAGCTGGCCCTCTGCTCCCGGACCTCTTCCTACTCAGGTGATGCAAGAGGAGCATGCACGGTTAGTTTAGAGCCTCCGTCGGAGTCTGAGGTCCGGAACGCGATCACAGCCTTCAATCGTTTTCGTGCCGCTGGCCCGGATTCCCTACCACCTGCACCATTTAAGGAAGGAGATGAGGTCCTCTGCAGGGCACTAACCTCCCTATTCGAACGTATCTGGAACGAAGAGAGTGTGTCGGCTAATTGGAGCGAATCGATTATAGTTGCAATATACATAAAGGGCAGTCGCACAGACTGTGCGAACCACAGGGGTATTAGCTTAACGCCAGTTGTGACAAAATTACTGGCTTCGATTATCGTTCGTCGCCTCACTGCAGAACGGGAATCACGGATTAGAGAAAAGCAGGCCGGTTGTCTCCCAGGATGTGGCTGTATAGGCCATATGTATACTTTGCGGCAGGTGCTAGAGCAGCGCCACCCATACCGCAGTTCGAGAATAGCTGTGTTCCTCGATTTCAAGAGTACTTTCGATGCAGTCGATTGATCGATTCTGTTCGAAATACTTGCGCGGGAAGGTGTTCCCACGAAATATGTGAACATTATTCTTGCTCTATATTCGAACACTACAGGCCGCGTCAGGGTCTATGGTGCTCTATCGGATAGCTTTTCGACTACAAGTAACGTTCGTCAGGGCTGTCCGAATTCCCCGTTTGTGTTCAATTTCGTCGTGGATTCTATCACGAAGTGTTTCCTTTAGGCATCACATGATGTAAGCGTTGTAGTAGTGCCAGATGGAAGTTTGGTTGATCTAGATTATGCGGACGATATCGTCTTGCTTTTCGACGATGTTGCGGCGGCACAAGCAACCATGAATAGCCTATCCAGAGTGGTCCCATTATTTGGTATGCACTTCGCACCTTCAAAGTGCAAAGTGTTGCTGCAGGACCACCAGCCACTTGATGACCCCTTGACGCTTGCTAGCGAGGAACTCGAGGTGGTTGATCAATTTACCTATCTTGGCAGCTGCATCAGCAAGGATGGGCGCATAGCAACTGACGTGAGCTCAAGCATTGCAAAGGTCAGAGCTGCCTTCTTGAACCTGCGTCATCTTTGGCGACAGAAGGGAGTTTCTCTTCGTCTGAAAGGCCGTGTATACAAGGCCACAGTGTGGGCCGTTCTGCTCTATGGTAGTGAGACTTGGCCCCTTCGGTCTGAAGACCTGAGGCGCCTTCAAGTCTTTGATCATCGTTGTTTGCGAAGCATTGCTGGTGTCGGATGGCACCAGCGTGTCCGCAACGATGATGTGCGTAGGCGAGTACTAGGTGGTGACAAGTATGCTAGCTCCCTAGAACAACAGATAGCACTGAATAAGTTACGTTGGCTCGGGCACGTGCTACGCATGCCTGGTCACCGCTTACCTAGGAGGGCCTTGTTCAGTCTACCAGGTGTCGGATGGCGCAAGGCTCGAGGTGGACAGAAGTTGACTTGGCAGCGGGAAATGAAGTCACTGACGACCAAAATGAGTGCCGCTGGTCCGTCTCACCTTCCGGGTCGGAGTCCACGTGACTCACCTTGTGCTTGGCTCGAGATTTTACAGGATATGGCTCGCAGTAGACACCAGTGGCACGTCTGCTGCCGTCTCCAAATTAGGTTCTCTGTTTAAAGTGTGTTTGGTGCTGAGTTATCTGCCTGGTAATGACTGATTAGGACACGTGGCAGTGAAAGCTGCAGGGAAACGGCCTCGCCAATGCCGCCTTATCTTTGCACGATAGCCAGCTGTTTGTGACGGAATGTTGTCTACACAAGGTGTAGGCGCCTTGACCCTGAATGTTTGGTTAGGGCATCAAGGTTTTCAGGTAAGTCCCCTTCCTCTCCTTCTTCTTATTCTTTATTTCATAGGTCCTCATGGTTGTATGGCAGCGAAGCATCAGTTCAAATGGCTGATGTACTGCTGTTGCTGATGATGATGAGTCAAGTTGCGTTCCAATTTTCCCTTGGCTGATGTGTTAGGCAAGTGCCTGTTTCATGCCTGGGTCCTGTTCTGTCCTGACCAAAAGGCTAGGCCCGATTGTCTGGCAATGAATTGAAACCTTTTGATCGTGATGGGTTGCTCATCTTCAGCACCACGTGATGTTTCCAAGGGATATCCAATAAAATCTGATGAAGTATTGTTGTAGCCGTATAAAAAGGATACTGATCTGAACAACGAATCAATGGTCCACCCGGGGTAATTTGTAAACTGGGTTGGAAATGTAGGCAGCCATGGTCAAATGAACGGTGAAAGCCTGGTAGAGAGCTCCGGATGAGTGGCAAGGAAAGTATTCTGTAGCGAACATTAGCCCAACCCAATTGTTCTGGCCTTGTATCGGCCAGAGAATGTGCCATCCGAAGTCAACAGGAGAGCTCCAGGTAAAAAGTACTTAAAAGAGATATTTTAGTTGACTTTTACCCAATTGTTCAGGCCTCGGGAAAATTGGTCTTGTAAGTAAACGAATTGCTTGTCCAGTCAGTAACTTGTACCAACGGCGGCTAATCTTCCACTGGCTCCCGGATAGAGGAACGTTGTGTCACGTTACGTAGTACGATGGTGAATATGGACGATTCCTTGGGTGCTTGGCGCCCTATATTTGACAATCTCTGGAATAAAAGCAACTAACAAAGACATCCACATTGGCAAGCAGGCGCTCAATTTAAACGATGATTGAACTATTATAACACCATTCCATGTAATTGTTGTCCAAATCTCTCATATGCACGTGTACTATAAGTAACGAAATACAACCAGAAGCCAGCAGACCACAGATCAGTAGAGAAGTTAAGATTGCTCCAAATTTGGAATGAAGAAAGTCAAAGAGTTTGAGGGGTCCGAAAGCGCATATACCCATTCGGCGGGACTCTAGAGAGAGGCGGACGGTGTGCTAAATATGGAAAAAAGAAATCGCTTAGAAGGGGTGACAGGGACACGTTGCCTCAGTCCTAATTTTGTATGAATGCAAGAACTCTGGGCAGACGAAGACATGTAAGGTAACGTTAAATGCAGAAGGAATACAAACAGAGCGTACGGGAAGGAAAGAAAAGGGTGGGTAAAAGTGGTCCCATTAAGCCGCAGTAGAAAAGTCAACGAGTGCTCCAGTTAGATATCCATCCTTGCAAATAATAAGAAAGAGGAATCATGTCCAGCAAATCACTTGAGTTGTGGGTTAAGGGGGTTGCACCGGCGTGGGCAGTTGGCATGCCGAGCAAAGCATTCAGGAGGAAGGGCACAGATAGTTGGGACTGCAAAACCTAGATCGTTAACTTACTAGATGTCTAGAAGCAACCAGTAAGCATGAGACCGGTCAGATACCTCTAGATTAGAGCGCTTCCCAAAGAGTTATCCTTGCACTTGAAAATGGAATGCAAATAGGGAGCACGAAATAGAATGAATAGGGTCAGGAAAGAAAAGGCTCTATTGAGGAGTAGTGCAAAAGCCTACCAATTTCTCGAGGCGCTGTGAATAACCATTGGACCTGTCGATGATTCATGGGTAAATGCTCAGTAGTTGGGAAGCAGGAGATTATTGGGACGGGACTAGAATGTCGGCTTATAGAGAGAAAGCCGTATTATTAATATCAGAGCGCTAGGCGAGAACTCCGGCAGCAATGGACATGATTAAGAATGAAGGGAAAATAATAATAAGGATGAATCGTGACCAACAATGTTATGAGGTGAAGCAAGGAAGACTCTATTGCGAAGGGAAAAAGCCTACAACGATCTCGTGGTGTTGTGAACAGACCGTTGGATATGTGGATCCCTTATCATTATGGTCTCGGTAGCCGGAAGTTAGGAGATAATTGAGAAGTGACTATGATGCCGGTTCCTAGAAAGTAAGCCGTATTAATAAGCTCGGAATACTAACAGAGAGCATCGGCAGTAATAGCCCTTTTAAGAAGAAAGGGGATGCAGTAATAAGAAGGAATCATGACTAGCAATGCTCCCTAGAGGAAGGTAAAAGGGCATTGCGTCGACAGAGCCTAGATCATTTAGGTCTTTTAAGTCCGTGAGAGGTCAGAAAGCAGGAGACCGCTCTGGCGAGACCGGTTCAGTCAGCAAGTTGAAGGTAGGTGGTTAAATTAATGTGGGAATAAACGTAATGTGCGTCAATTGAAACAAACCTGTTCGGGACGAAAGTTGCATGATACAAACTGTCACCATATATGGGATTATGATAACACCCGTAATCACCAGGTAGGGACAATATGTGCTAATTACCAGGGCGGCTCGGTGGGTTCCATCCCGCAGTGGTGGGTCGTTTACATGCAAATTATACACTGTGGTAAACGTTATTGGTAAGCCTGGCGTACTTTGCTGTCGTCATTGCTGCAATGCCTCCGTCAGAGACGTCCGTGTGTCGCATAGCTTTCCAAACAGGCGGGGTTTACCTTAATCTTTGGGTAGTGCTGGTAACAACAACTATCTCAGTTAGTAGCGCAATATAAATTTACATAATAATTTTTCTTGTTGCTTAGTAGCCGGCTGGTAGCTTTCCGGCACGATGCCCTACCCGTTGCTGGTAGCTCAGCTGGCACTCAACCCTTGTATTTATTTTCTTTTTCTTTTATGTATTGGGGCACATTGGCTGCGGTGGTTAACACATCTAGTTAACGTGTATAATAAATGAGCCCTGATAACAACAGATTCAGTCCATGCAGCTAGTAGGTCACAGATATTGCGGGCGGTTTGCAATTCCATACGCATTCAAACAACACAAGTTTAAGTTCAATTGCAAGTGGGACCTGAAGTGCAAATCATTATTGCTTGCCTTCAAAGCAACCTCCTCATGAATGGCCTGTGCTGTATCCCGTACTGGCGAATCATGGTCTACTTAGCAATACCAGTATCATAAGAGACGATCACTTAAGGTAGAACGTAAACCAATACAACAGCCTACTAAAGGCGGTAAATGGACCAAGTAATCCTTATCTATATTTATACCATGTAACAAATATAATACTAAGTAACCTTACTCCTGCGCGCGGGAAGGCGAAGTTTAGTCGCCGCACTTACGAAAACTATTGCTGGAGCAAGTATTGCTAATGGGCGACTAAACTGTCGCAGCGGGAATCTTTTGAAGTTTCTCTTAGAAGGCAAAGGATAAGCATAACTGCGGTACGTTTCCATGAAACTCATAAGGCTATAGTTCTTACATGTCAGCATAGGAAACATGGAAACAAGATCGAACCAATCAAACGCACGATTAATATGTATGCTTAAAGTAACAGCAACACACTTGGCACGTCCAGCGAAGGCTACTGCCGTTCAAAATAAGCCTCCAGTTAACACTTGCTGCAAGTTACGTTTAAACAACAAAGCTCCTAAAAGACATCAATCACTTTTAAGTTTCTGGCACCAATATGTAATATATTTAAAACACATTAGTAAATATGCAATATTTTTCATCAATGGTTGCATAAGCTTTGTAGTACATTGCTTTATATCCCTCGTCGATATATGACGAGTTACTGATGCTAAGGAAGGAGTTTTCATCAGATGTGTTAGGTGGGTAGCTTCATTAACTTCTGTGTGGTGCTGTTTATCTTTATTGTTTCTGCATGGGGACGCTTGAACATCCAAGTGCCGTTGGCTTTGGATTGCGTCCGGAACAAGCAACGGGCAAAGGCATGTATCAGCCCTGAAGGCTTGGCTTGACTTAACCTGTTTCATAATAAACCATCTTGCTATACGTTTATATAGTATTCTGATCGCTTAAAAAGCATTCAGTATAGGTATTAACGATGTCTAATGCTTTTTGTCATCAACACACTGATATGAATCCAGAACCGGACGGATAGTGCACAGCGAACCGTCCGAGGCTGCTATCAGCGAAGGTTACTAATGCCAATCTTGCCTTTATAATTCGTATTTATTATGGATTTAAGCTTCTGCCGAGTATATTGGAAAAAGCAAATTCACTACTATGTGCGATTGATTTAGAAACACAAAACCCATTGGGCGCCGCTCGTCGTCTATTGAGCGCTTTCTCCGCACCTGGATTTAGCGCAGTACAAAGGTCTTTGGCTGCGCAGTCAGTGGTAAGCAATAAAGTGGGGCTTGAGAATTGTCCCAGCACAGAGTGTCACGATACTAGGGAACAATAAATTCCAACATATGTTTATATTTTTCTTCTCTGCGCTCTTTTGACTTAACTCACATTGTACATCAAACCTTACATCCCTGGTCTTGATTCATAATCCCATACTAGTTGCTGGTCAGGAAGTTGATCGGTAATTTTATAAGCACTACACGACTTGTTCCCATAATAAACATACTGGACGAAGCCGCCACTAGCACAACTGGCGCTCACCGGCCCGATTACGGGCTCTAATTGCAGTTACTAAGGAGGAACCGAAATATTCCTTGTAACATAAACGCACGTTTCAGTAGAACAACTCATAATAGTAGCACGATTATATGCGCTTTCCCTGTCGCTTCCGACAGCCCGGTTCGCACAAGTAAACAAACCTGGCTGCTGGCTAGACCAATTTTTGTGCCCCAGGCCATCTCTAATGAACATCTCTTGGACGGCTTTCGGTCACCCAGAAGGTTTTACAATGCACCCTGTAGGACCAGTAAATACTGGTCCGAGATGTTGTGCGTAATCAGCCGCGGATAATAGAAGGCAATTGTACTCGGGCACAGCGGATTTATAATTGGTTGGCTACAAAAGACGTGGACCGATGAAGCGAGACAGTAGCAACAAGGTAGCGCAAAAACTTACAGGACAGTAAATTTGACGAGCCGCATGTATGTCAACATGGCCCCATTGTACGGGAAGGTAAAACAAAGAAGGAACAATGTACAATGGGTCATCAATGGAACTGTACAGAAATGAGGCTGGCTAGCCAAACAACCTCCTCGTGGTGCCAGCTGGGTGGTTTGGGTAAGTCCCGTTCTAGCAAATGGTTCGGCGGCAGTGTTCCAGGATGTGGTGAGATTTCGCCTGGCAAACGTTCTCCCTATAAAAAGCCACAAGTATCCGTTTAACAACACTGTGACGTGGCGCATGTGACTCGCAACTAAATAAAGTCACTGCCTCTTCCCTTTTCCGGAGGATCATTCAGACATCACGGACGTCATCTGATTCAAAGCGTTCCATTGATTCCCCCTTTGATGGCGAACACAACGAACAAAAGCACACACAGTCACATTTACCTACTCACACAACAAGTCCCCTTCCAAATACACAGTTAAACATAGTTTTACATCTCAACACACATAAATTCCCATGCTATTGGTCAAAATGTACTAATTTGTGCAATTGCTGATCATACATGTTTGTAATACCATGATCACGCCCTTGATGGTGTGCCTCGCAGTGACGAGAATAAACTATTTATTTATTTATTTATTTATTTAATGTACTCACTTGGAGCGCTAAAGAGCTCCCCTAAAATACTGAACATAAGAAGCCTTCGCTGACGGATATGACAGGTGGATTAAAGTTGGGCAGGCAAAATCGTACTAAGAGAGGGCGCTAGTAGGCGCTCGCGAAAAATGGGGTTTGGTAGCAATCAGCGTCCGCGTTGCCGTTTGTTTTTATTATTTATTGGTTGCAGGGAAGAGTGCATTTCTGAGAGCAGTTGGAGTGGGCTTGTCGGGGTTCCAATATACTGGCTGACGCACATAAAATGCCGACAAGATCTCAACCTCAAGTGCTGTCAAATGATGTGCTTGGAAGTAATTCCGCCCTTCGTCGCACCTCGCTCCGCGTCTAAATGACCCACATCCCACGAAGAAAGACCCTCGTCCCATGAAGTAAGGCCCTTCGTCCCGCGGAGAAACGACGCGTTTGTGTCCGGAAAATCGTTGGCTATGGCGATCATTGAAAAACTCGCTCGTGAGGGCCCGTCAATCAAAGGAGAGGGTTGGGGCATGTAAAGACGAGAAAAAAGAAAGGCACAAGCAGAACACGCCAAAAAGAAACAAATGATGCTCGACTTGCAAAATGATTGGTTTTTTCGTTTTTAGATGTATTTAAATACGGTTTTCGTAAGTTATTGATCTTTTGTGTTTTCTAAACTTTATTTGAGCACAAGCGGGGCAAATATTTACAATATTTACTAACCTACCCGTATTTACGCCCTACGTATCCGGAGAAGGGATCGGGCCTACGTACCTCTCGACCAAGGCGGTTGAGCGTGGGAGGCAACTGGCTGGCAGTAGTCGATGAAGTCTGAACGACCTTAGCATGTAAACGCTCTGCTTTCAATCTTTCTTTAATCGGACGACCAACTCTCAGTGCTATGCCTTAACCTATTCTTATTAGACTAGTCTGATTTTCTTTGACTTCTTCCAGACTACCGACATATACACGGTCTAGGCACTGTAGACTACGAGCTATATCTTCTTTACGTTGACAGCCTACTGGACTTGTTCACACTTTATTAATATAGCCACCTTCCTGTCTATCTTACCAAACTCTTGACCCACTCCATTTGTCTTCCAAAATTGACTGTAATACTCAATCTCACTGCGCCAACTAGTCCATTCTCGTCTGATTTGTCTCCTGCTCACCCACCTTACCCAGGCTACTGCGACGTTACCAGCCATTGTTCGGAAGCTTGAAAACGCTGTACCCCTTCAAGGAGAGCCTCGTTGGCTTCTACACACCTTAGCAGTAAAACTTTTCCATCCTGCTCCTGTCGATTCCTCCTTGCGGTCTCTGTTCTCGATGCTTCTTCAAGCTGACAGCCGAAGCTCAGTGCTGTGCTTTAGCCTAGTCTCATCTGAGAAGTCTGCTTCTCTGTGATTTCTTCCCGACAACCGGGATGGTAACTGTCTAGACTCTGTAGCTTCAAAGCAATGTCTCTCTCACCTAGACAGCCTGCTGGACTTGTTCACCCTATGTTAATATAGCCACTTCTATCTCTGACTTGTCCAATTCTGTTGACTCCATTTATATTCCCTACTTAACTGTAGGACTCAATCTCAATGCTCCGACTTATCTAGTCTCGTCTGATTGGTCTCCATCTCTCCGACTTTCGTGAAGTTACCGGCCATTGCTAGAAAGACTAAATGCACTCTCCCCGTTACCATCTGGGCCAAGATAAATTACCCATTTTTTCTCTGTAATCCTTTACTATCTCGTATCAGCCCTCGCCGTAGCTCGCTCTCTGATTGTATTTGTTCATCAACCGGAAAGCGAGCTCTCAGTGCCCTGCCTTATTCTCCCCTTTGACTGCTTCCAGACTACCGAAATGTAACCGTTTTAGGCTCAGCCTAAACAACACACAAATCCTCAGATCGCGAGTCTTCCTGACTTGCTTACCCTATATACATATAGCCTCTTCCATCCCAAACCTGTCCTCTGCTGACCCTCTTTATTAGTCTTCCCACACAAACTATACGACTTAATCTCAATGTGCCGACTAATCCCGTCTCGTGTTACCAGTTTCCTGCTCTCCAACTTTTCCCGGACTAATGAGGTATTACCGACCGTTGTTCGGAAGACTGAATTATCCATACTCCTTCACACGCAAGCATCGTTAGCTTCTCCAAACTTTATCAGCAAACCTTTTCCTCCCGACTGTCATTTCCTTGCTTCCCACTTTGTTTTCAATCCTTCTCTAATGGTGCAGCCAAATCTCAGTGCTCATCTCTAACCTAACCTCATCTGACCAGTCAGATTCTCTGTGACTGCTTCCAGACCACCGGCATGTCAACGGACTTGACTCTGCAGACTCAGTGCTATGTTTTTATAAACTCAAGATCTTCTGGACTCGCTCATCCAATGTCAAAAGATCCCCTTCCCTCTCTTTCCTACCCTTTTTTGCTGATCGTTTCTATTTCCTCTCCATCTTCTCTGTACGACACCATCTCAATACACCAAATATCCAAGTGTCGGCTGCTCAGTCACACTCACTTCGAGAGCCTTGCTGAGCCTAATCACCTATGTATAATATAGCCTCTTTAGTACTGAACCTGTCTATTTCCGCTGACCCACCACACAGTTGTTCTCAACACAATCGTACGAACCAATCTCAGTTCGCCGATTAAGCTATTCTTATCTGAACGGTCTTCTGCCCCCTTACTACTTCCAGATGCACTTGCCATTTTCGACCATGGTGTGACAGCGACTTTTGCTCACTTCCACTTACGTCTAGATCATTGTTGATTCTATTTTCCTGTTATCCGTGGCCTTCTCTGGTACTGCGCTCTATTTTTATTCCCAACTCTGTGGTACGGCTTACTCGCATTGCGCCGAAGTAAGTTATCCTCGTGCGTATGGTCTCCTCCGCTCCGACCTCGCTCCTGCTTACTGGCAGCACTCGGACCATTGCTATGTGTTGCTGGGCTATTACTTCCATTAGTAGGCTCACCTTACTCCTCTTCAGCTGCATCTGCTCCTCACCTTATGTTCGCAGTTGTTTATTAGTGTGACCGTATTCGGAATAACGACTCCCAATGCACGGCAGTTTTGGTCCTCTGTGACCCTTCTCTAGATTCTGATGGCTTTTGACCGTGGAATTGTGGGTGCTTCAGCGTAATTACTCTCACGAATTACTCTTCGCAAGACCGTCCGCATTCAACCGTTCCTCGCCGATTCTCGGCATTTTCCTTTCCCCTTGGGATCTTGCTCTACGTATTGGTGTTCCTGCATTCAGCCTCAATCTAGTTGGCCTTAGTTTCACCTTAGCTGCCTCTCGCATTCCGACTGCTGTCATCATCATCGGTTTTTCTATGTTTCTATCCAACAGTCGTATTATTCGCTCAATTTTTTAACCACGCTGTGTTATATCGGTCTCTTGACGCTGCGCGTGCAGAACCTTCTTCCTACGTGGCAGTTGCAGTCAGCCACATCAGCGACGTGATGTAATGAACGCGCTTGAAAATCATGTATAATCATGTATACATAGGTTTTAGTGTACCAGAGGCACTGTTGTATGCCATCAGTCTTTCGATAGTGCTTCTTGATTCATTTCTGTTCGGCTGTTTGGCTGCCTCATGTCCGTCGCCCGCTTTTTCCCGAGAATTCTAGCTACATCGGCCAAAACAAGAAGGTTTATCCACTGGGTCTGGCTCACTCCCTCTCAATAACCAGATGCTTGCACACTTGATCCTTTCTCCGGGACATGCCGCACCCACCCGTCGTTCCAAATGGAGCTCTTTCCTCCATTCCGGAGAAACGCTTTCACGGGGTCTATACAGTTGGGTTTAGCTCGCCTTGTACTCACAGTATCACAATTTACTCACCCGCACTAATATATTTACATGGATCCCCTGTTCCACAACGGAAAGCAAACAATTCTGTCGTGATTACCTTCACTGCCACGGATAACTTTGCTTATTCTCACCGGCGTTAAAAAGTGGTCTCGGTGCCTACCCTTTTCAAAAGAAAATTCTGACTTTTTATTCTGCTGGAGCTAAACCGGTGCCATTGCATGGACAGATTTGCTGCTCCTCAATCGCGCTCGTATACCTGGCTTTTCCGATGTCCTTTCATGGAGTTTTCACTTGACAGTGGGAGGAATTCTGATTCTAATTTGCAAAGCAAGAAACTCTTAACGATCCAGCATTGGACAAAGGAGTAGCAATTTTTACCCGTTATTTACGTATTCAGCCACTAGGAACAACTACACTCACCATCCCCATGACAAATTCAGCGTGGTTAGCTGAACGTGGTCTGTGAACCGGACAAGAATATAACAGAAGAAGCTAGCCACTAGTAACAATGCTTTTACTCACTTGCACCATTTATTATTCGAAGCTACGACTCATTTGCACCACTGACCGGTTTCAACGACTTCGGCCGGACCATTGCATGGCCAATCGGACAACCAATGAAGAACTTTGGCCATCAATTGACTGCGATTAGGAGTGCACAATCGATCAGTACGATGCATCGTCAGTTATCCTTACTGTTCAAGGGAAGATACGGCAGTGTTCCAGAACGTGGTGGGTCTCCGTCTGGCAAGCTTTCACCCTATAACACGCCATAAATGTCCGCTTAACAACGCTGCAACGTGGCGGATCTGACTCAGCACTGTATAAAGCTACGACCGAACATTTCACACTGACGCAGTCATCAGACTTCTACATACAATCTGTGGAACTGATTGTAATATGGAGACTGCTTTGCTGGAGCACAGAACATTCCGATAGTTTGATGAGTACCGTTTGCATCGGAGTCTTGTTTGGGGTACTGTGTTCATGGCTTACTACATAGTGAAATCACGCCGAACTTGTATAGTGACACAACAGTTATGACTGAGTTTACGCGCCCCTGTGCCATCATGTTCCTTAGTCGGACTATTACCTGCCAAACTGCTTACTCGTATGAACTTTATCATTTGGGTTATACCTTTCATTTAAACGAAGTGTTTTACTATTCCAATGCAGCTATGCTTGTATGCACGTTTGATCGCGCCTTCACAGGTGTGCCTCGTTTTACTGAGAATATACCATTTATTTATTTATTTACATCGGCACCTGCTTCAGGAATGCTACGTGGTTGTGACTTAGCTCGATTATTCGTGGCATCGCACGAAGTGTTCGAAGTAGCCATAGGCTCAGTGGTCTCATCGATAAAAGTGGTTTGAGGCAATCGATGTTGACGTCTTTGCCTCGCACTCGCGGTCAATAGTTACGTCTTATT
This sequence comes from Dicrocoelium dendriticum, assembly GCA_944474145.2. Lineage (NCBI taxonomy): Eukaryota > Metazoa > Platyhelminthes > Trematoda > Plagiorchiida > Dicrocoeliidae > Dicrocoelium > Dicrocoelium dendriticum. Next base: position 71,989,770 of record OX104067.1, on the reverse strand, counting down.
CGTAAGGGATAGTACCCTGAACGGTCCAAGATACCCCGACTGAAGAGGCAGTCTCCCACCGACTGCTCGCAGGTGGACGTGTGAACACGTAGGCAGCTTCTCGGGCACATACATGGTGTCTTCTGTCATCGAGGGGCGGGCGGACCTAGCTGACGCACTTGTTGAGCAACTCGGTCGGTGTACCTTCCGTAGTCAACGTAAAAATTACACAGAACGGGTCCCACCTTTTGTCCAGGCAAACGCATTGTGCAGCCCTTGACTAGCTGCGCTGGCGCTGCATCGAATTCCCTTTCAACACTCATTTTTTAGCCTGGTAGAACGAGAGGAATTGTTTCTGCTCGTGAAAGATCGGTGTGCACACGCCTCGCCTCCTACACATGGGTGGGCAAGCGTTCCACCATGCCTTCGGCGGCCGAATGATACCTTGTCATCTAGACGCGGAGGCAACCGAAACCTTTAAGCAAAGTGGCGGAAGTGGTCGAGAGATGTGACCCTCTGTCGGTAGTTACGATGGTGGGACAGCTGTAGTGCATTATCCAGTGGTCTATAAATGCACTTGTTGCTGGTTTAGTAGCAGTTTGGAATCGGTGTACACTCTGGACACCTGGTGTATCGGTCAAAATAAGTCAGCAGGAATACCGAACCTTTAAAAGGCGTCGGAAAGCCTATAGGGTGCTGTGCACGTAATGAAACGTGCGCCTGGTGTCGGAAAAGGGCCCATTGGCCTGTTCATGTGCTTGTGTACCGTCGTGCGTTGACACGAGAGGCAAGCAACTGCACAACTGTAAACGTTTCGTTTAACATTACACACCCTACGTATAGTTTGGTTACGAGCTTAACCGATGCACAGATGCCTTGCTGAGACAAGTCGTGCAACATGTTTAACACTGTCTGTCGAAACTCACATGATAGGACTGGGAGCAACGTGCCCAGAGATACATCACATTGTACAGTTCCGTCTGCTGATGTCCACGGAACGGGGCGTGCGTGCACTGAGGGAGACCAGGGTAGTTGATCAATCTCAGGCTCATTGAGTTGCGCTGCGGCCATGGTTGCCAGGTCGATAGCGGGGCCGGCGTCAGCGGAGACGGATTCAATTCAGAAAAGTTCATCGACGACGGTGTTGTTCACTCCTGAGACCTGTCGTATATCGGTAGTAAACTGAGCGATATAGTCTAGGAGGCATGACTCGCGGTATCGATTGTTAGTCGAGCTGAGCACGTAAGTCGGGGTTAGTGGTCTCTGAAGACGGCGAGGGAGCAACTTCCACAGACAAGGCGGAAACGGCGTACGTATGGTGTATTGGCTAATAGGTCGCTACCAAAAGCACTGTAACGTGATCCGGCAGGTTGCAAACGTTTGTCGAAAAACGACAACTGCTTCCAAATGTCAACTGCATTTTGCTGCAAGACTAACCCTACTGCCAGGTCAGAAGCGTCAGTACTGAGCTAACTTGGGGCTACCGGGTCGTGGTGCACTACAGAAGCTGTTGGCGAAACTTCTTTCAAAACCTAGATAGCGGAGCGTGCTAAAGCAAAAAAATAAAAATTTTAAGTTTTCCTTGTAGGATAGCCAGAGGTGCAGAAAATGCAAAGTGAAAATAGGTATGAAACGGCTGTCAAATTCGACGAAGTCGACAGAGCCATGGAGACAACCACACTTACATTTGAAGGAATTCCGAATCCACTCTGCGGAGAATGACATTTTCGCCTGTTATGGACATATTCAGCCACAAGAACCAACTGCACTCAACGTCCCCATGATATGTCCAGCGTGGATAGCTGGACACGGTTTGCGAGCCGGACAAGAATATAATAGGAAAAGCCGTCCTCTATTATCAATGTGTTTACTCACCTGCATAATTATCAATAAACACTGCGACCCTTTTACTTCAATGACCGGCTTCAGCGACTATTGCCTGATCATTACTAAGCCATTCGGCCAACCAAGGAGGAAGTTTGGCTCTCAACCGGCTGCGAATAATAGGGTGCAAAATCGGTCTATACGATGCATCGCCCACTAGCACTACTGTTCAACGGAAGCTACGGCATTGTTCCGGAACGTGGTGAGTTTTCGTCTCGCAAGCGTTCTCCCTATAAAATGCCACAAATGTCCGCTTAACAACACTGCAACTTGGCAGATGTGACTGGCCACAAAATAAAGTCACAACTACTCATTTCACACCGACGCAGTCCTCAGCCTTCTTCATCCAACCTGTGCAACTGATTTCACTATGAATAATGCTTTGATGGAGCACAGATCATCCCGACTTCGTAATGGTTATTGACTGTACCAAAACCTTGTTTTGGGCTCCTGCGTTCATGGATCACTGCATGGCGAAATTACCCTCAACTTGTATCGTGACGCAACAGTTACGACTGATTTTGTGCGCCGCAGCGCCATCATGTTCCTTGGTCTGACTATTACCTGACAATATGCTCACTCATATGGACTACATCCTTGCGTTTATTCCTTTCATTAAAACGAAATGTTCTAACGTTCCGAAGAAGCTATGCTTGTATGCATATTTGATCACGCCTTTGCAGATGTGTCTCGTTTTACCGAGAGTATACCATGTATTTATTTATTTATCTAGATGCGTGAAACCATGAAGTTGATTGATTAGTTGCTGGCTTTAATTTTATCCTGTATTGGCATGACTCCTGCAGGGAAGATATAGCGGTGGAGTAAACGGACCGAATCGACACAACACAGACACTTTCCTGCGTTGATCATAACCCCGCGTTGAGATAAACCATCGGAAGGTGTTTAAACGTAATGCACGTGCTCTTTTCCTAAAGAGCTCGTAATCGAGGTGTCGTCAATTTATGCGTTAGTGACATCTAGGCTTCGACAAACAATGTTGTTGAAGCGCAGCAAGGTTTTCGCGGCAGTCTTTAGGACAAACATCATGCGCAGAAACTCCAACATAATAAATGGATGCAGCACGGCAGTTTTAGCGATATCCACCTCGGCCACCGGTATTTGGTTGTAAGCGCGCCCCAAGTCGATTCCCTGATAAAGATTTTACCTGCTAGACGGGCGGTGCTATTCACGGTAAGTGAGATAGGATTGAGAACAGGCGTGGTTATGTTGTTTGGAGCTCGATCATTGCCACGTTGACACCAGACTCCCATTGTCTTCTTAGGAACCATGTAAATACATGACGCACGTGGCTATTGGATAGTCTTATGCTGCCGTCCTGAAGCAGTGATTTTATTCTGCCCGTAATTTGTCGGTAACGAGGCGTCTTGCTCGGGCACCCGTTGGCAGGCCGCGGGTGACGTGTGATGAACCTCTGTCGTAGCCAGCGGAAGTTTTAGCAGCTGGTCGTACCAACCGCGTGCATTCCGATAGTAGGTGCGCATAATTCAAAGGTACGTCAGCGATACGTAAAACTGGACTGCTAATCAAAGCGTCGCTAATAACGCCTTCAAACCCTAGTTCAGTACGTTGATCTAATAGTCTGGGGTTGGCAACCTCAACAAGCAACCCAAACTATCGAAGCAAGCCCATACCGTTAACTGCGAAAGGTATAGACGCAACCACCAAAACCACTGAAAATCTCGGTGGAGATTGAGGTCTAGATTTATCATGCCCTGACCAAAGAAAAATATCAGAGAACCGCTGACCGCGCGCAGGCTACACCTGGGCTTTTAGTGCTTGTGCTTTGCCCTTGCATGGGTGAAGCTGACGGTTGCGCTTGTGTCGATGAGGATGATGATGGAAAAACGTCAATCCTTAAGATAAACCGCGATTGGTTTGGTTTATGATATATGCGATGCGCGTGCTATTATCCTAACTACTGGTTTACCCTGAAGCAAATGAGTCATGCCTAATGCAGGAAGTCGGACACTGTCAAGCTTTTCCACTATATTGACAGTGATACTAAGATAATTCTTTGATAGGTTTGGGAGCTTTCTGACGGAGAACCTGCAGATAAAATGTTGCGCTTTTTGTCGAACGTGACGTACTCGAGGTAAAACCAGAAGAACCGCAGTGAACGGTAACCAAAAGATGGTCAGCATCTAAGTGTGGCACACGCTGCTTCGAAGCTTTTAGCGCTGCCACCTTACTGCGAAGAAGCGTGCTCTTCTTGGCTTTATGGTAAGACCGGCGTGTGTACTTGGAGAAAAGATAGGACTCGGTTTTCATTGGTGAGAAAGTGTCGCCAGAGCTACTGGTCGCCTGCTGCGGGAGGTGTCCAAACGCAGCGTCTGCCTTGGTAGCTGCTTCTTTCAGTGGCGTACCTATAAACATGGACAGCATTACTGGCATTGGCACGTGGTGTCGTACAAAGGGCCGTTCCTTTATCCCGCCCTCCCCAATGAATAAGGAATTAGCGGTGCTCTGAATTACGTGAAGCACCTTTGATGCCTTGCCATCTCCCATGGATAGACGATGAAACTGCTTAACTCGAGCCCGTGCGCTGGGCTTTGACTTCTTTTAATTCGCCAGCTTCATCGTTTCATACTTTGCCACATTCTATGGGCAGCATGACGTTTCCTGAACCAGGGTTATGACAGACGAAGTAAGGTGTGAGACCAACCGTTTGTACAACCAACGTTCCTTCTGATTGCCCTTATTTTCCATTTCCTCCTCAACGATGGGAGAATAATCTCGAGACTGTGTTCGAGGAAACTTAGGACAGCCAAAAAACCATGTCACCTCTGTGAAACGAATCAGACGCCGCTTTCGAGTTGTAACTTTAGCAGACCGATAAGGAACGAAAACACCATGAAACTACTAATATTTGGCAAAAAACCAAATACATCCACTTATTTTGACAAAAATGGAAGGAACGCACCAAAAATTGAAACGACGAGCAGTTTAAATTTGCGCGTGCTAAGCTTCGTCATCAGTTTGTAATACTAGGAATACTAGTCAGGTGTGAGCAACCAAACGCGGAGGTCATTAGCACATTGAGCGTACAGCGCAGATATATTCCATGGGCTACAAAAGAGGTGGATGGATTAAGTGAGGCTACTACAAGACGGTAGCGCGCCAGCTTAAGGGACAGTCAACGTGACGATTATACAAGGGGACTTAAAACAATAAAGAACGATATACAACTCGTCATCAATGAACTCGTACCCAAAAAACAATGGTCATCTTTCAACCAGATATTTTTTATATGTTTCATAGCTTTTAAACAGCTCTATTTTGAGCGCCTAAGGTGAGCTTTTATTAAGCATTTACTAACGCCAATCGTCTTTTACCCAAACGAGGTCAACGCAGACGACCAGCGACCCATGAACGCTTCGCACCATCCGCTCGGCAAAGCTCGTGTGAACAATTGTACCACTATCCGGTGTCAACCTGGTGCTGAACGCCAACCTGGGAAGTTCAACTGTCACCGCAAACAACTCAACTGAAACTGCCGTACTCTGCACTCCGATTTCGCAGGTGACGTGGAGGCTGGCGCGAGACACAGCACAATTGTGTTTAACACCCCCGACGAAGTCTTCATTGGGGCGTTCCAAGAAACTGTAGCGGCATTCTGCGGAATACAACCACAAACGCCAGAAGCTAACGGGTTTTTAAAGCGGCTCAGTCGTTACCCAGCCACTAGTAGGATGAGCTGCGGTAGCCAACTCACGCTGCGCACGGCAATGTTCAGGTGTGAGCAAATGCACTTTGTCCCCCTTTGTAAATTGCTCTATTTTGCGCCACTAGGTTTGGGGTTACCCCGACCGTATGTCCCTGCTGATTCTAGTCCTTTACTTGAGCTAGCAGGATTTTTATCCGTCCTGCTCAAATACTCTCTTGACGTTTCTACCTACGGCGATGCTTTACTTATGTTGCTATCCACTACTTTTAAACTCCTGCGGTGCAATTTTATCTCCCTATAGGATGTGTCAAAACTATCTCACTCCGTTGTAAATGTTACGGCGCTTAATCAGCTTCCAGGGGCTATCTTTACTCGCCCACCCCCACATTTAAAGGTGCATCACCATACAGCGCAATCTTTGCTTTGTCGTTGAGGATCCAATACATTAGCTGCACATTTTCACATTTGATTAGTAATTCCGGATCGCTAAAGAACTAGGTGCATATCCCTCGCTTTCTGTTTTGCATGCACAACCTAGGTACGATTTTGTTCTCCGAAACCTGTTTCACAGCATATAATTGTAACCGATCCTCTATCCCCTCTTTTTGCAACGTCGCACACACAACTGTCATGTTTAGGGCGCCATATATATAACTAAGGACTTCTCAGTCGCTGCACTTTACGCTCAAAACCTTAAGGCAGTGGCTGCTTCCGATTGGGTTTCTGCCGATGTTCAAAGGCTATGGTTGTTTCTTGGCTGTGTATAGAGCACCCGGTAGTTCATCACCTACTGATGGCTCGCTTTCGGAGGCATTCGAACAAGCCTCGCACCCCCTTACGATTGTAAACTGGTCGCTGGGGATTTAAACATACCACACGTCAACTGCTTTCCACTAACTGCACCAGCAAGGTATGCAAGTCCGCCTACCTTTATAAACTTGGGTGGATGGACTCAACATGTGTCATCACCGATTACAGCGTAACATATATTGGCGTGCTTTTTAGTTTGATTAGCCATAAAATTAAAGAAGTACTGCCCAATGAGTTCCATGGCGGTACTTACAGTTTAGTTCATTTCACTATACATGGAGTGCAAAGCTACATGGACAATTACTTACGACCAGTTGGTGCTCTGTCGTTCCTATCACGCTATGAATTGGCCTGTTTTCAACTCTCTTCAGAGCGAGAAACTGGAATGAGTTCCTTCTTACTGACGCCGTAACTAAAGCAACCAAAATATTTTGCACTCAGATGTTGTCTGTCCTAGATTTAATAGCCCATGCACCAAGCAAAAATGAAACAGCTTTAACTTGAACGTATTACAGTCAAGAACTCAAGAAAGCTGCGGTGGAAATACTGCGGTATTTTAAATTTCACCCAACTAATAAAGGCCAAGGGTTAAGTCTTGGAATCAGCAACACAAATTTGACTACAGCAGCTCCTTCAAGCGCGCCGTGCGCTAGAGTGCAGGACTAAATGTCGTATGATCAGTGGTCTACTGTGCCGTAGTACCTCCATGGACCATTTTAAGATATGTCGTATAAGAATTGGAGGTGGCAGTATTACCAGTGAACCACTAATAAGTTTTAACGGTTTAAAGCTTATGGCGGTCACTTTGTCTAGGGAGAGAACCTGTGACCGAAAGCAGTTAAGAATAACTAACCAAACACTAAGCATTGTTTAGTCCGACATTAAAAGTATACAATTGATATTACCAGCCATCTTTACTCCCTGGGCCGGATAAAATACCATTTACTTTAATAAAAAGGACGTTGGTGCAGATCTGCTTATCCTGCTTCTGTACATCTTTTAATCAATAAATGACTAATTTATTCTCGAATACTTTGAGGCACACCAAGTCTGGGATGACCATCACTTTGCATCTGATGGTTTTGCAATAAGCAATTGGCTTTGCATAAAATGCACTGTTTGCAAACTATATATAACTTACCGAAACGGCGTATGCACTGGTCAGAAACGGAAGCTTTAATGACGTGGCGAAACTTTGAGCTCAACTATGTGCAAAAGCGAAACAAATAGAGTGGAAGAAGAAGGTGGGAATAGGTAAGTGACTTTTTAGTATACACATCCAAAATATATTGAAATGGTAAATGTGTCGCTCTAGTTAGCTTGCAAGGTTGAGTTCGTAAGCAGTGATTTTATTCTGTGGCGAGTCACATTCGACACTTCAGTGTTGCTAACCGGGCATTCGTGGCTTTCTATAGGGAGAGCGCTTGCTATGCAAAAACCCATTACGTCCTAGAACACTGCCCTCAATCCTTTTGAACGGCAATAAAGAAATAAATATTTCATTCTCGGCTATGCGAGGCCCGCCCATAGAGGCATGATCAGATATGTACAACTGTACAGGCATTTTATGGCAACTGTAACATTGAGAGTAGAAAATTGTTCATATGTCCATAATTGGAACTGTACAATGGTGAAAATGCGAAATAATAATTTGGTTGTCATGAAACAGGGACCTTGGCTAATAGTACATTGAGAATCCTGAATGCTCCATTAGACGATAATTGAAGAGCACGCTCAAGAGAGATATGACAATACAGTGAGATCGTGCACAAGTAAGGCAAAGGTCAACCCACGTTGCAGTGTTGTTAAACGCACTTTTGTGGCTTTTTGTAGGGAGAGCGCTTGCCAGGCAAAAACCCACCACGTCCTGAAACACTGCCGCCAATCCATTGAAGGGCAATTAGTAACTGGCTAAGTTTCTGGTTGAAGGTTTGTCTGCTCGCTTATTCGCAGTCAGGCTGCGTCCCATTTTTCTGCCGGCTGATGCGTAAGCCGGGCGCCTATTGCGTTCCTGGGTTCTGTCCCGTGCCCGATTGGCCGATCGGGAACTAAACATACTTTTTGTATATGACGTGTTAATCCTCTGCAGAACCACGTGAAGTCTCAGAGGGATATACATTGAAATATGTTGAATTCTTGTTGAAGTCTTGCAGGCTAGAATATGGTTCCCAAGAAAGAATCGCAGATCCGCCGGAGTATGTAGTTTAATTGATTAGAAATATAGGAAGCCACGACCAATTGAGCGGTCAAAGCGGATTGAAGAGCTCATAATGAACAAATGTTCTGGCTTTGTATCGCAGGGGAATGTGCCTTCCGAAGTCAAAAGTAGTTCTTCAGGCAAGAGTAATGTGGAAGAGATAGCGTTAGCCAAACTGAACCCAAAGTTTCAAGCCTCGAAAAATTTGTATTCGTGCATGATAACCATTGACTTGTCCGGTTAGTAAGTTTTATAACTGGCAAGTAATCTTACAGACCTATTTCACACTCCTTTTTCGCAGTCATTTGAGCTGCTACTTTCTGTGTTGGGTAATGGGATTTCTTAGTCAAGTTCCTCTATTAGTCGTTGAAACTGGCCAACAAAGGAAATGCCCAGGAAAGTCGGATGAAGAATTGTGCAGGCGGGTAACAATTTCGAAATACTAAGCGTTGGTTTTTTCTTTGTGTTATGCTGGTCTTGACATAAAGACTTCTTGCCCAGAAATTTACACTGGACGTGTTAAGCGGTGAGCTCACTTGATCCTTATGACCAACTGAGTCCCATCTCAAGCAAATATGCGATCCTTCCCTCAAGTGTGTGATGCACAAGCTGTTCGAATTAATTCTTTTCAGGTTATAGGTAGAGTTACCAGAGTAATAGTGCCAGGCCTCTGAGTTCAGGCTAATTAAAAGCACATACTGTTCACAACCAATGACTTGAGTTCCTTCACAGGTAAGTTATAGGCAAGAGAACTTGTCCTCATTTCAAGCCATTGCTGCAGCATATGCCATCAGAAAAGCTACAGGTTAGCAAAGAATAAAAATATCCTTGCAGTAATTTAAGTCTCCAAACCTAAATATGTGAACGCCAGTGAGAGGCAGCAAAGTTGTTCATGTCAACTGATTGTGATAGATAAATCTGTGGTTCACAGTAAAACCCTGCATACGTGTAAGACATAATTTCAGTGAGTAAGTTGTGGTAATATGATTGAAAGGCAAGCTAAACCCATTTGCTTAGACCCTAGGCAATCGGCATCCCTCCAAATTGCCAAAAAGAGGATCCATTCGGAAGCTGCCTGGAATCATGGAGTGGTGCTTTGTTGTTGAGGTCCCGGAGCCTATACCAATTGTTTCAAATCAGCTGGTTGTCGAGGATGGATCAGCCAGTGTCAGTAGATGAACCGTCATGTGCCAACCGCCGAATCTGTGGAACTTTCGAGAAAAACAAGCAACAAACAAGCGGCAACCAAGCAAATAGACAGAATAGGATGCATCGATAAACACTATTAAATATGTGATTACATGCAGTGGTACCTAATTCCTTGGTAGTATGTAACTTCGTTCCGTATATATGGTTTGCAGGTGCCTTCATACATCAAGCCTCAGGTGTGGCTCCTACTACAACTACAGCACACGAAGAAGTTTCAGTAAAGGGCATGGTTTGAAGAGTGATAAGCGTGTCCACCGCCTTCAACCGCAAGTACGGGTGCTGGAAAAATGCATAGATAAGATGGTGTAATGGTGAACGATAGTCACAACCATCCTTGATGAAAGCCGTCAAGAAGAGTATTATCCTAGGTGAAGCTGAGGCCAACTGGATTACGATGCATAGCGAGGAGCATTCCGTCCATACAACGTTCCAAGGTAAGTGGCAAGTGCAAAGAATCGGTGAAGTGAGGATGCATGCGCCAAGTGGTGCGTTGGTAATGGCAGAGATGCCGCTAAAGCGTAAATAATCAGACACCCACCATAGATGTGAGAGACGGGACACAGTTGGCTGTGCTTGGGGGTGGTTAGCCGGGATATACTGCATTTAATAAAGGAAGTAGCAAGCCCTGCAGTGACGTCCATAAACTTACGCAAGTGGAACATTAGCTAATCAGTGGAAACATGTGAAAGAAGGTAAGTTGAGTCTAGTAACGAAGATAATATCCCTGAGATGCTTAAACTGAAGTCGTCCTGCTGTAACCGAAAGCAACAGAGAGGACAGGCTAAAGCGATGCTAGACATTAAATGGCTATATGCTAATAGGTGTGAAATTAAGGTGAGGAGGAATAGACTCAAACAGTGACATTCAGCATAGTATAGTAGAAGCGAGCCTGCTAAGCGTGATGCAGACAGGGGTGAAGGAAAGATACGTTGAATTGTAGCTCTGGAATGATTGGGAGGGTGGCCAACGTTAACGAAGCAGTTGAAACGTAGAGAAGCCAAAGGTTGAAAATGTGAGCAATGGAAGTATCCAGCTATATGAGAAGTTATTCACAGAAAAATAGATGGTCAGTAGATTATGAATAGTGAGCTGGCGAGCAACTAAGTAATATCCACCTTAAGCAAGTGTTCATATGCTGTAGTAGACTTATTTACGTTAGAAAACAAGCGGACGTGAGGAAGCGGCACTGTGAGGGATAAGCAATGAGTCGGCAGCAAATGCCGTGCCTGTCTTGCTAAGGAAAGTAAAAGATCACAGCATGAGTTACAGATGGATATCATTGGAAGAAATACAAGACTGATGGTCGAACACGACCAGTCGTAAAAGTAAAGCAGCTAGACGGATCGTCATTGGGGAAGAAAACCAATATTAGTGAAGAGTACTAAAAGCGAGAACAGTAAAAAGATGGTTTAGACGATGGATAAATGTGAGAAGCGTACAGCAAGTCATAATGCAAGGCCAGGCGTTCTAGAGATAGCACATGCTTATCCATCTATTATTTAAACAGGACGTGGGGGCAGTACTGTGAGCCAGCAGAGCATTCAATTCAGTAAAATCCAAAGGATACCCGAGACAGTTAAGACAGACAGAAAAGACTGCAGACAAATTTGACACATGCATACGTCTAGCCATAAAGCTGAGCCAAATAGACGACTAGTCAGAAGTGGTGATATGCATAATTATGGATTAACTGGTCGTTAAGAAAATGACATTAGGACGGGGTAAGTACTATGTGGGTTGAATCACTGCCACATTCAAAAAAGGCTCGTGAGCATCAGCAGCCATAAAGCGGTAGGGTATAACATCGGGCGTGGGAGGCGGTACTGTAAATGGCTAGCTACTGAACCGGCAGATGTTACTGCTGCACTTATTACGATGCGCGCCGCAGGTCACGGAAGGCCTTCTGACGAACAGCAATAGAAAGTACTCAGATCTTATGGGCGCATTTGTCCAGTCATATAATTTGACCAGCTGGACAGGTATTAAGAAGTTAAGAAAAGACATAGGTCAGATGCCGCAAGCGGTTGATGCACTGTAAGGAGGGTTATTCGCGAGGTTTGAAGAGGCTCATCAATAGCAGCAGACAGTTTTAGCGCGTGTTAAGTGCCCTGAAGCCTGAAGACACCATTATTATACCACGTCCCAAAGGTGGATCGACGCAAAATATTTGCAATTTCCAATAAAACACACCTCTATTGCATCCCGTTTAATGGAAAATATAGTGAAAAAGTTTTTAGACTATCGGTACAGGGAAGAGTTTAGTATACGTCTCAGCATGGCTTTCTTACAACCGGATCCTGCATGGAGCGCCGTATATTTTTTGACCTATCAACTGTAGTCATGGCTACTGACAAGGTGGTACTAACCTAGCAGCTGGATATGCGAAGGCATTCGAGCGAGTTTCTCTTCACCGTTTAATAATTAAGGTTAGAGCATAGGACAAAAAGTGTCTGCTACATTGACATCAGGTCATCAATTAAACTAGGAGGGGTCGAATCAAGTACCACACACGTTATAGGTAATGTTGTTCAAGGCAGCCTTCTAGGTCAGCTTTATTTTCTAATGTACGTAAACGGCCTACATAACGTGCTAATACACGGTCGCAACTTTCTTTCTGCAGATAATGTAAACACTGCCCATATTTTCACTAAATGATCTATTACGCGAAATAGACAAAATCCGAAAGGAACTAACAACTTTAAAGCCTTGGTGGTATAAACGCTACGCTAAGCGGATGGTATGCTACGCCGAACGTCGCCAACACAAGGAATTCTTTGACACTTCGAAGGCGGTGTATGGATCGCTGTTGGGATTGCTGTAGACGCTGATCAATGGCAGTTCAGGCACTACCTGCACACCGGCCGCAGACATAATGCAAATCTGGCGGAAACACTGACTGCCCCCATTAACAAACTTTCGGAGATCGACTGGCCTACATTGAACGGCCTCAAGCAGCACGATGTGAACACCAGTCTGGTGGACATGCCGACACTGGATGAGACGCAGAGAGCACATGCACAGCCGCGATACGGCATGCGTGCCGCTGCCCACGGGCTCCCGCCTGAAGTATTGAAACACGGCGGACCCGCGTTGGTGACCGCTGCACCACCGTGTGCAACGCGCATGGATTGAGGAAGCAGTGCCTGCTGAGCTGAAGGATGCACTTGTGCCATCACTGCACAAAGGCAAAGGTACCAAGCAATGTTGCACGAATTATTGTGGCACCAACTTGCTGAGTTGTGTGGGCAAGCTTATTGCCCGAATCCTACTCAACCGCTTTGTCAGTCATGTCATGAAACCTAAGGTGGCAGAAGGACAGTGCGGATCCCGTACGGGACGCTGCACTAGGAATATTGTGTTTACAGCTCGTCAGCTGCAAGAGAAGTGCAGAGATCGACACCAGTCGTTATTCCCACTTTTTGTTGATTTCACGAAGGCAGTTGATACGGTGAACCGCGAGGCATTGTGGCTGGTGTTAAATAAAAAATAAATAAATTGTTTATTCTCAAATTCGTAGAGACACACCCGCGTAACTTTGCAAGCTTAGTCGATTGTCTGCACAGTAGTTTGCGGGAGAGGGTGCAGCTAAGTGGAGAGGCCTCGGATGACTTTGCAGTTGTTGCTGGTATGAAGCAAGGCCGTGTCTTAGCTCCCGCTCTGTTTAAGATTTATCTTCATACAATGATGCCTTGTGAGTTTGTTGCCGCTTGTGATTACGGTGTACGTTTGTGGCACCTTATTGGTGATGCTTTGTTGAACTTCCGTCGTTTCGGTACGAAAACCTAGTCCATGAGACAATTACCTTGTTGTCTGCGGACGACTCTGCGTTCTTTGCACATCCCAGATGAGGTGCCGCACAAGACTAGTGTTCTGGCTTCAGCAGCGACCAAACTTGGGCTCACCATTAACATAAGCCAAACGGCCAGCTCTTTCAGCCATTCACCGGCGGTGCCATCTTTAATATTGCCGCGTCAACATTTATGCTGAACTACTGGAAACCATCGCCCGCCTCTGCTACCTTGGGAATGTGATGTCGCTTGACCAGCAGCTACACAGTGAGCTTCGTAGCTGCGTCTTGAACGCAGCGACAGCATTTAGAAAGCTAGAGTACCAAGTGTGGCACAACTATCAGGTAACCATTGGCACGAAGCTGATGGTGTACAAATCTGTTGTGCTCTCCGTTCTTCTATACGGCAAGGAAATGTGGACGATGTACCAGCGGGATATGCAATAACTCGAGCGGTTCTATTAAAAAGGTGTTTGCGACGGATTCAGCGCATCGGTTGGTGTGGCAGATTTTCGGAAACGGAAGCACTGCGTTGAAGTAGAATGTATGCTATAGACAGCATACTTTTGCTGAGATACCTGAGGTAGCTCAGTCATGTAAGTCACATGAAGTCGACGCGGATATGGAATCAACCAGTACATGATCAGCTGATTATTGCAAAGTGCCAAGTGAAGAAACCGAAGCTTCGTTACCAGGACATGAGCAAAGTGAGTCTCTCACGTTCTAATCTTGCTTGCAGTTCATGGCAATCGAAGGCGACTGATCAACCTGCATGGCGCGATTTGAGTAGGAATACAGTTGCCGAAGTGCGGAATAAAGACCTCATTCATGCAGTGAAGAAGCGGCAAGTGCGGAAGCGGCAAGTATCGGTTGGTTGTAGTTTATCTACATCGTGCGGAGGGTGCTGCAGCACATGCGGTCGCGAGTGCATGAGTCAGGCAGGCCTAGTGAGCCATCAGCGAAGCCACTAAGTGCCACCACCAAAGCGACGACGGGTTTTTGCGGAGAACATAAACAGAACTGGCGCATCTTTTGTAGCTACGCTGTATTCGATGTTCTAACCGCTTGCTTGTATTCTAGGTCTCTGTATATCAGGTGGTGGGTTTGTCACGTTGTCGCATCATTTCCTAATTAAACTATGTTCTGTTAACTTGCCCACGCCGCTCAAGTTAATTGTAGTTAACTTTGATAAGACTTCTGTGATTGCATCATTTATTTAAAATATATTTTCTGACGTCTAGAAACTAAAGCGGGTATTTTGGTAAACAATTTATTTCATATGTTCATTTAATAAAGAGCTGTGTCGGCATCCTTGTAGTCAATTTACTGCGGATAACCGAGGGTGAAATCAGTCGGCGAGCTGCTCTGCCAGTTGTACATTAGTGTACAAACTGATTTCTGACAGTGTTCTAGAACGTGGTGGGTTTTCGCATCGAAAGCGTTCTCCCTATAAAAAGCCACAAATGCCCGCTTAACAACACTGCGACGTGGCGGATGTGACTCGCCACAGAATAAAGTCACTGCCCACAACAACATACTGGCAAGTCGATTAGAGTCATGATTTAATGTTTTCCTGACACGTTCAAGACTAAGATATTCCCTGCCTACATGTATCGTTCTCGCTACACATGTAGTGCCCTGACTGTTTACATTATCACACTAGAACCCAAGATGTCGTCATGCACTGACGACTTTATTCCTCATGATTAAATTTACCGTTTCCTAAGCCTGCACAACTTTCGGCTTACTGCCGATTACATACATAGCGACGTGTTTGTTGCGAAACATATTTGCATGTACATATTGATCACGCCTAGTTTGGTGTCTCGACAAATTCGAGAATATACTATTTATTTATTTATTTTATCTGTTATTTCCCTTACAAGTGACGGTTGCTTGATATCACCGGTGTGGCTGCTCTTGATTTGCATATTGACAAGGCGCCTACCTGTCTATTACTCATTATCTCGTCCACACTGGCCGTAGGAGACAGTTGGTCGTTGCTGGAGGGGACATGTGCACGGTCCTTGTGACCTTGTTAGGCGCAAAGGATGGTTCCATGCACTCAGGATGAAGCGGACGACGGTTCAGCCGCCGCTTGCTGTGAGCTGGATTCCCAAATACAGCATGGTTGTGTTTGCCTGTGAAGGGGTGTGCCGGCTCCGTTGATGAAACCTGGCTCCCATCCACATGCCTCCCGGTCTTATTGTTTCTGGTTGACACTGTATATTGGGTGTGTGGTGGAGCTGTGGGTGGTACAGCGCAGGTCACCCATGGTCCCTCTTTAGGTGCCGTCGTCCTGTAGCTAGCCACAGTGACAGACAAGTCCAAAATCTGATGCCGTCATCCATGTACGTATTTGGGTAGCTTGTGCTCGTAAGCTTGCGGCTGCATTTTGGATTGTTTGATACCTCCAGTAATGCGAGTGTAGAACATTGCAGGCTGCAGGTTGAATAGCATTATCCCGATATCCCCAAGGCAGTGCCTTTAGTTTGTAGCTGGTCTCCTCTATCACGTCGCAGCGTTGAAAAGTGGAAACTTGTAACTCTTATAGAGAGAACGGTTGCCAGGCGAACTTCCATTACGTCCTGGAATACTGCCGCCGAACTAGTTGCTGGAACGCGTTAAGCTCGAACCACCTAGTCGGCACCGTGAGGCGGTTTTCCGGCCAGCCAGTTAATTCAACAACATAGTATACCAATATAACAATACGAAGTACCACATGCAAGTCATTAAACGTTAAACATCATGTTATGCGTTTCATATAGGATCGGAATCGGAGTTGGAGTCTAAAGCCGTCAGGAATGGACAAAGAAACTCACAATACAAATCCATTGGGACTGCTACTTTGCCACCTCAGCAAGTGTGTCCAATCAAATTCGTTCATCGTCCTTAGGACCCCAGCCAGATAGTTGCACTGCCCTAAGCGCTGCAAGAGTTGAAGTGAGGGTATCATTTCTTTCCAAATAGTCATCGCTTGGCCTCCTCTCCGCTTCTAACTACAACCCCGGCGCGCAAACATTGCACAAAGCGGGAGCCAGTATACTGTCATGCGCAACACTTGGCTCATCCACCAGAATCTGGTGTCTGATCTAATGGTACGGAGTGGTTCCCTCCCTCTTTCCGCAACCAATACGCGTCGCCGAACACGTCCATTGCTCACGCGGTGCAATCATCAGACATGAGCAAAGCGGCGAAAACAAGGATGATCTTTATGTCTGTTGCCCCAAAGGATCAAGTTTCACAATCTTATAAAAGGGTTGAAAGGACGACCGCATTATAAACTGTTGTCTCGTCTGTCACGGGTGATGGCGCTTTTTAAAAGCACCTGTAGCTTTCGCTATACGGTTCGCGATCTCACTTTAGATCCGATGGGCGGTAATACAGCTGCCCAGGTGCTTGAATACCAGAGGAAATTTAAGATGATCCCATCAAGTTTTAGCGCAGTGGTGAGTCCTTGACAATCTTGGAGAAGGGCTGCATTTCGATGAAGCTATGCATAGCCCAAAACAACTGACAGCCAATCCTAGCCAATCCAATGCAATAACTAATAAGTAATTAGGCAGCAGCCAGTTCAAGGTACATAGAGCTTAAACAAAAGCGTGTTATTCACGGAAATAAGGCAGTTTTCTAACCTTCTCATCTTTAGGGTACGTTACCTGAAGCTTTGCAACACACTTCAGCTATTGTGCTGCAAACTGGAAAAAACGGAGCGTTATTTTGTTACTTTCCACACACGCTTTTTAGTTTTTGTCGTTTGCAATCGTTAAGGATTAAGCATCCACACCTAAGCAAAGATGTGCACAAATTTTTCACCGGTTTCGTGTACGAGCCCCATCCTAAATGGTTTACAGCCATCTGCACTCATCCCCCTTTGGTCCTTAACCAGACAGATGCGTTGATCCAAAGATGGCAAAACTTGGTCAACGATATCATTTGCCGTCGCCTAGTCCGGTGTGGACTTCCGAGCGGTCTCTTCAATTTGAGTCATACACGAGCAAACAGAGCGTGATTGGGTAAGCGCTCAGCTGACTTACGCAGGGCATGAGCAAACCATCTTAACTGGCTTGTCAAAACCAGCTTGTTGAAGGAAATACATATATTCATTAAGACTCGGCGTCTAACTTCAAGGTTGCAGGCCTGTTGTTGCCACCACACGCGAGCAATCCACCTAAAGCACCAGTTGTCGCACGCCGAGAAGTCAACGCATGTTGTCTACGCCAACTGGCCATGGCTCGCTTCCGTGTAGCAACACTGCCAAACAGTGGCATTGTAAGCATGAATTTACACCAAGTGGGAGAAATCCTGAAGAGGCCACAACTGCTGCAGATTGACAAACGTCGATCGAGCTTTGGCAATGCAGAGAGAAAATTCCTATCCCAAGTTCGTACTAGCGGACACACAGCTGCCCATGTAGACAACTCTATCCAAAGGTTTAAGCTGTGTACCTTTACTGGCGAGCGCGAGAACTGGTGAGTGTCTATCCTGAAGCGGAACTTTAAAATTTAACCTTACAAAACACATTCCGGACCTAGATACCGCAAACAGAAAACCCTATAGAACGCAGTGTTCCAGGACTTGGTGGGTTTTCGCTAGGCAAGCTTTCTCCCAACAAGTAGCCACAATGTCTTTTTAACAACACTGCGACGTGGCCGAAGTAAATCGCCTCTTAACAAAGCTACTGCCCCAACCAAGCACCTGCAAGTTGACCGACACCACAATTCACCAATTCTGTGGATATATCTGCTCTCCTACGACTACGCCTACCTATCGGATTAGTGACATGCCACTACGCTTTAACTGCTTTCGTAGCTGTTTCATCATGCTTCACTCATCTCACCCGCACGTTGTACCCAACCTCATCGGAGTAGTTCCTCACCCACATACTCCACATTAATGAACTAATTCTTATATCTACATCACGCATTCTGTGAGGATAGACTTCATTTAATCTTTGGGCAATGTGGGTACGCACTACTGACTACGTCTGTACTACTCCCGCGCTTGGTCCTGCTAAACATGCTATTATGCACAATATTGCACAATACGATCCTGCCCAAAAGGCGTGCCCCTCTTGGTTGAGTGTAAAATATCTATTTATTTGCATGTTTTTGAGGCGTCTCCCTGCAAGACGAAATCGGGGACAAAAACTAAGTTGGACACTCGCTTACTTGGTCGTAGCCGTTGAGCACAATTTCGGTTACCGTCTGGCGCAAATGGCAGGACGATTTTAAGCAACAAATTGGAGAGGAGCGGGGACATAGGGCAGCGCAGTCGTACACCGCTTCTGGCAGTGAAGGACGACAAATTCCTGCCGTAGATGCAGAAATATAGTGCGCGCAGGATGACTGTGTACTTTTGTAGAGCACCGTTTCTTAGCAAACAACGACATGATGCAGGCAAGTAAACCGAGTCAGATACTGCACGGATAACCAAGAATACAACGATGTTAGGCCTCTGGAAACTGTAGCGATGTTAAAGCTTTGACGGTGCGTGTATCTGATCCACACACCCGCGGCTAGGTCGGAAGTCAGTTTGTTCGTCTAAATGCTGCGATGCGCCCATGTGAGATAGTCTACGGAGTAAACGGTTTACAATAGCCTGGAGGCAACCAAAATGTTACCAATCACCTATTTTTATTACAACAACCTCTTCGTAGTACAAGCTGGGTGGTTCGCGTTTAACCCGTTCCAGCAAATCGTTCCGCCACAGTTTTAGAAGGTGGAGGTTTTCTCCTTGTAAGCCTTCTCCCTATAAAAACCACAAATGTCTACGTAACAACACCGTGATGTGGCTGTCCTGATGCGCCACAAACTAGTCACTGACTCGTGAATAGCCGATAATCCTTTCCAACCCACGGACCCCAGCCTTCTACTCGCACATTGCCGACGATACCCACCGTACGAGGAACAGCGGAATTGCAAGCACAAACAGCGCAGCTACATACGCACATACAAGTACATTCTTACATACCACCCTACATAGACCTAAACTGTCACGGCAAACTTACCGAAATTTTTCACCTTGATGACGCATTGTTATATCAAAATAACCATGACTGTAAAAGTGTGCCACCCGCTTTCGTAGATAAAAGCATTATTCATTTATTTATTTATAACAAGCGGGACAATTACCGACTTGCATCAGGAAGAAAACTCCTTGTCTCTATGCTAGAATTTGGAGAACAATATGGTTAGCTGGTTAATCATAATTGAGCCTCTATATTTCAAAAGCCTTGGAGGTAGTCCGACTGAGCCGGCAGCCTTGAATCGTTTTCTGTTGAATCGCAAGACAAACTTTCGCTTCACTTAGTAGAGCATGCGCAACCATCTAGGGCGGGTAGCTGGGTTCACCATACATATAGGTGGACGGTGAGGGTCAACTGAACTGAAAATGAAAAGGTTCGGGCCATCGATCCAAGCGTCGCTGTACGTTGGCAATCGGCGAACCATACGCTCCGCAATTTGGCCCACGTACGCCAGGCTTTCTCTGGCCAGTAGACCGAATGAGCTAAAATAATTTGCGAGTATTGCCAGAGAGCAGCGGCCATCATTTTCGAAACACATTGGGACCCTTATACTTCACGGCATCTGCGTAGGCTTTGTTTGAGCTGCCGACTGACGGAATGGCACACTTTATAATGGTTACGCACCTCTGGGCTATCTCTGCACCGACTCAGATATTTTCTTCTGAATTGTCTCGTGCAAACCGACTTCTCGCTGATCAAGATGTTGCCGGTCATTGTTCGGATCACTAAACGCCATGTCCACATTACATCTAGTCCCTTTGGCTGCTTCACCATTCATCCCGACCGTGTCCTTATCCCGTTCTCTCTTTATATTCCTTCGTTACTCGGAGCGCCAGCTCTCAGTGCATTTTAAACGCCGTGGTACTTGAGCACTTTCCTTTCATCTGTCTGCTCCTATGCTACCGAGACCCAAGCGGTATGGGCTCTCCTGACTTGTCGACCGACCTCGTGTTAGCACCTGGGTACTTTTGGTTTAACTTTTCCAGCAAATAGATCGGCGGCAATATTCCAGGACTAATGGGTTTTATTCTGGCTACCTCCTCCCTCTAAAAACTCGCATATGTCTGTTTACAAGCAATGACGTGGTGAATGTGATTCGCCACAAACTAAAGCCATTGCCCCCTCTATATCCGGATAATCCCATCCAACCCTCGCACGTCTTTCGATTATTCCCAAAATTTTAACGGTATCAGTCAAAAGACAACAACACACTTAAACTCACTAGCTACACAGCTGCATACAAAACAATCACCTAATTATATACAACCATAGACATAGTATACTCATATACAAAACGGGTGTTTTTGTACATTTTTGAACAAACCCTGTTAGGTTAACAGTACCGTGCTTTTATAGGTGTGCCTTGCGGTGCCGAGAATAATGTCTATTTATCTTTTATTTAGTTAAAGTCATGTTTCCCTCCATCGAACGCCTGCTAGGCCTATTCACCCTTTATTGTCATAGCCAATTATCTCACCTTAATTGTGGGACGTAATATCAATGCGCCAACTAATCCAGAAAATTTTGACTGGCTTC
This sequence comes from Dicrocoelium dendriticum, assembly GCA_944474145.2. Classification (NCBI taxonomy): domain Eukaryota; kingdom Metazoa; phylum Platyhelminthes; class Trematoda; order Plagiorchiida; family Dicrocoeliidae; genus Dicrocoelium; species Dicrocoelium dendriticum. The sequence continues at coordinate 71,968,652 of OX104067.1, read as the reverse complement.
CTGCACTCCGACTTAGCTCACACTTCTGAGTGGGCACCGAATATTTTTCGGCTAACCTAACGAGCTGTTCACCTACTTTTGAAAGCCTGCTTGGCTTTTCCACACTTTATTAACAACATATCCTATCCCGACCATATCATATCTTTAGCACGCTCACTGATTGCATTTATTTTATTGAATGTCCAACCCTCAGTGCACTGCTTTGACCTAGTCATATCGGACTAGTCTCCTGTTTCTGACTGCCTCCAGACTACCGAAAAGTAAATGATCTAGTATTTACATACCCAACGCACTGTTTCCATCGCGGGAAGCATGCTGGATTTGTTCACGCTTTCTTGGCAGTTTACTTCCGCCCTAACCTGTCCACTTTTCCTGAGCCACTCCATTTGTCATTTTATATTAATTGCAAATAAATAAATAAAAAACTGGTATAGCCTTGATAAAACGAGGCACACCTGCGAAGGCAAGCTGAAATATGCATACCAGCCCAGCTACTTTGGAATAGTAAAACACATCGTTTTAATAAAATTTACAACCGCAATGATGTAGTTTATATGAATGAGCATATTTTCAGGTCATAGTCCGACCAGAGAACATGGTGGCGCTGCGGTGCGCATAAATCAGTTATAACTGTGGTGTCAAAATTCGAGTTTGGCGGGAGTTCGCCATGTAGTAAACCATGAGCACATGAGCCAAAGCAATATTTCGGTGCAACCAGTGCTCATTAAATACTCGGAATGTTCGGTGCTCCAGCAAAGCATTCTCCATAATAAAATCGGTTCCACAAGTTGTATGTAGAAGTCTGCCAACTGCGTCAGTGTGAAATGTTCAGCTCTGACGAATTAATCTCAATGCAAGGACTAATCCAGTTTGGTCTGCAAGGTCTCTTGCACTCGGACTTGTCTCAGACCACTGTGTCGTTGCAGCTCGATGTTCGTATGACTGAATGCTATGTCCGCAGTACTTCGAGAGCCCCGTTGCCTTCTTCACTATTCATCGCGACCTTGTCTTCTCCGTATCGCGCTCTGTTTTCATTCTTACTTTAACCAGACGGCCAACCCTCAGTGCCCTGCTATGACCTAGTCCCACCTGACCAAACCCCTTTCCTCTGGTTGCTTCTATACTAACGATGCTCTGTGGTCCTAACGCTATGTTTCCCTCCCCTCGAGATCCCGCCAGACTTGTTCGCATTTTATTGTCTTAGCCTCTTATCCCGCAGTAATTGTGGGCCGTAATCCTAACGCGTCGACTAATACAGTTTCGTCTGATCGGCATACTGCTCTCCGGCTTCCCTCAAACTTCTAAGACGTCAACGATCATGGTTGGGATTATCTAATGGTCTGCTACCATTACCTTGAAAGCCACGTTTTTTCACTTTTATCAATAAAGGCTTTCCTTTCTCAAACTGTCCTTTGTTATCGCGCTTGCTGTTTTCTTTTCTTCTTCAATCCAACTGCCAATCCACAGTGCGCCGCGCCGACCTAGTCTCATCTGATCAGTCTCCTTTCCCCTGATTTTATCTGGACTACACTTACTTAAAATTTCTAGACATTCATACACCGCCATGTTCAATCTCCTCTAGAGCCAGACTTTAACTCTTTTATTGTTGTATCTTTATTATCTCTAACCTGTCTATTTATGCTGACGCTCTTAATATTTCTTCTGAGACCTTAACCACTCTCTGTGCTCGGTCCTAATCTTGTCTCATCTGACCAACCTCCTGCTCTTTGACTGGTTCCCGACATCTGGGACGTAAACGATCTTGGCTTTGCAGACCCAAAAGTCTGTTCTCCTCATATTGAATGCATCGCTAGACCTTTCGAACCTTTATTCAAATACACACTTGCAGCCCGAGCGCTTCCAGCTCGGAAGACATCCAACACCCTTATATTCACCTCACTTGGTGGGCACGACCTCAACGCGCTGACATATATAAATAAATAAATAAATATTTAATGCTCGGCAACGCGAGGCACGCCTTTTGGGCATGATCAGCTTAGTGCAATATTTACATGAGAGCCTGATTAGCAGGACCAAGAGCGGAAGTAGTACCGAAGGAGTCAGTAGGGGGAGCCCACATGGTTCAAATAATAGGAAGTCTAACCGCACAGAATGCGTGACGCAGAGATATGAATTAGCTCAGTAATGTGGACCAAGTTGTTGTGGAACTTGTCCGAGGAGGTTGTGTACACAGTGCGGGTCAGGTGAGTGAAGCATGATCAAAAAGCTGTATACATATTTTAAGAATAGTGGCATGTCATTGAGCAGATATGTAGGCGTTGTCCTACGAGAGCAGATATATGCACAGAATTTGTGTATTGTGGTATCAGTCAATTTGCCAATACGTGGTTAAGGCAGTGAATTTTTGAGTAGCGTGTCACATCCGCCACGTCACAGTGTTGCTAACCCAACATTTGTGGCTATTTGTAGTGAGATTTCTTGCGAGTCGAAATGTCCCCACGACATGTAACAATGCCGACCGGTTATGTGAGATTGACAAGGTTGCATCTTACCGCGCGTCCTGGCAGTTATTCGCAGGCATGTTTCGCTAATTTGTTCCCTACCTCGGTGTGGGTGTCTTCTTCATTAGTCGACCGCAATCGCCTGGAGCAGTTGAAGTTGGAAGACACAGGTGACTTGTATTAATTTGATTAGTTTTCCGAGTTCCTTCAGTGTGTCAGGATTGCGAAGCGCGGATGCTTTTTTGTGTAGATTCCGTGACCGGGGAGGGCCACAGGTGTGTCTTCAAAGGTCTTCCGTGCAGATAATGTTATCTATTAGAAAAGGGAGATAAGAAAAGCGGACCTAGCAAACTGCCAAAGAAATCAAACGGGATTCGTCTGAACGATCTCATGCGTTCTGACCTATCTCAAACTTCCGTGATGTAAACAGCTTGTGCTCCGCCGGCCAAATGTTTAGTAACTCACAACTCAAGATCTTAGCTGGTCTTTTTCCCTTGTTATTACATCTCCTTGCATCCCTTACGCGCCTATTTCAGCCAACGCTTTCTGTTAGTATTGCAATCTTATTTATACATCTTGATCTTAATGAGTCTATATTGTAGTTGCGACAGAATGGTCTCCTGCTTTCCGACTACTGAAACCTTACCAACCAAGGATCGGCAGACACAACGCTCTGTTCACATTACCTCGAAATCGTCGTTAACTTCTCTAATTTATATCAGCAGTGCCTTTAGCACCCCTACCATGTCACGTTTTTTCTCGCTCTCTGTTTGTATTCCCTCTTTTGTTGGACGGATAACACTTTGTGCCCGGCCCCGGCCTAATCTCAACTGACGAGGTCTATGCTCTCTGACGGCTTCCAAAAATCCGGGAAGTTGATAGCCTTGGCGCTGCAGGCGGTCTGCAACTGTCCTTTTGCCGACAATCTACCAGCGTCGACTACTTCCAGCTTCTTCCAACCCATCGTTTTCGGACTACCTAGTTTTACGGCAGCATAAGCTTGGCATCCTTTCTAAGAAATCCGCCTCGCTTGCTGACGACTTATGGCACCAGAGATTTGGCTAAGTAGCCTATAAAGGCTTCGCTCTCCATCGAACCCTGTAATCCGAAATAAATTTCCTTTCTTTCTCAACCAACATGCTTCGACCCACCCGTGGCCCGTCCGGTCACACTCAGCAGTTAATACTTATCCCGAGCCGCTTATTTTTGTGCTACGTTACCGGATATTATAGCCTTAGAAAAAGTATTTTGCTGAGATTTACTCAGGTTGAAATTTGGCGCCAGAAATCAAATTCAGCGCAAGCAAAGTTTGGTCAGCTTTTCTGTTAATGTTATTTTCTAGTGAAGTACGCCGACTTAGTATGTCTCTTAACAAAGCCTTTTTGTTTTAATCTGTATTTTCCGAAATTATTTTTAGCCCTTCGTATTCCTTATAATTCCGCCGCTCTTATTTCTTCCATTTGCGTGTCAATAATTGTGGCGACTGAGCGGGCCAAAATATTCTAAAGAAGTTGAAGGGAAGTTGTGGTGAATGGAATCCTGTTCCAAAAAATACATGCACAACTACGGCTCTGCGCAACTTTCACAACAAAAGAAAGCAAGGAGCTCAATATCGCCTGAAGGAACTATAAGTATTTCAGGGTGGGCGCTCAGGACAGCATCAGCTCTACACCAAACAATACCATTGAATTCGTAATTGCCAACGGGAACATGTACTCACATTTTACCTACTCCGATGCAAGAACATAGGGTTAATGTATAGATTGCTCTGATCCCTTAAGGGTGCAGCCTCTAGCCACTCTAGAAGTATACCTATTTATTTATTTATTATTTATTTATTTCCGCTCTCCTTTACGCCGCGTTAGGCTGTGAAGTATTAAGCACCACAAAGGTATCCCGTTCACCACCTGTTATCCTTATTTCCATTCGCCCACTCCGCTTTCATCTCGCTTACCACAGCGGCTTTCCAACGTTAACCTACTTGTGTCCGTTTGCTATTGACCTAAACAACGCGTACTTATTTAGAAAGTTAAGGCAACGCGTCGCTGCCACTCCCTCCGATCGATATGTTTGTTCCATGTTCAAAACATCTCCGCCACCATCTGACGTTCGACGAATAGTGCAACTTCGCCCTGGGACCCGTCAAATCTCTTTGCCAACCCTTCGTTTTCATCCCAAAGTTGGAACTCTCCCACACTGTAGCTAACCGGGGTATGCTTGCTTGCTTCATATGATGTCTAGTTGTATGAGGTATTTAATTACAATGTTACTTGGAATAGGTGTACATTAATTTAATCACTGTTGCAACTGTTCAGGTGCTTGAATGCGGTCTGGTTGCTTTCCTGTCGTCTGTTTATAAGGTTGCCTATGAACGGTGTCATCTCCCCAGATTGTCCCAGATTCAGCGTCAAGCAACTGACGGCGCAAAAATGTTCCGTTACTTTTACATAGATAAAAGATTATCCGCTTTAGTTACGACATACCGACCCGACAAACTATTCATTATCTCGGAGGGATACCTAATCCGGTTGACTGAATAACTTTGTTCAGGGTGCCTAATAATACCTCCTTCACATACTGGTTACCTGGAGCCCTTCTGTTGATATTTAATGTCCTCATGTATACAAGAGCCTTTCTTTTGCGTTTAGAGGGCAGATTCTCCTGTGGATTCAAAAGCGCGCACACATGGACAAGTCGCGATTTATTACTAACATCCACTTAGGACCGAACAGTTGGGTTAGGTACTCTTCCGCTACCAATTGTTGTTGCGCACATGGAAGAAATGAGTGAAGGGATTATAAGGCATACGAAAAGTTAAAAAACAATTCCGATAAATGCAGACAAAAATAGAAACAATTTGTTAAGAGAGAAAATAAGGCTGCGTGCTTCAGTAGAAAAATACCAATTGACAAAAAATATAGCCCCACTTTTCTTACGCTGATATTGCTCTCCGGCGCAAAATTTCAACCTGTTATTCTCAGATAAAAGAAAAAGCCTTTCTACAGTTAGAATACCGCTTAAAGAGGCACAAAATTACACTGGCCTGGACCACCTTTAGCGCTTGAATACGTTGAACGTAAAGGCAACACAATGCGTGCAGTAGATTGCGAGATATACGCAATTAAATGACGGTCTACGAATAAGGCTATTTTTATTTTTCGCTAAAAATGGCTTTCTGGTTTGCAAACAGATAGCAGAAAAAAGAAAGGAAAATATAAAAAGTAGGGAAGCGGCGTATGTTCTAGATAGGCATAGCTATCCAGAAATACTCTAATTAGCCCGTAATACCCTGCGACAACTACGGACTGCGCAGGTGGCCGAAAAGTAAACTTTGCAGGCATACGTGACAAATATATGCAGATAAGGGATGATCCTGTGCGAAAACGCTAGAAATCCAGCAAGGAATATTATATCTACATGGGAATTCAGGGGAGCTTGTAATTAACTAACGGTTAGCAGGCCACAGCATACAATTTCAGTGGATACTGAGCCACATAAACAACCAGTAAAATAGAGTTTAGCATTTTTTAAGCCTCCAAGCTTTTCTAAAGCTTACAACAAGCCCGCATGAGCCAGGTCTACCTGAGTAACCCTGGGGATCTTTCAGATCCGTTGACAGATTTCGGCCTACAAAATACACACATTACTTAACTAAACATCACAAGATTTATCCCTTAGAGCCGATTTTCTATATTCATGAGGCTCCGTCTCTAACGTCAGTGAGCTATAGGAGCCTGCCACAAATAATAAAGAATTTAGAGGGTTGCCTATTCCGGGAGCCCAGAGAGCGATTCCAGAAGACAGATCGAGTTGCAGGGAAACTTTTATTGGTTCAGCAAAAGATTCCCTGTTATCTAGCTATAAATGAACGACACCGTGGACGCTCTAGCTAGGGGAACGGATCAAGCACAGCACACAGGGCAGTTGCGCGTTGCAACCGAAGCGAGCGCCAAGCAAAAATGGCGATGAGCAAGTAAAGCATTCGAACTCAGCAATCAGTTCAACAAACCACACCGGTTGCCTAAGTGTACAATTATAGAATTTTGGTTAGAATTTTACACAAGCAAACCGGGGAATCTCCAGACTGCTACATAGCCCTCTCCCAGAAGGGACTGTGTAAGCAGTCCTTCGATCTACGTGAGGACTGTCCGTCGCGGGCCAGCCTTCTGCGAGACCAGGTTGTGAAACCCGATGCAGCTGCTGGGGGAGAACCATGCAATCGGACCCTAGCGGGCTCCCACCCGTGTCCTCCCTACGGTGTCGAAGCGATAAAAAACTGTTTGTAGGGGGACAGTTAATAAAGTTCACGTAGGCAGCTGAGAGGAAGTTCGTTCCACTTGCAGTTGACGTGCGGGGATCCAGCGAAAGTGAAACCGAGGTGCAACCAACCGACGGTGTATATGGAAAGCAAAATGAAAAAGCAGCAAAAATGCATAGCAATACACAAAAGAGTGCAAAGCGAAAAAGGTGCAAAGCTGTTTTTGTGTTTTCAAACGATTTTGCTCTTTCTTGGTAGTTTCAAAACGTTTTGGTCTTTTTTTATGGATTTTCAAAAACGTTTAGTATGAGCAGAAAATTTCTAAGGCACGTTCTACGTAAAATAGTAAGTGCTGACAACGTCTGAAAAACGAACTGGAGGCTTGAGTTTCCTACCGCGTCGATTGAGCATAGGGCGATTAGGAGTGCTGTCGGTTGCGGCTGTCGGTTCTGCTGGAGCGGACTGACTCGTCTGAGGTTGCGGTGCCAGCTGTGATGGCACAGGCTGTGAAGGTGCTTGCTTCACCGGAGAGTCAGACTTGTCGAAGAATGCTGGCTTGAGTCGTTCAATGGTGATCGTCTCAGTGGTGTTGCGTTGTAGCTTGCGTATGTCGGGATCAGCTTGTTGGGCAGCAGCCATAGCGGATAGATCAATGTTGGTGCTAGGCGATAAGCTGATCTGTTGAATGCGTGAAAGCGCATCCGCGACAGGATTGAGAGCACCTGAGACATGACGTACGTCTGTCGTAAACTGAGAAACGTAGTCTAGGTGTCTAGTTTCCCGCGGTGAATACTTGTCCGTTGCGCCATTGATTGCGGAGATCAATGGCTTGTGGTCGGTGAAGACGGTGAAATGTCGACCTTCGAGGTAGTGACGGAAATGTCGGATACCAAGGTAGATAGCTAACAGTTCTCTACCGAAGGTGCTGTAACGCGATTCAACAGGTTGTAAACGTTTCGAGAGGAAACTTAGAGGGATCCATCGATGGTCGATGAGTTGTTGAAGAACTGCACCGACGGCAGTGTCGAATGCGTCAGTTGTCAGAGAGAGTGATGCAGACGTGTCTGGATGGGCGAGAAGCGTTATGTTGGAGATAGCGTCTTTGAGCTTCTCAATAGACAATTTAGCGTCGTCTGGAAAGTGAAAAGAGCGTTGTGTACCGCGGAGCAAATAAGTCATTGGTTGAATAATGCTCGCGCAGTTAGGGATAAAGCGTCGATAATAGTTGACCAGGCCAAGAAATCGGAGTAACTGCTTGAAGGAACTGGGAGCAGGATAGTACTTCAGGGCCTGGATTTTGTCTGGCAGAGCTTCAATACCAGACGCGGATATGCGGTGGCCAAGAAAGTCGCTGGAGCTCTGGCCAAGCTCGCATTTATCGGGGTTGACGGTAATCCCATGCTGCGTTAAGCGTTGGAAGAGTGCGTCGAGGTGATGAAGATGTTCTTCGTCGGAAGAGCTCGCGATGAGAATGTCATCTAAATAAGGATAAACGCCTTCGAGTCCTCGCGTTACCTCATGAATGAAACGCTGAAAAGTTTGGGCGGTGTTGCTGAGGCCGAAAGGCATTCTGAGGTACTCGAATAGGTCGAATGGCGTAATGACTGCTGTTTTAGCAATGTCATCTGGCGCGACAGGTATCTGATGATAGGCACGAACTAAGTCGACTTTGCTGAGGATAGACTTGCCAGCTAGAGCTGAGGTCAAGTCGTGCGTGTGCGGGATAGGGTATTTATCCGGGACGGTAACTTTGTTAAGTGCCCTGTAGTCACCACGGGGGCGCCAGTCACCGGATTGCTTCGGTACCAAGTGTAATGGTGATGCCCGTGGGCTTTTGGACGGGCGGATTACTCCGTTCGAGCATTTGTTCGAATTCCGCCTTTGCAGCTTTGAGCGTGTCCCGGGCTAGTCTGCGAGGGCGGGCCGAAACAGGTGGGCCCTTAGTGCAAATGTAATGCATGACGTTCGACGTCACAGGAGGCAAGTCGTTCAGGACGCGAACGAGTTTAGGGTGCTTGCTGAAAAGCTCTAGAAAAGGTTGTGAAGCTTGAGGTAGGACACGAATGGGAGTGATAGCAGCCACTTTGGCGCTAGTCCCGATAACACTGAGTTGGGTCCTAGAGTCGATAAGCTTCTTCCTTTTAGCGTCGACGATGAGGTCGAAGCGTTGGAGAAAGTCTATGCCTATGATAGCGAAAGGCACGGCAGCGATTATGAAAGGCCAACGAAAGGTTCGCCGGAGGCCTAAATTGAGCGTTAACAGCTTTTTGCCGAAAGTTGCGATTGGTGTGCCATTGGCGGCACGCAGCTTGGTCGGCGATGGTGAGACGACCTCATCTGAGCTACGGGGTATGACGCTAACTTCTGCACCAGTGTCGACTAGAACGTCGGTGCCGGAAGTTAAATTTCTGAAGCGGATGAGGCGACTTTGGTGTTGGCCAGTCGCGTCCGTCGCCGTTACGGACCGGGCGCGAAGTTTTCCCTGATTCTCGTCGAAGTTGCAAGGCTTTACCCATTTACGAGCTGCGGTACCAAAACGCTGATGGTACCAACAGCTAGCCTGCCTGTTGCTAGACTTAGAACGTTTGCAGGGCGATTTTGAGCGGCTAGGACGACGAGGGTTTATAGTAAGCTGTTGCACCTGGCGACTAAGTGTCGCAACTTGTGTTTGAAGTGCTTCTATAGTTGACTGTAAGCCAGTGATAGAAGTGCCCTGGGACGCGACGGCATTCATCTTTCTGGCGTCGGCTTGTGGCTGCGCTCGTTCAATAACTCGATCGGCTAAGTCTGCTAGTTGAGTGAGCGAAACGGAGCTCACTGTAGCGAGAATCGCTTGCGTGTTTTCCGGTAGCCGTTGTAGCCATAGTTCGCGAAGTAAAGTCTCATCCATGGTTGAGGAACCAAGGAGTTGCTGCATCTCCCGTAGCAGGGTTGAGGGCAGTTTGTCGCCCAGCTGCAGATCCCTGAAAAGCTGTTGTAGGCGAACTTTCTCAGAGGGCACAACACACTTAATCGTGGCTTCCTTGAGAACCTCATAGCGGTTATCGGTCTGAGAAATGATAACGTCACGAACTTGCTACAAGAAATAAGCATGGGAAAATTTAGTAATATTTAGCTAATTGCATTTGGGCGTGAAATCCGCTTTGGTCTACATTGGTTGGGCTTTAACAACTCTACTTCTGGTGGTTGAGCTTGCTCATACTTGAGGTATTGTTATGCCTCATGTGTAGATGCACACTATTGTGCAGCTCCTTGATGAATTTCGATTTATTTCTCTCCATTTTTAAGTTCCGAGGATAGTGCCGGCGGTGTTCATCCAGTTGGCAATGTTAACTGGTACTCTAATGTCACACCGACTATTTCTTTTGTGATTTTCCTGGCAAGAGCTGTTCTAGCATCCTAAGCAAAGAGCGATAAGGTAAATCAGGAGTAGAATAGTAACAAAAACCAGTGGGAGCTGGTCGTTCACCCGCCATTACGCATAGCGCATGGTAGGCTTTGGAGCCAGCTAAAAGGTAAATGACACACGGACGGCCAAGATAAGAAAAGTTGTGATGGAGAGTTTCTGGTGCTCCAGCCAGCCGGTGTGACAGGGGCCTCTCTGTCGTTGGTTAGCTTTCGTGCCAGTGAAATGAAATCAGGAAATGCGAGTGTTTTACGAGCAAAACTAGTTAATTAAGAGGATCTGGTTTTCATTATGCTTGTCAAATAGTGTTGACAATAGCAAAAGGCACATGTATGCCAGATAAAGCTAAGTATATGGGGCCAAGAGAGTATAAGTGGAGAGCAAAATGTCTGATTATTGTGTCTAGAACTTTTAAAGTGCGCTCATTGTCAACAAAAAGAAAGATACATTTTTTTATTTTGCGGCTTACCTACTGATAGTGTTTGGAAACTGCTGACTATATTAACTAGTGCTCAGACTTAATGAAAAAGCTTCAATTAGGGCAACAACGCTCGAACCTGGCATTTCACATGAGGCCTAATGTTGTTAAAATGTTTTTAGTAGACGTGACTCATGGGTTACAAGTATAAGTATTCGCAAGAGACCTAGTGGACTAGGTATTTGGAAAATACTAAGGGGTAAAGATGGAGACGAAGGAACCAAAGCGTAGAAGAGAAGGGAGAAGTGAAGCAAAGTTTGTCCGTTCGGATTGCTTCCCCATTGCTATGCAATATCCTACCTGGTCAGTGCCTACAGGCTTACGGTGCTCCCATTCAATAGTACTAGGCTGCTTTACGTGCTGATCTGTTGAGCAGTAAGAATCTGGGCGTGGAGAAAGAGCTTTCAAAGGGTTTGAGCTACCGATTAGTGTTTCCGGGTTGCCTTTGCGGTAGCGTCTACTATTTCAAGACTTCCCATTTAACTAATTGTCTGTGGGAGCCAGTAAAGCGCGCAGCTACTACTGGGGTAGGCTGAATACCCTTTGTGGTCGGATTAGCAGTCCTAACATCTGTAAGATGCGTGCAACTGATCGGGCCAAGAGCTCTCACGTAGCGTGACGAAGACCGCAAAAGTATTGGAAGGATCTGTGAGCCCAAGATACTCCTGTCATGGAGCCTAGTTGAGCGCAATACAAAGTTGCGCTAGAGCTGACCAAAATGTGATCTATGCCCCATCGGGGCCGGTCTCAAAAAGGTTGTCATCAGAATCACAGATGTTGAAAAGGCGTCTTATGTTATCCAGGCACATAAACTTTCGTACCTCCTGCTTGAAAGCCTGTGAATTGTGAATCTCCCGCAGCTTTGAAGGTAATTTGTTCCAGTTATTTACATAAGCGACAAGGAAGAAACCTGAACGTAGTTTCTTCCTCGCTGGCAGCGGGGCAACAGTGCAGTGCTTGTTTCGGAGGTTGAATTCTGATCCTCTTCTCAGTGTCAGGCTGGGGATATCACCGTGCACCGCTTGGTATATTGACTTATGTAAGAAGCACAGGTTTAAGATAATGCGCCGCAGCCATAGAGGCTGGAGTTTGAGGTGGTTACACCTCTGTAAGTAACTAAGCGCTAGGCCTTGTGAGGCTACTATTTTGGTAAACCGCCGCTGAGCCTTTTCGAGCAATATGCGGTCTGATTTCCGCAAATTACTGAAGATGAAGGGGCAATATTCCAGCTGCGCACGAACATGACTGCGGTAAAGCTCCAACCGTGCTTTAGCCGAGTTATTGTGGCGGCCTATGTGGAAGACCATTCTGCGTGCTTTTGCTACCTGATACTGCACATTCTCTGAAAAGTTGAGGGTCATAGAATAGCGAATACCTAGGTCAGTAGCTAACGTTTTTAGTTGGATGGGCGTACCATTCAACGTAAACGCACCATCCGATATGGAGCATTTGTGGGTCAGAATACTAGATTTATCAGCAGAGAATGTCATTTGCCAATTTTGACACCACGACTCTAAGGTCTTCAGGTCTTCACGGATCTCTTGTAGTGAGGATACTTTAGCGCTTGGTGGGAAGACATATACGACCTTTATATCGTCGGCAAAGAGGAATAAGCGACCATGGCGCAGGCTGCTACAGATGTCGTTCACATAAATAAGAATAGGTATGGACGTTTGCAAAGCCCAACTCATGTTCACACAGTTAACATGCTGGTTGATGTAGAAAAAGAATATGCACAATACAAGAAGGGTTTTCCTTTTCCCTCTTCTATATTATATAAGTGGCTGCATGCAACGTCTCCTAGAACCTACCTGCGACGAGCATTTGGCCAATGATTCAACACAGATCATGGAAATCGTCCACACACTGACATACTAAAATTAATACAATTCACAACAGTCGCCCGAATTCACCAGCTGCAATCACTCAAGGTCAACTCCGAAGAAGCCAAGCATACAGCCATTGGAAACAAATTAGTTAAATACGACTGCGAATAATCGTGAGGACAATCAGTCAGATGCAACCCTGTCAATGTTACATCCCCTGTCGGCAGTGTTCCGGGGGGTTGTAGGTATTTTCTTGGCAAGCGTTCTCCCTACAACTAGCCACAAAAGTCTGGTAACCTCACTGTGACTTGGCGGATAGGACGTGCTGATCAGTAAAATCCCTGCCCCAATCAAGTATTGTCAACTTGACCAACACCACATTTCACAAGTTCGGTGCACCTACCTGCTCTCATAAGACTGGGCCTACATATTTCTACGGTTTCTCCTCATGTTTTTCTCGCATGAACCGCACGGTGTACATAACCTAATCCGACCAGCACCACACCAACCTACTCCATTCAAATGATCTCTGCAGTTCTTACTTTGAAATCTCACACTCCTCTAGGATAGCCTTCAAACAACCGTTGAGCCATATGGGTTAACATTACTGACTACATCTGTATTACTGCTGCTCTTGGTCCTGCTTATTAGACTATCATGTGCAATATTTTACTATTCTGTTTATGCTTAAAAGACGTGGTTCGCTTTGTCGTGGATACAATAAATTTTCAGTTAGTTATATGCGCGAACAGAAGGTTGTGCAGGTGAGTACATGGGAAGAAAAACTGCAAGTGGATTTCGTCCAGATCAACTATTCCTACTACCTGGAAACCACTCAATTCATTCACCACCCCAATCACACATTGGCAAGTTGACTGACACCACAATTACAAATTCCGTGCACAAATCTGCTCTCGTACGAACAAGCCCACATAATTGTTCAGTTACATGCCACTATGCTTAAATATTTTTTGCAGCTTTGTCCTCCTGCTTCACTCACCTGACCCGCACTGTGTACATAACGTACTCGGACTAGTTCCTCATCAATATACTCCACATTAGTGCTCGGATACTTGTCTCTACATCTCGCATTCTGTGGACAAAGACTTCCTAAAACCTTTGGGCCATATGGGGCCACAATGCTGACTCCAACTGTACTACTCCGGCGCTTGTTGCTTCTATTCATGCTATCATGTACAATATTGAAAAATGCTGTTAATGCCCAAAAGGCATGCCTCGCTTGGTCGAGAATAAAATAGTTGTTTATTTATTTATTTAATAAGCAAGCAGAATACTGTGGTGCATTAATTAACTATCGTGCCAATAGGTGGTTGTGCAGTATTGTTTCGCACGGGTTGCTGCCATTTCTTATTTGCCCTGGCGATCTCTGCTAGCTTAACACCGCATACAACGGGACGGGTTAGTAGCGTAGCTGTACTGTACCTTTAGGTGTAAATAACTCGCTGTACAAAACGACATAACTCGTTGTTTATTTATATGCGTAGCTAGTTGCTGCACGGGAGAAATTAATAACGGTTTCATATCCGCGAGTTAATATGGTGGCTAACCTGTATCGCGCGGCAGTATACACATTGTCATCAGGAATGGAACTAAGATAAGGTGCCTAATCACGGCAGAGACAATGTTTGCTTCTTATCAATGCAGTTCGATGGTTTTCATCCCTTAGTTTTGCGTAGTATACATGCCAATCCTCCACTGTGGTCCACGTGAATGGTGAGCCTGGCGTACTTTGCTGTCGCAATTGACGAAATGCCACTTTCAGGGACACCCGTTTGTCGTATAGATGTTCAAAAAGATGAATTTTACCCGTACCTGCAGTAATATTTGGGTAGACCTTGCAACAGAGGATTCAGCTTACGCAGCATGCCGCTCACAGATGTTACGGGCGGTTTGCGCTTCCAAGCCATTTGCGCAAAACCGGCCGAAAAAATCATTGCATGCCGCCAAAGGAACATCCTCATGAATGGCTTGAGATGTCTCCCGTATGGTTGAGTCGTGCTCTAGTTAACCATTCCGGTATCATAAAAGACGCTTGCTAAATAAACTTAATATAAAACCCAATGATAGCGGGAGATGGACCAAGTAGTCTTTAGCTTTATTTAGAACATATATGAACTGTATAAATGGTAAGCTTCGTCATGCGCTCAAGTAAGAGAAGCATTAAAAGCCGCATTTTTGAAAATCACTGCCGGAGCAGGTATTGCTAATAGGAGACTAAATCACTGCAGCGAAACTCGGTTGACGGTTCTGTTGCCAGGCAAAGTATAAGTGCAATTGCGGTACGTTTTTCTGAAATGCCTAAGGCTTTATGTATAATATATTAACATAGGAAATACGGAAAATGTATTGTACCAATGAAACTCATGATTAAAGCTTATACGTAACGTAACCGCTTCATGGTGCATAAGATGAACGCAGGCTACTGCGGTTAACTGTGGGTAGTGGACAATTTTCCACCACCAGCTGCGACCCCATTAGGCAAAAGCTGGCAAAATATATGCTGAAATCGTGTTTAACATCTTTGGTGAACTAACAAGGGTTCATAAAGCATGAAGAAAGCCTAATTTTTACTAGGTATTATGATCACGCTTTTACGTTGCATTGACGACCAGTTTTCATCTATCTTCTATGAGGCATGTATAGACCGAATATAGTTTAGGGTTAGGTTGACGGATTGCCAGCCGTGAGACCTTGATTCCAACCTTGGGGCACCCTTTATGGTACTCGTTTCGGCGAAACCAATAATAAAGCTGAAATGCTACCGAGAACATTGTGATGGTTACGATGCAAGTCCATGCAAAATTAAAAACTAGATAATAGTTATCCTTTTGAACTGCTACAGTAATGCTTTTGAGCATTCCAACGTCATTCTTGCGCCTTACAATAGGTTGGGATGAAACACTAAGAATACGTTTCCGCAAACCTGCTTACCAGCTATATTTGCTTGCCAGTTTTCCTTCATTCCGAGTGCGCAAGAAAGTAACCCACCACAACATTGCTTCATTGGCCTACATTAACTCTAGAGGCTTACACGGAATAAGCACTTACTGCTCCGCAGCATCGGATTTAAGTGGTTTAACGGGACGGTGAGTTTCCAGTTACGTCATAAAATTGCGCAGCTACTTTACCGTTAAGCGGCAAGGTTTAGAAGAAGTTTACGTTGTACGCTCGCCGTTTTCTGAGCTACCGTGCAATCCAAAGTTCGCGGGGCAGAAGGTTTCCCTACGGCTCCAACTGTCCGCCTTGATGCAACGGTTAATGCAAGGGACAATTAAAAACACAGGTCATAATTGACTTATCAATTAATCCTAATGTTCTAGCCTCAATATTCACTATTTTTATAATACAACACCAATCATGTTTCATGTTCATTCCCGATTGCTTACCATTTGTAGTGAAGTGCGTTGTGTTCATCCTCATGAGCTGAAGAAGTACTTACGATAAGGAAAGCGTTTTCTTCGGATGTGCTGGGCGGGTAGTTTTATTACGTTCTGAGAGGTGCGTCTTACACTTTTTCTCTGCATGTGTGTTGCTTAAGCGTAAGAGTGCCGGGGGCCTTGGCTTGTTTACCCTCACACAAAATGGGACGCTCCTTATGCGAAAGCGGGTATCGTCAGAGCAAGCCAAGAACGTTCTTTGTGCACACTGCCTGGATTATTACTCGTCAACAACACACCTTCCCATTAATGCACCAAAAAAGCACAGCACTGGCATAGCAATAAGATAAAGAACGGTCAGATAAGGACAAAAGCACAATCAAGTTGAAAGCCGACTTGTTATGTCAAGGAGGACAAAGTTCGGGTCTCGCATAATGCGCTGGTGGAAAGCCTTACTTATGAGCATTATGCTCTGGTGCTGGAATAGCTGGTACTTCTGCCTGGTAGATAGTAATAAAAATTCGGATAAAGAAGCATGCAGCATATGACTCGTATCGATTGGCATGTCAGTGGCTAGCTGTTTACACGAACTGATGTGCGCAGAAACCACAGGGACGGTAAAAGTAGATATCGAAACACCGCTACATCGAGCGACGAACTTTAATGATCAGACGCATAACTTAAAATCCTTACACAAAAGGCTGGGTGCGCTCACAGCGGAACAATACGTCCAATGGGAAAAATGCAGGTATGGACAGGGCGAAGACCAAGCTCACGAGGAAGGCAAGCTTCTCTGAGTCGACAGGCATAGAATTACGGTCATTTGACTTTTGTGAAAGTTTCTTTTACGCAAAGCTTCCAAGATAAATCGTAACGCAGCGACATCTAAATATTTTAATGCTATGGAAGATTGTAATCCGTCACCATCAATACGTGACTAGTCTCACGGTGTAAGGTGCTGATCGTACCTGCCACCTTTGGGTAAAGATAGAAGAAGTTTATGGCACTTTGAAGCATTAAGAGCCAGATCACGAGATTCGGACCGGCCATTAAGCTCATTCAGTAGCGCTCGTTATCTGAATGAACAATCGGCATTTTGGTGCTTTATGTTCAGGACGATATCGTCCGCATCTTTTACCAGAGTCGCCTTGGTGGGAGCTGACAGAGAACTGAGGTAAGCAGAAAAGAGAAAAAGCGACAGAATTTCTCACTGAAGGACATCTGCTTTGATGAGTAGTGGGAAAGAACATCTGTCAATGAGTCGGGTGAGCTGAGTGCGTTCAGCAAAATACGCATTCAGTAAATAGAAGGTAGTCTAGCAGTACTTCGCGATGTACACAGCGAACTGCAGTGCTGTAGTCAAGAAAACACATCCGAGTTGCTTTATTCTATTATCGAGCAATGACAGTACAGAACGTACGAGGTAGGCCGCAGCGACAAGGGTGGGCTTCGAACAACGATAAGCAAACAGGAATGGGGCCTTAGAGAAGATTTGGACGTCATCATTGCAAGAATATATTTCTCGAGGACCGCCAAAGCAACGGAAGTGCACGTTATCGGTCTATATTTGTGGGATTATTGTCACTACACTGGTGTAAGATTGTCACATTTGCCAGCTGTCGGCTGCGTTTATTGCTGCATACACATTGTGCATATGCTTGCAAGAGCGGTTGTCAGAACTCGGCAACTTCTTAGAGTAACATAATAGATAGCACGTTCTGCCCACCCGATTTATCGAACGTAGATTTTCAGTGGAGTGTTAAAGTTAAACTGGCAACTGGAGGCAGTGTTTCAGCAGACCCTGAACCTAGGCAAGGAAGACTCTGGTGTTTTAGTAGTGTAACATTTGCAAAACGCCTGCTGTAATGTTTCTAGGTCTACAGCAAAGTAGGGCAAAGGTCGAGTAACTTTGCTAAGTGCTTTTAGCATTATTCAGCGTTCACGACAACAGCAGTTCCCAAACGGCGCCTGGACTACAGTGTGTTAAGGAGGTGTAATACTTCCGGGATACGACATGTTAGAGCTGCTACAAAAGTACGGTATTTTTTTCTTCAGTCGCTTTCTCCTTACGTTAGCGTAGCCGCATTAGGTGGAGGGAGGTAACGCTGTCAGCATGGAGGAAAAGAGTCTTAAAGGGGCAGCAGGTATCAAAGCAGGAGTTTACCCAGTTGCGCAAATTATTACGGCACTTGGATGCATTAAGTTCAAAGAACAAACTCCGGCGATGCAATCACTACGAGAAGTCTGTGGAATTTCTGTTGCCAGCACTGTATCAACCGGATCCTTCGATCGTTGCAGCCAGAGGTTTGATGGTGATTGTTGTTACTATAGATGGCAGGTGGACACTTAGTAGTTGAGTGCACAGAATTTCCGATTGTAGCGCGAGTACCTACGAGGAACCACTACACATAATTAACAAATGCCAGGTCTAACTTTGCAGTTTACCTGGTGGGCAGATTGACCATGATGCGCAACCTGAGAGCAGTGAGAACAGCAGTGTAAGATCTATTGAAATCTCCGCTGAAGATGCTCAGAGAACAATCGCTTTGTTCTGTTACAGTTAAAGTAAATTCCTCAAGGAAATTCTCAGTGTCAGATTTGTGACAGGTAGGAGATACGTAGAAGCAAACCAACAAGATCGAGCGGTAGCCATACAAGCGCTTCGGTTTATATTATATGTCTAAATAAAGGTTAACCTTTGAATAGAAGCAAAAATAAATTTCTTTTCATTACAATATATGGATTGGTGAAACTAAGTACTCCACCAATTAGGTTTCACTCCACGTATTGGCAATCAACCCGATGGCAAATAAATTCCCCGACGGATAAGAGTACATCATCCACTGTTTTATAGAGCCTGGTTTCTTGCAACTTAATGATTCCAAGATGCGAAAACTCTTGAGAAGACAAGGTAGCTTAGTTCATATAATTTCCCATGAACGAGCGGATGTTGGTGTTAAGCAATACTAGGACGTTCAGGACTCTCAAACTTTATCCTTCGATGGGCAACGCTCCATCCAGAACAATGTTTTCTAACAGAATTGTTATCCTTTGTATTACTTGTTTTACTTCGTTTCTGATAAGACAACTTCGAAAATGCACGAGTTAGGAGCGCAAAATATCTAGCGATCTTAAAATATCGCGTGAGTAAATTGGATTCGCCGGACGATAGCTGACTTAAAACAAAAACCGATAGAGCATAAAGTAAGCTGTGAGACGGTGTGTGTTGCTAAACTCCAAAGTGGAATCGTTGAGCACGGCCAAATGGGAAGTCCTCGCCCAGAACATGTGGTCGAACCTGACCTGTTTGGTCATAAAACATTTGGTATACGATCTTATATTATTCTGGCTGCTTGGACATCATTCATTATACTTAATAAGAATTCCAAGTGCAATTCGTCTTCAACGCATTGATTTAAGCCGTAGAGTGACCGTCCGAAAACGCTATCAGCAAACCTTAATAACGACAATCTTTGCTTTAAGATTCGTGTTTATTATACGGTTTAGCATCTGCCGGGTACCTAAAAAAATCAATGCATTGGTCTGAGCTTGTTTTAGCAAAACAAAAGCTAATGGACGCCGTTCTACTTTTAAGGCGCGCTTTCTCCGCACTTGGATTTAGCGGATTACAACCGTCCTCTGCTGAATATTCCGGGGTAAGCAATAAGGTGGGACATGCAAATTGTTATAGCTCATAGTGTCGCGATATTATAAAACATTGATTTCCTTCGTATGTTTATATATTTGTCTGTGTGCTGTTTTGACGCAAATCATTGTGCATCAAATTTGACGTCCCTGGTCTTGACTGGTATTTACATACCAGTTTTCTGGTCACGGCTTTGGTAATTTTGTAAGCGGTGCACGACTTGTTCCCATGGTAAACGAAGTCGCTGAAGCCGCCACCAGCACAACTTACGCCCACCGGCCCGATGACGGACTCCAATTACAGAAATATTTATCGTATCATTAGCACACACGTTTCATTACAGTAGCGCATAACAGTTTTAATAATATATGCGCTTTCGCTGTCCATGCAGACAGCCCTGTCCCCACAAGTAACCAAATGTGTCCTTTAGATTGACCGTTGGAGCTCCCTGTGAGCATTATCTGTTCCCCAGTCCGTCCCAAATAAGCACCTTTTGGTCACTCAGGGTATTTTACCACACATCCTGTACGACTAGTAAATAATAGTCCGTGGTGTTTGTAATCAAACGCGGATATCTGAGTTCACAGCGGAGACATTCGATGGGCTACAAAAGATGTGGACAGATGACGCGTGACAGCAACAACACCTTAGCGCGTTAACTTTCAGGGCAGTCAAAGTGACGAGCAGTTGTAAGTCAACATGACCGTCATATAAGGGAGCTTAAACCAAGTAAGAACAATTTACAATTGATCATCAGTGAAATCGTATACGAAAGATGCTATTTACCTTTTGGGGTGCTACAGAGCTCCCCCATAGAAGACGGATCAAAAGTAGACTTCGATGTTGAATATAACGGGTGAATCGCAATTTGTCAAGCAAAATCGTGCTAAGTGAGCGAGTACGCCTTCGCGTCAAATGGGGGTTCGTCGGAGATCGGAGTCCGCTGTTCCGTTTGTTATGTATTATTCATTGATGACGGAAGAGGGCATTTGGGCAAGCCGTTGGAGCGGGCTGGTAGAACTTCCAAAAAACTGGGAAGCCCATATAAAAGGCCGACATGACGTCAACCACGGTTGCTGCCAAACGGTGTACTTGGGAGAGGTCCCTCGCTCTGACGCATCACGCCCGGAATATAAACGACCCTTGTCCCGCAGAGAAGCGACCTGTGTTTGCGTCCGGATCCTCGTTCTTTGGCGACCCTCGAAAATTCCACCGTGACGGCCAGTCGATCGAGGGGGAAGGTTGTGGCATGCAGAAATGGGAAAGCAGAGAAACACGCAGTACACGTGAAACAGAACGAACGGGTGTTCTACGTGCAAAATGTTTGGGTATTTTTGGTTTTTAAATAAATAAATAAATGTTCTGTTCTCGATAAAACGAGGTATACCGTGATATGGCATGATCAGTATATATTTAGATAAGGTTTTTCCGAAGCTTTTGCTTTTTATGTTTTCTAAACGTTAACCGACCAAAAACGGAGCAAATATTTTCATTATTTACCAACCTAACAGTCTTTACACTATACACACTTGTACAGTTTCAAATATTGACGGCTGAACAATTCTCTACTGTCTGTTACAACCGCTATAAAATGTCTGTACAGTGCACCTACCTGATCATGTCTCCGTGACGTGCCTCTCACAGTCGAGAAGAAAAGATTTGTTTATTTATTTAAGTAGGTCCAGGGAGCGCGTGGAGATCAAGGCTTTCATAGATTGCTGAGTAAGATCACTGACTTTCCGGAAGAGATAATGATCCTCTGAATTAACATCCAGTGTTCAATATCATGCGATGGAACGAGACAGAGTGCACCCTCCAAGGAAGCTTGGAAACCCTGCTAAACCGCCACAGTAGATAAATTGTGTCTGCATTAGTGTGCTTCGTTTTCGGAGACCCTCCGACAGACAAGAGCATAATCTGGTTCAAGGAAGGTGGACCACATAGATCTGCAATCATTTACACTACCCCTCCATCTGAAACTGATTGCGATATGATCAATCTGAGACTATGGTTGAGACGCGGGAGATGGTCGCCAAGTAGCGGAAGGTTTCTTCAAATGCCCGAAGGCTGGTACTCGAGAGAAAATATGATTATCTTCGCACAGTTTGAGAAGTCTGTCTCTATTATCTGAGCGACTCTCGTCGAGCGGATGGTGGCCGCCGAAGTGACTTTCGCAAGATAATAACTGACCGACACGCGTTGAGATCGCCAGCGAGGACAATGATGTTGGATTTGCAGGCTCTGCTCATGAACTGATGAAGTTCACGGTAGAAATCGTCCTTGACTGGGCGGGCCCTGCAGTCAGTTGGAGCCTAAGCTGAGGTCACAGAAGTTGCGTCACCTCACGACATCTGTTTATCTTGCGTGGTCCCGTAAGCCGAACTGCACACAGTCGGCTATTAATCGGGAACCAGTCCAGCAGTGCAGCATCGACTTTGCTACTTGGCGCTACACTGACTCCAGCCAAGCTTGCCGCGGATGCTTCTGTCACCAGATAGACGTAGGTGAAATCTGGCTCCGTGGTCGGTGGGAGATCTCAGCTCAAGCACAGTATTGGGATCTTGCAAGCGCGTGTCGGAAAGACGGCAAACATCGATGGCGGAGGATTCCAAGGTGCACGCATTCACAGCGTGCTGCTCGATGTGCATGAGAGTACGTACATTGGAGTATGCCAGACGGAACGCGGATCGATGCCTAAGGAGTGTGGCTGGTCTGGGTGTCGAAACCATCGGGAGGGAAATCATGGTGGCAGAAATCGGCTGGTAACGGAAAATAATGATTGGTAACAAATAAACAGGTGGCGTGTGATAGGAGCAAAAGTAGCTGACCGCGATATTGCAAATGAACAGTCCATGGTTTTATCAGTGGGCGTGATACTACCCGGTTACCCAAGCCGAAGTAGGGAATTGTCTTAGAGGACCACACCCCGAGTATTTGGCTAAAGAGACTGCCCGCAAGGCAGCAGGGTGATTGTAACACTGAGTTAGTCTGCCCTCTAACCATTGAGTGGCTCTGAAGGCCCTTGGAACTGCCACCCAGTGTAGCTCAATGGGTCACAGGGGTACGCAAAACATCCCACCATTTTAAGGTCCAGTCTCGTTGTGATGGCGGTCCAATACTGATTGACTCATTTCGGAACTGTCACAGATTAGGACGATATCGTCCCATGCTTCAAGCCATGAAGTCGCTTACCAGAAAGTAACTCCACACCTTCTAGGTCGGATCCAGCGAAAACTTTCCATGGCTTTGTCACTGGTGAAGTTAATCAGGAAAACTGACTATGGGTAACCTTGTCTCACACCGCTGGAGATACTGAAGGACGGTGACCGTTTGCCATACATCCTCACCCTACTCGAACAATGCGCGTACAGTGCTCTGATAATTTTTACCTATTTATCGGCACACCTTTCCTCAGCAGGCAGTACCAAAGGGCACATTGACCCACCGAAGCGAAGGCACCTTTGATGTCAAGAAATGCGACAGCGCTGGGTCGCCACTAAACATGGCGATGCTCCACCAATTGATGCAAGGTGAAGATGTAATCGATGCACCTCTGACTTAGACGAAACCAAAATTGTCCACTCTTCGAGCTTAACAAGGCCACAAGGACCGTGCACCCCGTCCCCTCGAGCAACGACCGTCTTCTGGAGCAGGTATGGACGAGGTGGTGATTAATAGACAGGTAGGCACCTTGTCAACATGCACATTAAGCGCAGCCATACCGGGGATATCAAGCAACAGCCAATCACTTTAAACGACAAGATCAAATAAGTCGAATAATGCTCTTTGATGAGCATATAAAATAAATTATCAAAATACCCGCTATAGTTTCTAGACGTTAGAAAATATATTTTAGGTAAATGTCACAATTGCGAAAATGTCATCAAAGTTAACTACGAATAACTGGAGCGACTTGTGCAAGTTAATAGAAGATGGTTCACGTAGGCAATAATGAGACAATATAGCAGACCCACCACCTGAAATATAGGGACCCAGCATGCAAGTAAGCGGTTAGTAATTCGCGTGCCGCGTACCTACAAACGCTGCGCTGGTTCTGCCTACGTTCTGTGCAGGACCCATCGTCGCTTCGGTCTTGGCCACGAGTGGCATCACTCATGGCTCACCAGGCCCGCCTGACTCAGGCACTCGCGACCGCATGTGCTACAGCACCATGCGCTCAATGTCGATGGAGTACAACCCGTCGGCGCCTGCCGCTTCCGCACTTCCCGCTTCTCCGCATGTATTAGGTCTTTCTTCTGTATCTCGGCAACTGTCTTCGTGGTCAGGGCGCACCATGCACACCGATGAAATACCTTCAATTCCCATGACCTACAATCAAGATTAGAACGTGAGAGGCTCACTTTGATCATGTCCTGGTAACGTAATTTTGGTTTCCCCACATGCCGCTTCCCAATACTCAGCTGACCAAATAAGAGTTGTTTCGGTATCCGCGTCGAACCCATCCAGCTCATATGACCGAGCCACCTCAGGTGTCTCAGCAAAAGTATGCAGTCCACTGCATGCATTCCACCTTGTTGCAACACTTCCGTATCTGCAACTCCGTCGCACCGACCGATGCGCAGAATCCGTCGCAAACACTGCTGATGGAACTGCTCGAGATATCGCACATCCCGCCCGTACATCGCCCAAGTTTCACTGCCGTATAGAAGAATGGACAGCACCATGGATTTGTACACCATCAGCTTCCTGCCAATAGTAAGCTGATGTTAGTTTCCCACTCGGTACTCAGGCTTCCCGAATGCCGCCGCTGCCTTCGAGACGCGGATACGCAGCTCACTGTGAAGCTGCTGGTCAGTCGACACCAAACTCTAAAGGCAACAGAAGCGGGCGGTGGTTTCCAATACTTCAGTACCAATGATGATTCGCGGCAATATTGAAGATTGCACCTCCGATGAAGACTGAAAGCGACAGACCGTTTTGCTTGTGCTGATGCTGAGCCCGAGTTTGTCCGCTATCGAAGCCAGAGCACTAGTCGTGTGCTACAACTCATTCGCGCTGTGTGCAAACAACGCACAGGCGTCAGCAAACAGCAACATACGGATAGTTGTCTCACAGACTAGAGTTCTCGCACCGAAACGACGGATGTTCAGCAACCCACCATCAATACGGTGCTCCACATGAACACCGTAAGCACAAGCGGCATCAAAAGCACGAGACATCATTACACGAAGATATATATTAAACAAGGCAGGATCTAAGACAAAGCCTTGCTTCACACCAGTAACAACTGCAGTCATCCGCGGCACTCTCGCACGCATGCCATTGCAGATATTCAATTAAGTTTACAAACTTACGCGGGTAACCCAACTTACCCAACACCAGATACAATGTTTCGGCGGTTCGCCATATCAAATCCTGAAATCAACAAAAGGGAGTACAAAGGCTGGTGTCGTTCTCTGCACTTCTGCAGCTGACGAGCCGCAAACATCATATATGTTGTGCTGCGACCCCAACGGAATCCACACTGCTCTTCCGCCACGTTAGATTCCACAATTTGACTGACGAGGAGGTTGCGCAGGATTCGGGCAATTACGATGCCCACACAGCTCAGCAAGTTGATGCCGCGATAGTTCGTGCAGCATTGCTTGTTCCCTTTGCCCTTGTACAGTGGCAGAACAAGGGCATTCTTCAGCTCAGGAGGCACCTCCTTTATCCACACGTGTCGCACCAAGTGGTGCAGCGGTCACCAACGCGGGTCCGCCGTGTTTCAATACTTCAGGCGGGAGCCCGTCGGCGGTGGCCCACATGCCGTATCGCAGCTGAGTATGTGCTGTCTGCGTCTCATCCATTGTCGGCATGTCCATTAGACTCGTGTTCACATCTTGCTGCTTCAGGCCGTTCAGTGTAGGCCAGCCGATCTCTGAACGTTTGTTAAAGAGACACTCAGTGTGTTTCCGCCAGATTTGCATTATGTCTGCGGTCTGTGTGCAGGTAACACCTGAACTACCATCGATCAGCGTCCTCAGCGGCTGCAGCAACGATCCATACACCGCCTTCGAAGAGTCAAAGAATTCCTTGCGTTGGCGGCGTTCGGCGTAGCATTCCATCTGCTTCGCTTTTTTCGTCCACCACGCATTTTTAATGAGACGGAGATCTCAGGCCAGTCGCCGTCGAATTTCCCCAAACTTTCTCTTCCCCAGGTTACTGGGGTCTGCCATATGTGCGGCAAATGCTGCATTCTTCTCCGACACCAATGCGGCTATCGTTGCATTGTTCCCATCAGATCAATCAGGCCACTTACAGTTTGCGAACCCGATGGCCTCGCAGCAGCTGTTACCTGGTCGTGAATGTGGTGCCACAGGTCGCTCACTGTGGCTATGCATCCCACATCACAGTCGTGTAGCCATCGCCTTCTCCAGCTCAGTATGTTTCGCCACAGTACCGAGGGAGAAAATGTTAAATTTACGCTGATTCACGGTGGGAGTGGAATACATAGATCTACGAAAATATATGTACATTTTGGTCCACACCAATTTATGATCAGTGCCACACTCAGCTCCACGCAGCACACGTCATGCGCACTTTACGCATATCACGCTGACGTACGATGACATAGTCGAGCATGTGAGCGTGTGCATTCCGTGGGTGCATCCAAGTTGCTATATCACTCGCACTCAGTGCAAACCGAGTGATCGTGATCGTCAGGCCGTGAGTCGCACACAGTGAGAGCAGCCTGTCACCGTTCGCATTCGCTGAACCAATGCCATGCGCACCGATAACATGTGTCCACACCGATGCATCACGCCCAACGCGCGCGTTGAAATCACCCAGCAGAAATAGTCGGTCGCTCCTTGGCACAGACCGTAACATGGAGGATAACTGAGTGTAGAATTGATCACGCGTGTCATCAGGATAACACATGATCGGACCGTACGTGCTTATAAAGCTGGCAAACCTACCTCTTCCGAGTCGTAGTCGAACAGTCATGAGTCGCGCGCTGCTGCGTATTGGGTCACCTACCAACTGGCCATGGAGGTGATCGGATATCGCAAATCCGACCCCATGTTCACGTGGTGCTGAGGCGGTGTTGCCCATCCAGTAGAATGTGTAGCCAGCACCTGCTTCATGCAACTTACCTTGCTCAGCTAGGTGGGTTTCACTGAGCGCCGCAACATCGATGTGGTGGCGCGCCAGTTCTATCGTGACGAATGCAGCGCGTCGTTCCTTGCGCTCTCTGGATTTCCGGTCCAGTAGTGTGCACACGTTCCAGTACCCGATGCTGAGTGCTTTGCGCGCAGGCATATGATTGCATTGGTGGGCAATCGCACGCGAGGTGGCGGTTGTGCTTCGGAGGTTTGCATGAGGGACTCCACCCGGAACCTTTGACACAATAGCCTTATCCACAAGGCAGTGGTTGATTTGGAGATTTGCTTGAGAGACTCCGCCCGGAGCCTTTGGCTCAATAGCCTTACCCACAATGCAGTGGGGAGCAGATCCAGCTCGGGAATGTGATTGCAGAGACATTGGGATCTGCTTGACGGCCGTCACACGCAGCCTTTGAGGTACTGGAACGCTTCATATATGTTTTGCGACCGTAGTAGGATACGCACCTGCGACCACGGCCAGACGCAGGTGGGTTTTAGCGGGGTTGCACTAATTTGACCAGGGGCTGCCTGGCTTGAGGCGGGCAGTAGCAAACCATTGAATACCCGGAGGTGCCCTCCCACCGTCAGAGACCATGCGTGGCGCTCGTGCTCTACGCCAATTGAGTTGTGAGCTTATAAAGCTCGAAGTGCTTTTGTTAACCTTCGCCACCTATGGCGGCGGCGCGACATTACACTCGCCTTGAAGGGTAGAGTGTACAATGCAGCGGTACGTTCGACCCTACCGTACGGTTGCGAAACCTGGCCCCTAAGATCGGCGGACATGAAGAGGCTAGTTACGTTCGACCATCGGTGCCTTCGCAGTTTGGCTCACATCTGGTGGGAACACCGCATGAGTAACGAGCGTGTTCGATGCCTTGTTTACGGCCCAGGAAAGGGAAATGAACCGCTCAGCACCGTTATTTCCCGCACCAGGCTCCGATGGCTCGGCCACGTGTTGCGCATGCCAGCCCACCGACTCGCTCGACGTGCGTTGTTTGCTCACCGGGGATGTGGGTGGAAGAAGAGGAGAGGTGGCCAAACGATGACTTGTTCCAGAGGAATGAAGTCCCTCACTGCGGAGCTAGCCTCGGTTGGAGCTTCACGGCTCCCTGGTTGGGGTCCAAAAGACGACGACTACGTTTGGCTGGATACACTTGCTGATATGGCAAGGAGCCGACCTCAGTGGCGTTCCTGCTGTGAGTTTCTTTGTCCCTCCCCATCCCTTTTAGCCTCCCCAACGATCTCATTTCTTAACGTAAAACAATATTTTTTTCTTTTTTTACCTAGTAGCTAGCTGGTAGCTTACCGGAACGATGCCTATCCGTTGTTGGTAGCTCAGCTGGCATGCAACTGTCGTATTTATTTTTCCTTTATGTATTGTATTTATGTATGTATTTCCTTTATGTATTGCAGTACAATAGCGGAGGTGTTCCCCACCTCTTGCTGGCATGTATAATGATGATGTGAGCTTATAACCCGTAGACCTGTTGTCTCCCATGGCTAGGTTTTACGGGAAGAGGGCCATCGACCACTTCCTTACCTCCGGAGGATGAACTAGGATACTGGCAGGGCGCCCACACCTGACAGCAGAATGACTAGGGTCCTCAGCCAAAGCCTTCGATTAAATGTACACTCAAAAGGCAGCGGGTCTAGCACATGGTCAGTTCACTGACTCATGCGGATTGGTGTCCTGGATCTTAGCAGGGAGAAGGGCCTAACCCAGCTCCCACCCAGCGGTTGCCATGAGTAGGCACCCAGGATATGAGGTAATGGCACAACAGTAGCAGCAGTGGGTAGACCATCTGTCAGGATCTAACCACCACCATCCTCAGCGAACCATAGGCGTCTCCCGCTTTATATATATATATATATATATATATATATATATATATATATATATATATATATATATATATATATATATATATATATATATATATATATAGTCTTACTCGTTGCCATTCCGTGATATGCGCGTTACTGCTCCACAGTACCCCTAGCCCAACCGAAATAAAAAGCAGAGCGTATATGACCTTATCGAAATATCGCGTTAACTGCTGCCAAATAGCAGTGTACCAGTGAAGTAAACCTTGTGTCTTTATAGTCACTTACTGACCGACTTCTAGAACATGGTCAGCTGGCAAAGTTTGCAGTACTATACCGATCCGACCATTCTACTTTAGGTCGGCAGTCACGTGCAATCTTTGGAACATTCTCTGAAGTTCGAACTTTATGCGATAACTGGTAAAAATTGATTAGTCGCAAACGTAATTGCTTTTCCGAGATACTCTTACCTTTTTCGGATACATCCCATGCCATTTTCCCTACCATTCTGAACTTTACTGGGGCGCACCAAGCGTCTCCCCCGGTTGGCATCAGAACTTATCTCAACCCTCGGTTAAGCAATCTTATCAAGATGCACTGCATACCGTACTCTCGCGCTCTTGTCTTAATAACACTGCGCTTCAGTGGAATAGGATCCTGGCAGTCATGCACGAAGCAGTAGCATCTGCTTGTGGTACTATCATTCGTCACCGCACCAGCCACTGGATACTTGGGAAGACCGTGAACCTTTTGGAATCCAGTAGAAAACTCTAGGCAGGCTCTAGGCAAAATGTGACCAGATAGACTATTAGGCGCGAGCTAAAGCGGAGCCTGCATGCTGATAAGTAAGCCTGGTTGACCAATCGGGCTCAAGAAATAGAGGAGGCGGGAGCAGTAGGGAACTATCACAAGCTCTTACAGCTGATCCGTACCACTGGCCCTAGAAAATGAGGCGTCTGCGACAATCAGAGTGCGTGGGCTCTGATTTACAATAAGGGGTGCCGTATGGCTGGTTGGTCAGGACACTTTCAAGATTAGTTAGTCCGCTGCTTCCTGACCTCTTCCTACTCAGGTGATGCAGGGTGAGTCATGGACGGTTAGTTTAGAATACTGAATACTGTATTTTGGAGCAAGTAGAAAATAATTCTGTACAACTCCATCGAGTGACTTCATTGATTTTTCTCTACGATTGCAGCTGCTCCTGGTTGCTTAACGAGGGCTGTCACCAAGATACAGCTTAATGGTTTGGATCTGGAAACACTAATTGATACTGGCAGCTCCGAAAACTACCCCTATACTGTTGTTGATCAGAAAGCGAACTGGATGTTTAATGTCTCGCGCGCTCATATACATGGCTTTGATTTAACTGCAGATGTTTACCTGTCGGCATTGCAACTTGACAGTTATGTATAATGGAGACGTCTACCATAACGTCGGACTTTCATTGTTGCATAATCTTTGTTCAGATGTCCTCGGATACGAATTTTTTCAATTACAAGAGCAACTGGAGATTCCGTTCAATGGCAAGAAACCACTCTTGTGTGTTTGCAGTCACTGGCGCTAAGGTTGCAGCCCCGTCACTCGTGATCTCGCGCCGGAGTGCAAGCCAATAGCGACAAAGTCCAGACGATACAGTCGGAGGACGAGGCTTTCATTCACACTTAAATAAATCATTTAAAAAGAAACATCATCGAGCCATTCTTTTCGCTATGGAGAGCTCAGGTACTGGTCACTACCAACGAACTGAATACTGAATACTGTATTTTGGAGCAAGTAGAAAATAATTCTGTACAACTCCATCGGCTGATAATCAAAAAACATTTTAAAAAGAAATAAACACGTCCGGTGGTTATCCTGAGATGGTTCAGCAACTCCTTCTGTAGCACACAAAATGCTTGTTTACACAGTGAGTCACAAGTGGGTGATATCGTTGTCAAGTGGCAACCGTTCTCTGAAACGTATGTTGGCGAAGTGTACATCCAACAAAGATTTGAATTTCTGCACAGATTCGGCCTCGACGACGTGTTCTGGCAGACTGTTCCAGGCGTGCACAACCCTCCGCTCGAAACAGGGGGTGTGGGATTTTCTTCAGATCAGGTACCACGAGTTTGTACCTGTGCCCACGTGTGGTGCATGGTACTCGCAAGTGGAGTAACGACCTTAGCATGGGGAAATGACCTAGATGTAAAATACGGTAGGTCATGATAAGATCCACTCGAATACGGCGATATGACAAGGTGTAGAGCCCAAGTTTCATGCACCGGTTTTCACACGATAAGCCTCTCAAGTTGGGGATCAACTTGGTGGCGATGTGTTGTACTCGTTCGATCTTTTGCGCTTCGCCGCGAGTGATCGGACAATATGCAGGCGAGCCGTACTCTAGCATTGGTCTGACGATGGAAGAGAAGAGGCGAGTGGCGACGTCCTCAGACCAAGTGCAGAAGCTGCGTTTCAGCGCCCAGAGCATGCGCAGTCCGTTTCGATACAGTTTGTTGGTGTTGTCGACGGACTTCAAGTCGCAGCGTGAGAGTACACCTAGGTCTTTCACGGAAGGTGTGGGATGCAGTGGTTGGCCGTCTAGGGTGTACATTCGGCCGTGAACAGCCTTCCCGAGATTCATGAATAGGGACTTTGTCGGGTTGACCGGTAGGTGGACTTCAGCAGACCATACTGCGAGGGGATCGAGGTCTTGTTGGAGAATGTCACAGTCATCGAGAGTATTAATTTCTCGCCAAATTTTGAGGTCATCCGCAAACAGTGCACACGGCGACCGTAGAAGCTGGGGCAGCTCGTTGATATGGATGAGAAACAGAGTAGGTCCCAGTACCGTACCTTGAGGTACACCACTGGTCGAGGGATACCAATCGGTTAGATGGCCGTCCACCTGTACCCTCCACTTTCTTCCAACGAGAAATTCATGGATCCATCGATGTAACGATCCTCCGACACCACACGACCTTAATCTGTCTAGAAGCAATGCATGATTGACTTTGTCGAATGCTTTGCTGAAGTCGATGTAGATTACGTCGACGGACTTTCCCCGGTTCAGTGCTTTCAACCATTCCTGTCTCGTCACAAGTTTGTAACACAAGAATATCCCATCCTGAATCCGTGTTGTGCCGGTGTCAGAAGTTCTTTGGATTGCAACAGATGTATTAGACACTTTTTTACTATCTTCTCGATCACTTTGGCCAAAACGGGTGTAAGACAAATTGGCCTGTAGTTATCCACCTTACTGGGGTCGCCACCTTTCGGGATCGGCCTCACCACCGAGCGCTTCCAGTCGTTTGGCAATGAGCCCTCAGACAATGATTTGTTGAATAGATCCGTAACCACAGGCGAATGGTCGTAGATTGCAGTCTAACGATAAACCGGTTTACATACATTGATACTTGCCCTCTGCCTAACTTGGACAAAATGGTCAGAAAATTGTTACTTTTGAAACATACAATACCTTAGTCTTAAAGATTGTTTACCATCAAATTCCTATCAAACCTGAAGAACGTCTGTACATGGCTTTCGGGGCCTGTGACAAGCTGTATCAATTCTGTCGCATACCTTTTGGAGTAACCAATGGCGTCTCTTGCTTTCAAAAACCATTGACGAAATAATCTCCAAAGAGACTTTGGTCGGTACGTTTGCCTACATTGACAACATTACGGTCTGTAGAAAAGAATGTCGAACATCGACAAAATTTAAATCGCTTTCTGAACGTCGCTTCAAAGTACGGCACTTTCAATGACGCAGAAATCGTGTTCGGTGCTAAGCAGGTCAGGTATAAAATTTCGAAAGGACTAATTAAGCCCGATCCCGAGCGATTGACGCTTTTGCAAGAATTATCTCCCACCGACATCAAGGGCCAACGAAGAGTGACAGGGATGTTTGCTTACTACTCTCTGCAAACCACACTACTCTGATAAAATCGGCCCAACGTTCACAACACAATTTCCCATACCACCCATCCAAACTCCTTTGAGGATTTGAAGCAGGAGCTGAAGAGCGTACTACTTTTCACTGCCGATCCTCATACACCGTTAGTAGTTGAAACGGATGCTTCTGATGTAGCTATCTCAGCTACATTAAAACAAACCGAACTCAGATAACTTTTTTTATCGCACGTTGTCTTCCATTGAGAAGCGCCATTCCTCGGTGGAAGAAGCCTATGCGATCGTTGAGGCAGTATGAAAATGGCGGCACCAACCACTAGGTAATCACTTCAAGCTAGTCACAGATCAATGTTCTGTAGCATTCCTGTACAACACTCTGAACCAGAAGCAAATAAAAAATGACAAAATACTCCGCTGGAGACTTGAACTTGCATCATTTCACTACGATCTTATATACCGACCCAGTAAGTACAAGTAGACACTCGCGTACCAGCTGCAGCAGCTCACCTGACAGTCCGAACCTAAAACAGCTCCATGATTTTTCGTCCGCGCCAAAAATTTACCGTATTCTGTGGCTGAAATCAAATCCATGGTTTGCGTTGTTGCCTTTGTTGTGAGTTGAAACCGAGGTTTCTTCAACCCCCTTTGGGACATCTGGTTAAAGCAACTCACCCTTTTGAACGCCTCATTGTTGATTTTAAAAACTTCCCCCGAAATCTCGAAATCGCTATCTGTTAACTATTGTGGACGAGTTTTCTCGTTTTCATTCGCTATTGCATGTTTTGATTTGGCATCTTCCACTGGGATAAGATGCCTCTGTCAGCTCTTCCAAGTATGCCAACCTACGTTCATTCAGACAAAAGTTCCTCTTTTATGTCCCGTGAACTGCACGACTTGCTTCCAAACAATAGCTACAAGTCGATCAACCGCATATCATCTACAAGCTATTGGACAAGTCGAACGCCTGAATACAACATCGTGGAAAGCCGTTTCTCTCGCTCTGCTCTCCCGTAATTTCCCAGTTGATAATAGCAGATCGTTCTACTCTATGCACTGCATTCGATTCGATTGCTTCTATACACTGTAACAACGTGACGCAACACGACAGGTTTTTCTAACACAATCGGTCTTCATATGGCTTTTCTATTCCTACCTGGCTGTCTTCACCGTGTCCGGTTCTGTTGAAGAAGAACGTCTGGTCCTTCAAGTTCGATCTTCTTGTAAAACAGGTGAAACTTATCGTGTGTAATCCTTAATGCGCACACGTTCGAATGGGAGACGGTATCCATCCGACAACTGGCACCCATTCGCGATCAACCGCTCGAGCATGATAATAACACCATCGTCGGTTCAGACTAAATACTCACCCGGAGAAGAGGACCAGGTCTGCGTACATGACAACAGACATGCATCCGGATCATTCTCAGCCAAATTTTACGGAGCCGTTGTCCCCGAGGAGTAAACTTAAAACGCTTTAACAACGCTTGCGTCCATTTTATTTTAGAAACAAAGTGGCTTAAACACTAAATTTTCTCGCTTGGAACGCCGCTACTCACAAGTTACAAATTTTTAATAACGCTGTTTCCATACACCGCTTCCGTCACATGGCAACCATTACTTACTGTGTGATTCCTTCCAAACATCAGTGGGGTAGAATGTGATCTCATTCATCTTTGCTTGTCATTGCCACTACACTTCCCGTATCCGTTACACATTTAGCTCTCGTATCTGTTCACATACGAATAAAGCCTGATTTTCCAGGTCTTGACTCCTAACTCTCTGGTCTGTCTCTGACTGCTCAACAATGTTGCAAGCTAATAATCTAAAAAGAGGTAAAGTATTGACATGGCATAGATTTACTAGTGGTTTTGTGATTCTGCACTTTGTGCAGTGGTGTTGAGGTAGGTAGCGGACTGTTGTTTATTATCAATCCCTCTGTTTTCCTGCATATATATATTCAGCACGGCCAATAGTACAATTGGCATAGTGCCACAACGTATCGGTAATACAACAAAGAGGGAAAAACTGTGTTCATGGGAATAGAGAGTCATAACTCCGCCACGGCGCACGGTTTCTTGCCCTGTCCGAGTGTTTCCAGCCATGCGTGTTCCGGATCCTTCACACTCCAGCCAGGGAGCCGAGAGCGCCCGACCACGGCTAACTTTGACGTTAGCTCCTTCATGCTCCTGGCCCAAGTCATACGTTGGCCACCTTGCTTTCGCTTCCAGCCGACTTCTGCGCGCGCGAAGAGGGCACGGCGAGGTAAGCGATGAGTAGGCATGCGAAGAACATGCCCAAGCCACTGAAGTCTGCGCAGAGAAATTATGCTGCTCAGTGGCCGGCAAAGTCTGTCTGATCTGAAAATCCTCCGTCGAACATCTTCATTACTAGTGTGATGTTGCCATCGTACACCAGCAATGCTCCGAAGGCAGCGGTGATCAAAAACAGACAGCCTCTCAACATCCTTTGCGCGAACAGGCCAAGTCTCGCAGCCATAGAGCAGAACCGCTCTCACTGTGGCATTGTAAACTCGGCCCTTCAGAGATAGACTCAGATCACCTCGACGCCAGAGATGGCGGAGATTGGCAAAAGCAACCCGAGCCTTGGAGACGCGCAAAGAGACCTCATCCGTTAAACCATTAGCGCTGAGGCAGCTTCCGAGGTAAACGAACTTGTCCACCACTTCCAATGAATGACCTAGAAGGGTAAGGGTAGGAGCAGCGCCTAGCCAGTCCTGCAGGAAAACCTTGCACTTCGATGGTGCGAAGGTCATTCCAAACTGGGAGACAGACACCTCCAACCTACACAGGACATTTTGGGCGGCCTGTGAGGAATCGCAGATTACGGCGATGTCGTCTGCATACTCCAAATCCCGAAGTCGGTCCCCGGAAGCAGCTCGACGCCGCTGGGTTCGCAGTTCTCCAGAGCACTCTCCAAGATTTCGTCCATAGCGAAATTGAACAAGAAGGGGATGCTGGGCAACCCTGTCTCACGCCACTGGTGATACTAAAGGGGGCGAAAGTCCGCCGTACACCCGCACTCGGCCCGAGGTTTGAGAGTAGATGGCTTGAAGTAAGGTGACATACTTCTCGGGCACTCCCCTTCTCAGTAGACAACTCCAGAGAGCAGCTCTGTCGACTGAGTCAAACGCGGCTCGTATGTCTAAGAAGACAACGATCGTTGGCTGGCCAAATGTTTGACGACGCTCGAGTATTTGGCGGAGTGTAAAGATGTGATCGATGCAACTCCGACCTGAGCGGAACCCAGCTTGCTCTTCACGTATGCTCTGTTCGCGTACCAGGCTGAGCCTCCTTAGAAGCAGAGCTGCGAGCACCTTGGAAGCAACACAGATGAGACTAATCCCTCTGTGGTTGGCGCAGTCAGTTCGGGTACCCTTTTTGAAGACGGGCACGATATCCGCTAGGCTCCAATCAGATGGGATAACTTCAGTGACCCAGATCTCTTGGAGGAGAGAAGTTAACTCCTGAACAAGTGATGGGCCGCCATCTTTGAAAAGAGCCGGAGGGAGTTCATCTGGGCCAGGGGCTTTGTAGCGCTTTAAGAGGCGAAGCTCATGGGCAACCTCAGCCTCGGATGGTGGTGAAGCGTCTACACACCAGGGAGCGCTCTGGACTCCAGAATGGGAACTCATTGGTGCTGCTGGCCAATTAAACTGCTGCTCAAAATGCTCGGCCCAACGCTCGAGTCGGCGTTTTTGACAGTGGATTGGCTCGCCATTGGTTTCGCATAAAACTTCGCTTACAGTCGGCCTTTTGCCGCCAGTAGATCGGATCAGGAGGAAAAGCTTACGGAAATTCCCCGAGGTGGCCGCTTGCTCCATCTCAATGACCCGCTGCGTCCACCAGGCCTCGCGATCTTCCCGGAGAAGCTGTTTGAGCTCAGCGTTAGTAGTCTTGCGTAGTGAATGGTATTTAACGCTAGCAGGAATTGCTCGACGGGCTTCGAGAAGTTGGAGGGATCGTGCAGAGATCCAGTGGTTGACAGGACTACTGGTGAAGCCACAGACCAGGGTTGCAGAGTTGTACATGGCGCCGCGGATGTGTGTCCAGTGTGTTTCAATGTCTGTGCATGAGGCAGTCTTCAGCCTTGAGGCCAAGGCATCCTGAAATGCGCGGAGAACGTTCGGGGCAGAAAGCTTAGCTACGTCAAGCCGTTTCCGGCGACGCTGCTGGGAGCCAACAAAACGTAACGCAATCTTGGCACACACCAGCGCGTAATTCGAAGTAAGTTAGGTACTCCAGATTGATTTGCAACCCTGTATACAGCCCCGCCAGCGGTAGCTAATGGCGAAGTGGTCAATTTGTGTTCACGGCTGGCTAGATGATGGAGGTCTCCGGGTGGCGCGTTGGCGCCAGGATCCCCGAAAGCTAGTGCTTAACAGAAACAGACCGTGATCGGTACAAAGCTGAAGTACATGATCACCGTTGGCTGTTCCGAGAGAGCCATGGCCGTGTTGACCACCGAGTTCACGTTCATCAACTTCAAGTCTACCGACCTGCGCGTTTAAGTCCCCGGCAAGCACCACAATGGCGGTACGGCGCTTTTTACGGAGAAGGTCGGCCAGTTGACCATATAACTCGTTTTAACCGACTCTGGACAGCAATCTGTGGGAGCGTACGCTGCGACAATGAAAAGACAGCGTCAGCTGGCTTCACGACTAGACAGTCGCACAGAGGTTTCAAGTCGGATCGCACATAGTCGACTGTTGACAGGGATCCAGTCTAGTAGCGCGGTTTCAGCACGTGTGCTCAACGCAATCCCCACGCCAGCATAATTACCGGCTTCGGCGGTTGAGTCTCCAAATAGGCGCAAAGTGAATATGCTAATGCAATTTGCAGACGGTGAAACTAGTCGCAGCGTCGTGCTAGAGTCCTGTAAACGGGTCTCGCTGAGACAGCAGACATCAGTGGCCGTAGTTTCTAGAGTGCGAGCAAGGGCTGCCTGTGATCCGATCTGCATCAGCGTCCGAACATTGAAGGTTGCCAGCTTGCATTGGAAACGGGAAGCTAGAAATGGCTTGTCAACACGGCTTGGCGCATCCTCGGATCTAGGCTCCTGATCCGTATAGCGGGAACGTTCACCCAAAGCGGCACGGTGTTAGGAACTCGAAAATGGAGGGGGAAGACCAAGAATGGGGGGTTGAACAAACGTGGAATAAAGAGAGTAGACGGTGGTGCACAAAATGTGGTTTGGCACGTTCAACCGTCAGCAGCTCGGTCGAGGAGAATAGTTCGAGAGAGCGAGAGCGGAAAAAGTGAGCGAAGAATTGTTGAGACGCAGATCCATAGGTCGTGTGGGCATGGAGCTTCCCGGTTGCCCAGGGCGAGGAAGAGGGTTGACTTAGGGGACCACACCCGGAGCACTGGGTCATAAAATACCTAACCCGCAAGGCAGCGGGGCGATTGACGTATACCGCAAACCGTTGGGAGCCGTCAATCTAGGAGAGGATAAAACTTCTTTCGAGTAAAGCCAAACTACTCAGGGCACCCAAAGATCCCGATTAAAGCAGCAAGAAGGCCAAGGTTCCCTGGACTACCGAACTCGCTGCGAAGCACAAAGGCCGTTTATAGCCGGATGGCTCATACGCCTTCATAGAAGCCGTTAGCCATCACGGTTGTTCATGCGCCCTCCGTTAAGGACTCAGTTCTATGACCAGAAGTGAGTGGTCAGTGACCCTATAGTCGGTCACATTGGCTTTGACATAGCGTCTTGTGAACTCTTGTGATATTTAGTGTGGAACCAGGTGACCAGCCCAGAACCCCCACGCTCTAGGACACTCCCGCTGGTTGCCCGCAACTGCTTAATCATCTCGCTTGCGAACAGCCGAAACTTATTCACTGTTACCTTCGCAAGGAAGGCACTCTCCGATCCGCAACCTGTGGATGCGCCCGGTGACGTACAGCTCAGCCGAACCAACCAGAGGTCGGTTTACCTTCTGGAAAGCAACTCAGACCACCGAAGTTGCGCCTCTCCCACCATCCAGGTTGAATGTGCCACTGCGACGCTGACATCTTCGAACTCAATCACGTGATAGGTCTAAACCATCTAAATGCGGCACAGTAGCTGAGGTGCTTCCGACTTCTAGCTAACGTGCATTTAAAATGATACGTCTAAAAGCATAGTTCCATTAATGCACATGAGTGCAAAACTGAAGGAGAGATGGAAAAACGCAGTAACGGTAATGGTTTAATTTTGTAACTATACCGTAAAGCATACAGGTCATCTCCTGTGGAGCAAACTGCAAACGCTCACCTACTACCAATTTCAACAGTGATGTATAAAATGCAATCTGAAGTTTTCGCCGCATATAACATAGGTCTGGAGCACACTCATTATGTATTGATGCAACTTTTGTATTATGCTAAAGTCTCTTGAACGCGGCGCGGCACATGATGAAGTAAATGCTTCATATTTTATTCAGAAGCGATATTGGTAATTTTCCAGCTGCACGTATTATTGAAAAAAATACCATATTAACTTCTGATATGTAGTCCATTTGGGATAGTTGACAAATACACGTAAACGTGCTTGTTTTCCATGACAATCCGTGAACAGGGGCTACCAGCGGCCTACCCACTTATAAAGATCGAGTGCGATTGACCGAGAAAGTTCTACACTGTTGTACTCGGATTAACTAGTGGGAACTGTCTAAACTGGAACAGCCTACCAGAGCCGGTCGTTATTGCACGAATCCATTGCTGTTTCAAAAGATTACTGGACTCCGCTTTGATTGGTAAGCAAGGATTTTTCTGCTTCCGCTGCGACCGTTGTGGTACCTTCTGGAAATCTGCCTCACAACGATTTGCATCGTCCCTGCAATGAAAGGGATGCGATGGTGTTAGTTAAGAATTTCCTTCATGCTCTATAAAATCCAAAAGACACTCGTAAACGGAAAACCGTTAGCGTCACATTGTTAAGGGATCTCTGAAATTCCTCGTTGGAGTCGTAATACAGCGTTTGTCATATGCTGACAGATCCAAGTATTGACCGTGTTTTCTGTGGTTAATACATGCGCATTCTATTCGGATATCGGGTGTTGGCGTTTCCAGAGACGAGACCTTAAAGCTCGCTTATGTCCTCAAAGATGGGGCGAGATGTGGCGATCTCCAATTGAGTGTATGTTCGCCAACTATCTATTCACCGGGACTCGTGAGTAGCGGATTATCTGATAAGAATAAATAGATGGCAGTAATAGTTCAACATGCTAGGTAGTATTAACCAAATCATAATTTCTCCGTCTTGCATCTGCGCGTGAACGAGACTCAAGATCTTTAGGATGTTTGCGACTTCTTGTTAAATAACACCATCGCATTTAATGGGAACGGGAAAGGACAGCTTCGCTATCTCAACTTGGTAGCGTTTACTGAGAACTTTAAGACAAAATCCCATGAGCTCCCGGCTATTTAGCCTTATATTGGCTGCATTTCTATTACTGCCATTTTATGAACGCGCCGAACACATCACAGCGTGTATTGTGAACTGCGCCCATTCTATTCCTAAGATGAATACGCAAATTAAGCTAGGGAATCGTTGAACCATCACACATGCCTGGATGTTTTCTTGTCGAAGGAGTCAATATTTTCCTTAATCGTAGGGGCCATCAACTCAAACCCCAGCTCCGACTTAGCTAATGACGGCGATTAGTCCATGTACAGCAGGTAGTTTTATTTTCGAATCGCGCGCATAGCTCAGGCAAGGTGAGGACTTACGGCAAGTTGTCGTCGCCCTTTAATATCTCCAGCGGTGTGTGACAAGGATGCCCGCTGTAACCTTTCCTTTTTATTTCGCTTTTGACGAAGTCATGGAAATCGCGTTCACAGGACACGACTTAGAAGGTATGGATCTGCTCCCAATAGAACGACTTCTTGACTTGGAGTATGCTGACTACATAGTCCTAATCTGTGACAGCCCACAAACGTGCCAAGTGGCACTGGACAATTTAGCACTGGCTGTCCGTCACAACGGACTTTGCTTCACACCCTCGAATTGCAAAGCGTTCCTCCAAGATTTGCCTAGATTGTCTCCTACGCTGACCCTTGATGGGGATCAACTAGAAGTCGTTAAAAAATTCAACTACCCGGGACGTAGTATCAACGTCTGTGGGATTGAAGATGAGATAACGAACCGTAAAGCGAAAGCTTGAGGCGCTTTTGCTAACTTTCGCCACTTATGGCGCCGGCACGGCATCACTCTGGCCCAGAATGGTAGAGTGTACAATGCAGCATTACCTTCGACCTTACTGTACGGTTGCGAAACCTGACCCCTTAGATCAACGGACATAAAGAGGCTAGTTACGTTCGACTACCGGTGCCTTCGCAATTTAGCTCACATCTGGTGGTAACACCTTGTAAGCAAATAGCGTGTTCGACGCCTTGTTTACGGCACAGGAAAAGGAAATGAACCGCTCGGCACCGTTATTTCACTCACCAGGCTCCGATGGCTCGGCCATGTGTTACGCATGCCAGCACACCGACTCCCGCCGCATGCGTTGTTTACGCGCCGGGGGTGTGGATGGAAGAAGAGGATGGGTGGCCAAGCGATGACTTGGTCGAGAGGAATGAAGGCCCTCACTTCGAAGTTCGCCTCGGTTGGAGCGTCTCGGCCCTCTGGTTGGGGTCCGAAAGACGATGAACACGTTTGACTGGGTACACTTGCTGATATGGCTAGGAGCCTGAGTGTCGTCGTGCTTAGTTTCTTTGTCCCACCTCATCTCTCTTATCATCCCCACTTCGCGTACTTTGAAACGGCGCGTTTTCGTTGCGTTCCATCTTTCTATACCCTGAGTTGCATGCAGTAGCGTTTTGGCCCCTTTTGTGTTACTTGAAGATGACACGTTCCTACTACGAACTCGTGTCTTCCATTTTTGGACTATTGTCAAACACATTTTCCCACTGTCGTTTGTCGTGTTCACGTTTTTCATTTCTTTTCCGTATATACTCATGTGCCTAGCTGTTTTTATATCTATTATTTACGTGGTTGGCAAACGTTGCCTGCATCCCAAATCTGTCAAGAAGCCGGGGAAATCCCCAGCGCCTTCGACTGCCAAGGCTAGTCCACCCCAAACACGGGAATGCAAAGTTCTACTATAGAATTGAAGGCTGGTAGCTCAGGTTGTTCAGATGGCTGTTGAACTGTTCGCTGAGCTTGGCAATTTTGTTGCAAACGTTTCGTCACCAATCGAGGTGACATCATCAGTGCCTCTCACCGAGGCTCCTCTACGCTACTCTACGCTATTGCACGCCACTCAACTACGCACTGATGATGTCACCTCGATTGGTGACGAAACGTTTGCAACAAAATTGCCAAAGTTCTACTCTCTGATCCGCTAGCCGGTGCTAGGCAAAAGGTTTCTGCTCTCGAAAGTCAAGTGAACGAGCTGAAAAGTGAAATTGTGTCTGTTACGGAGACCCTTGACAAGTTCACACCTTTTGCCCACTTAACCAAATACCAGTTTATAAAATCTGTCTGATATGTTCGCAACTGATGAACTACTGAGCAATATTGCCCACGAATTTAGTGAACGCAGGCGCCGCGCCAACAACGCTACTGTACTCAATGTACAATACAAATTGCCCCTCAATAAAGTGTTGCATACACTCTTAGAGGCTTGCCAAATGCCACATGGTTGTTGCACGGCCATTCGCTTGCGTGAGATCCTTGGCCGATCTTGCCCAGTCGTGATCAAGTTTTACAACCATGACTGCTAACAGGTTTATTGACGCCCGATTTCTACTAAGACAGCTGCCTAATCTCGGGCCAATCTTGATAAAACCGGACAGAACACCGCTGCAGGGGTCTATTCTAATTCAAATTAACCAAAAGAACAACATAGACAACACCACTTTCAGGAGCGCAACTGCCTAATACTCATCTAACTGCAACTCCTACCGCTTGCTCTTCCATGCTTTATAATGTAGATATGGATATAACACAACAGCGACAAGTAGACCCCGCCCTCTGGGAACAAAGGACGCATCGAAACCGGGACTGTTTCAATAACCGCAACAACCAGCTCAGTCGTGGACTCAACATACCGTCAGCGTTCATTTAACCTGTCAGACACGTGTGACACCGAATCAGAAATTTGGAGCATTGACTTCTTGCCATCGTACACTCCCCTTGCCAGTGTCATAAAATACTCCACGCAATCTCCCACTGGTCCGACTGCAACGTCTGGCAACCCTCACTGATGATGTTTGATTGCTAAGACTCCTCGGTTTCCATCAAAGCGACAACAGTACAGCAATGGTACAACACGCAAACGTTCCAACATGGCCAAGCCAAACCCCCTGTGGTTACCGAATAAGCAAAACCCATTCGGTTCGCATGGACATGTCGAAACTCCCACTCCCTATTATGGGCCGAAGCCTACTTATGCGACCCCCAAACTGCAACAGCCTAGTCGCCAGAACTATCTACTCAACACCCCAAGCCCCTTACTTCGTATGTCAATTCCGAACAAGTCGGGTTTCGCTGCTGATCGGGCCACAGTGCCACAGACAACGACCGCATAGATATGATAACACTATGAGTGTCACAAACATCGCACCTCCCCGGCCTTATGAACCCAGCGAATCTGTAACTCGACCGCCACATGCGATCACTCCGCGAATCTCCCAAACATCTCTCGTATCCCATTTTTTCTGGAACGCTGCAAGTTGCGGACCCCCAATTCAAGCATGCCTAGGTCAAGCTACGGCGCTGTATCACCCAACCTGACTACTGAACATGATGCAACTGACGCCGTCCAGTCTGCTCTAGCCACTTGGACGACGTCTTTGACCCCTTGCACTACACCTGACCACGTGCCTGATCTCTCAACTCAAACTTATACACACCCGAATTCATCTTACCCTCCTCTTCAACATACTGTCCCTGACCACCGCCAGCCTCTTACCTTATCTTCCCCAGGTCCACCGATCATGCACTTGAACGCATGCTTGCAAACAAACATCTCATCTCAACGGGGTTCGCCAGGTGCGCCGTTGGCCGACTCCCAAATCCAGACCAATCCTACTCTTCAATGCTCGATCTATCGAAAATAAAATGCACCTCCTTGTCCCTCCCCCACATACTTCTGTCCAGCCCGCATGTCGTGCTGATAACTGGAAGGTGGCACGCAGCTGATACATCTGATGCTTCACTGCACATTCCTGGGTACACGACTTTCTGTAGCGGACGCATCAATCAACGTGGCGGCGACTGTCTTATATACGTCAACAATGAATTCCACGCGTCATCTTTCCAAAGCATACCACTTGGAAATCCCGA
Organism: Dicrocoelium dendriticum; assembly: GCA_944474145.2. Lineage (NCBI taxonomy): Eukaryota > Metazoa > Platyhelminthes > Trematoda > Plagiorchiida > Dicrocoeliidae > Dicrocoelium > Dicrocoelium dendriticum. Next base: position 71,925,069 of record OX104067.1, on the reverse strand, counting down.
AGATTCTATCTGGTTTCAGTTCATAGGTAGCCAATTGACATTCTGATAGGCTGCATCTACAACCCACCGCATCCGACTACTACTGGAGCTGATGAATTGGCTAAGCTCTTCCACGAAGTATCATTCCTTCCCGCCCGTCATAAAATAATCGGCGGTGACTTCAACATGCCCCACATTTCGTGGCTTACTCAATCAGCACTATCCAGGTATAGGGCCTTCGTAGACAATGTCTTCACCCATGACTGGACTCAGCATGTGCGCGCATCCTCAAGACAGTCTAACACCATTGACCTAATATTCACCAACGGTATCCCTCATGCAACTACCAGCGTGTTAGATAACATTCCGGGCAGCGATCACAAACTTGTGAGGCTATCATTCAAGCTTTCCAAATTCTGTCATCATGTTATCCCGGTCTACGCTGCTTCTAGGCCTCTCCAGCATATGAATTGGGAGGTCTCCTCACTTTCCGTGGCGCTCCTTGGGACACTTCCTTGCAACTAGTACGGACACTGCTACCTGTGAACTTTACAATAACTTCACGATTTGCTTCGATATCCTAGTCCCACTGCAGCGCTCGATCAGATCTCAAAATCCCGATGACGCCCCCACGCGTAAAATTACCACTAAGCTTAAGTAAATGCGCTCACGCTACAAGAATACTAAGGATTTTCACCTCACAATTCGTATGAATGCAGTACTAGTGGAATGGAGAAACTCTCAGTCATGTACATACCTTAGCTGAGTGCACGGCGCTGCGTAGTTTGAGTAAGGCCAAGTCACTTATACGACTTATGAAGCATCGCAGTGGCCGCAACGACTTGCCGATTAACTCATTCGTGCTTCCTGATAACAGGGTTATCACTGACACAGCAGAGGTGTGCGATTTCATTAACGCACACTTCTGTGATGCCTTCATTAGCTCTAATGTGTTACTGCCATCTACGATTTACACCATTGATTTCAATCGGAACAATATCAATCGAGCTCTACGCTCATTGGAGCTGTCACACAACCCCGGCTCTGACGGAGTCCCATCTTCCTTACTATTACGCAGAGGCCCGGATATTCCAATCCTTTTTCTCAACGTTTTCACCCTCTCCATGACGAGCGGAAACTACCCAACCATATGGAAGCACTCGATAGTCGTTCCACGTCACAAACGAGGCTGTCGCCAAAATATCGACAACTATCGTCCTATAAGCCACACACCCTTTGCGTCCAGAGTTATGGAAAGGATAGTCAAGGAGGGGATGCTTCATTTCCTACTGCAGCGCAATCACATCAATAGGTTCCAACGCGGGTTTTTGCCGGCTAAATCTCGCCAAACATGCCAGTTTGAATTCTTGAACTACTTGAGGCACTCCATTGACCCGGGGCAAGCGCTAGTCATTATCTTCTTGGGCATGAAAAAAAGCACTTGACCGGGTTCCACACATTGGACTGCTGACGAAATTAACTGCATTCGGTGTCTCTAGTCATCTTCTTTCTTGGTTTTCTTCTTACCTCTCTAGCCGAACGCAGTCAGTAAAACTAGGCGATACATCTTCCAAAAGAGCACCTGTAACTAGCGGAGTATTTCAAGGTAGTGTACTTGGCCGTCTGCTGTTTCTGTTATACATTAATGACGTGTTCCGTGTCTTTCGGAACGACACTCCATACGTTTTTGCCGATGATATCAAAGTTGTATTTTCGTTCGAGCCTAGCTGCATACAAAATGGCCTCTCAAACATTCAGAACGAGCTTTGCGCTCTCGAAAATTGGTGCGATATTTGGAGACTAGAATCCTCACCAATGAAGTGCAATGTTCTCTCCTACTGTTGCACTATACTACACAACACCCTAACTCTCAACGACATCCTTAGGTAACAGCTCCACCGTGCGCGACCTCGGTGTGCATTACTCGAGCTCGCTAACCTTTTCCGAACAAGCAAGCTCTGCCAAAGCCAGATCTGTTATAGGGTATATACTGAAGTCTGTAAACCTGGCTGAGTTTCGGCTCACGCTCTGTAAACTGTGTGCTCGACCGATTTTAGAGTACTACTCGATAGTTATCTCCAATTCACGTAAGAGTGATAGAATGAGGATCGAGAATGTCCAGCAGTCTTCCAATAAGCGCCTTCTTCGCCCATCTACGCTCAACTATCAAGGACGCTGCAAACTGCTTGGCCTGGAGCCTTTCTGGCTTCGCAGGCTTAAAGCCAACCTCATATTCTTCAAAACCTCTGACTCCTGCGTAGGCGAATTTTTTCAACCGGTAGGTGATAAACGTTACCCCGTACGCGAAAAGCATCACTCATTCTCTCTCCTTAAGACACGTCTCAACATTCGTTCAAACTTCTTCCTCTATAGATGTGCGCACGTATGGAACAAGCTAGCAGAAATAGTCAGAGCGTCCGTAACTGCAGTGAAATTCTCATCGGCCATAAAACGATTACTCAGCTTCCCAAAAGTGGCGGAACTTTCGGGCAGCTGCGCTACCGAAGAAGAGTTCTTGCAACAAGGCCCTGATCACATATAGACCTGTATCCACTCAACCACTGCATACTCAATTGGACGGATAGCTCTCCGGGCCTAGCGCTAACCTAGTCTCGGCTGACCAGTCTCCTGTTTTCTGACTGCTCCCAGTCATCACAGACGTTAGCGATTTAGGCTCTGCAGTCACAGCACCCTGGTTCCCTTATATTCAGACCTTTGCTCAGGGAAGCTAACTGGCTTTTCATATATCCGCTGTCGTCCCAAACTGCTTCTTTTCTGTTGACACTCATTATTTTTATTCCCACCTTTTATTGGCGGCCCAGTCTCATCTTGCTGACTTATGCGGTCTCGTCTGAACGGTCTCCTGTTTTCTGACCTCTATCGGACCTCAGATATCTAAATGATCTACGCTCTGCCAACGTCATCATCATCATCAACAGCAGTACATCAGCCATTTGAACTGATGCTTCGCTGCCATACAACCATGAGGACCTATGAAATAAAGAATAAGAAGGAGAGAAAGGGGACTTACCTGAAAACCTTAATGCCCTAAGCAAACATTCAGGGTCAAGGCGCCTACACCTTGTGTCAACAACATACCGTCACAAACAGCTGGCTATCGTGCAAAGATAAGGCGGCATCGGCGAGACAGCTTCCTTGCAGCTTTCACTGCCACGCGTCCTAATCAGCCATTACCCCGCAGATAACTCAGCACCAAACACACTTTAAACAGACAATCCGATTAGGAGACGGCAGCAGACGCGCCACTGGTGTCGGTTGCGAGCCATGTCCTGTAAAGTCTCGAGCCAAGCACAAGGTGAGTCACGTGGACTCCAGCACGGAAGGCGAGACGGACCAACGGCACCCAGTTTGGTCGTCAGTGACTTCATTTCCCGCTGCTAAGTCAACTTCTGTCCACCTCGAGCCTTGCGCCATCCTACACCTGGTAGACTGAACAAGGCCCTCCTAGGTAAGCAGTGACCAGGCATGCGTAGCACGTGCCCGAGCCAACGCAACTTATTCAGTGCTATCTGTTGTTCTAGGGTGCTAGCATGATTATCATCACCTAGTACTCGCCTACGCACATCATCGTTGCGGACACGCTGGTGCCATCCGACACCAGCAATGCTTCGCAGACAGCGATGATCAAAGACTTGAAGGCGCCTCAGATCTTCAGACCGAAGGGGCCAAGTCTCACTACCATAGAGCAGAACGGCCCTCACTGTGGCCTTGTATACACGGCCTTTTCAGACGGAGGGAAACTCCCTTCTGTCGCCAAAGATGACACAGGTTTAAGAAGGCAGCTCTGGCCTTTGCAATGCGTAAGCTGACGTCAGTTTCTATGCGCCCATCATTGCTGATGCAGCTGCCAAGATAAGTGAATTGATCAACCACCTCGAGTTCCTCGTTAGCAAGCGTCAAGGGGTCATCAAGTGGCTGGTGGTCCTGCAGCAACACTTTGCACTTTGAAGGTGCGAAGTGCATACCAAATAATGGGACCACTCTGGATAGGCTATTCAGGGTTGATTGTGCCGCCTCGACATCGTCGAAAAGCAAGACGATATCGTCCGCATAATCTAGATCAACTAACCTTTCACCAGGCAGCACTTCAACGCCTACATCGTGAGATTCCTAAAGGAAACACTCCATGATAGAATCCACGACGAATTTGAACAAAAACGGGGAAATCGGACAACCCTGACGAACGCCACTTGTAGTTGAAAAGCTATCCGATAGGACACCGTAGACCGTGACGCGGCCTGTAGTGTTCGAGTGTAGAGCACGAAGGATGTTCACATATTTCGTGGGAACACCTTTCCGTGCAAGTAATTCGAACAGAATCGATCGATCGACTGAATCGAACGCACTCTTGAAATCGAGGAACACAGCTATTGTCGGTCTGTGATATGCGTGGCGCTGCTCTAGCACCTGCCGCAAAGTAATATATGGTCTATACAGCCACGTCCTAGGCGAAAACCGGCCTGCTCTTCTCTACTCCGATATTCCCGTTCTGCAGTGAGGCGACGAACGAGAATCGAGGCCAGTAATTTTGTCACAACTGGCGTTTGGCTAATACCCCTGTGGTTCGCACAGTCTGTGCGACTGCTCTTCTTGTATATTGCTACAATAATCGATTCGCTCCAATTAGCCGGCACCCTCTCTTCGTTCCAAATACGTTCGAATAGGGAGGTTAGTGCCCTGCAGAGGACCTCACCTCCATCCTTAAATGGTGCAGGTGGGAGGGAATCCGGGCCAGCGGCACGAAAACGATTGAGGGCTGTGATCGCGTTTCGGACCTCGGCCTCCGACGGAGGCTCTAAACTAACCGTCCATGGCTCGTCCTGCATCACCTGAGTAGGAAGAGGTCCGGGAGCAGGGGGCCAGCTGAACTGATCTTTAAAGTGTTCAGCCCAACGAGCCATACGGCGCTCCTTATTGTGTATCAGCGCACCCGCGCTGTCTCTGATTGTCTCACTGACACCTGGTTTTCTGGAACCAGTGGTGCGGATTAGCTGGAAGAGCTTGCGGTAATTGCCTACTGCTCCTGCCTCTTCCATTTCTTGAGCCCGACTGGTCCACCAGGCTTCCTTGTCAGCACGTAGGCTCCACTTTAGTTCACGCCTAATAGCCCGTCTGGTCACATTGTGTTCAGAACCAGCCGGGAGGTGTCTTCTAGCTTCCAACAGGTTCACGGACCTCTCGGATATCCAGTGACTGGTGCGATGACGACTGATAGTGCCACAAACAGATGCTCCTGCGTCGTGCATAGCGGCCGAGATCCTATTCCACTGAAGTTCAGTGTCATTAAGACAAGACAGCGAGAGTTCGCTATGCAGTGCTTCTTGATAGGCTTGCCTGACCGAGGGCTGGGACAATTTCTCAATTGCCAATCTGGGAGGACGCTTTGTGCGCCTTCCGGTAAGGTTCATGGAGAAACGACAGCGCACCAAGGCATGATCAGAGTCGACACAGGTACTCCAGTACGAGCGGCAATCCAGGATGGAACCACGCCATCTGTAACTTATGGCTATGTGGTCAATTTGGGTCCATCATTGGCCAGCTACAGGTGGGCGCCAAATGGCACTTTGGCGCCCACTACGTCTAAAAGCAGTGCTAGTAAGAAACAACTGGTGCTCCGCACACAGTTACAGCAGACGCTCGCCGTTGTCAGTCCGTTCGGAGTTAAGTCCATACTTACCACCCAGCTGAGCTTCTGAAGAGCTCAGACGCCCTACTTGTGCGTTCATATCCCCTGCAAGTACTGTAATATCTGAACTAGTAGCACTGCGTATTAGGGCGTTCAGTTCGTGATAGAAAGTGTCCTTGACTGCATTAGAACTGCAGTCGGTGGGAGCATAAACGGAAATCACAAACAAACAGCGTTTTGTTTTACTTCGCGAATTCACCTTAGCTAATGTCGTCAAACGGGCTGCACATAGACGGCTGTTCACCGGAATCCAATCAACCAACGATGACTTAGCCTTGGAGCTGAGAATGATACCTACACCAGCTTGACCGGTGAGTGCCGCATCGGCGTCTCCGGATGCGTGCAACCAATAACGGGAGGATAAGCCGGATGCAGTCAATTCAATAACCCCGTTAGGGTCATTAATCCTAGTTTCGGACACACAACACACATCAACACCCAGTGTGTCCAAGGTGCGTGCGAGTGCAGCCTTCTGACCTGTTTGTCTTAGAGTGCGGACGTTGAATGTCGCCATGGAAACGGGACAGCGTGGCCTTATAAGGGACTTTTGCCGATGGGCGTCCGCTAGGTGCTGTGGGATGGTGGCTGCAGATGGTACTACTCCAGTAGCACTTCGGTTGCTGTCATTTAAGCTGGGAATTATAGAAGGAAGGTTAGTAATGGGGACCGGGATGGGACTAAGAGAAACAGGTGGAAAAGAAAGAAGGGAGGCGCCAGCAGTAGCATGTTTTCGCTTATCCGCCCTGCTGTATGCAGCAGATAAGACGACCCTTGATAGTCTGCGCAACGGCCGATGCAGGATGAAGTTTATATTTGAAGAAAATGTCATGGTTGTATGTGGGCTGGGATACTGCCAGGGCGCCCAGACCTAGACAGGTGGACGATTAGGGTCCTCATCCAAAGCCTTTGGCTCAAAAGCCTGTCCGCAAGGCAGCGGGGTGGCAGTGATTTAGTTTTATAGAAATGGACGCCATCCAATTTCAAATCCCCAACCTGGAGGACCAGGAGACTGAGGTTGTCTGACCTCTCACCATTGACCAACCTGGTATGAGTAGCTCTCAAGATGCTCGGAGGCATCACCCAGTATAGCTCAATGGGTCAATGAGGTACGCAAACCGCACCACGTTAAGGTCCAGTCTCGTTGCGATGGCTCTGCCAACGTAGCATTCTTTAACTCTCACTTCAAGAGCATTGCTAGTCATGGTTCATCCTTATTATTATTACATTCCCCTATATCCTTAACATGTCTATTCTGCCGACGCTCTTTGTTAGATTTCCTTCATTTACAATACGGCATTCTCTCTGTGAGCCGATATTTTAGTCTCGGCTCAATGATCTCCTTCCTCCCGACGACAATGACGCGAATGATCAGGGATCGGCAGACCCAACGGTCTGTCTACATCATCCCGAGAATATCGTTGGCCATTCCACTTCTCCTCAATAGAGCAATTTCCTTCCCGACCCCATTCTTTCCTTTTCGCACTCTCTGTTTGCATTCCTTTTTCAATTTGAGAGATAATTTTTCGGGCCTGGGTCTAATCTATCCTCGGCTGACCAGTCTCCTGCTTTCTGACTAGGTTCAGACATCAGAGACGTTAGCCATCTGGGCACTGAGGTCGCAAAGTTCTGTTCTCGAGCTAAGAGCATTGCCCGGCCTGCTAACTGCCTTTTCATATGGCTACCTTCGTCCCAAACTGTTCTTTTCTATTAACACCCATTACTTTTATTCCCACCTTTTATTGGCGGCCTAGCCTCATCTTGCTGACTTATCCGGTCTGGCCTGAACAGTCTCCTACTTTCTGACCTCTATCGGACTTCTGGTATCTAAATGTTCTAGGCTCTGCCAACGTAGCTTTCTCTAACTCTCACCTCAAGGATTGCTGGTCACGGTTCATCCTTGTTATTATATCCCCTTTCTTCCTTACCATGTCTATTCTGCCGACGCTCTCTGTTAGAGTTAGAGTTAAATATTATAGCTTTCTCTCTGTAAGCTGATTTCTAATCTCGTCTCAATTATCTTCCTTCCGACTACCGTGACGCGAATGATCAGGGATCGGCAGACCCAGTGGTCTGTTCACATCACCTCTAGAATGTCGTTGGCTTTTCCACTTCTCCTCAATAGAGCCTTTTACTTTTCGCACTTTGTTTGCATTTCTTCTTCAGTTGGATGGATTATTCTTGTAGCCTGACTCTAATCTATCGTCGTCTGACCAGTCTCCTGCTTTCTGACTGCTTTCAGACATCCGAGACGTTAACGATCCAGGCTCTGAGGTCGCAAAATTCCGTTCTTTTTAACTTGATCTTTGCTCGGCCTTCTAACTGCCATTTCATATAGCCAGTTTAGTCACGTACTGCTTTTCTGATGACACTCGTTACTGTTATTCCCACCTTAATTTGGCGGCGTAGCCTAATCTTGCTGACTTATCCGGTCTCCTCTGAACGGTCTCCTGTTTTCTGACCTTTCTCGGACTTCTGCGATCCAAGCGATCTAAGTTCTGTCGACGTAACTCTCTGTAACTCTCATCTCAACAAGATTGCTCTTCATGGTTCATCCTTATTATTAGTTTTCTATTTCATCCTCAACATTTCTATTTCTGCAGTTGCTCTCTGCTAGTACTCAAACTTTAATAATGCAACTTTTTCTCTATGCGCCGATTTTGTAGAATCGGTTCCATGATCTCCTTCCGACTGCTGTGACCCCAATGATCAGGGATCAGCAGACCCACCGGTCTATTTTCATCCCTTCAATAATGTCTTTGGCTTTTCCACTTTTCCTTTATCGAGCCTTTTCCTTTTCACACTCGGTTTACGTTTCTTTTGTTGGATGGGTTATTATTGGAGCCTTGCTCTAATCTAGCGTCGTCTGACCAATCTCTTGCTTACTGACTACTTTCAGATATCCTAGACGTAAACGATCTAGGCTTTGAGGTCCCAACACTGTTCTCAAATTGAGAGCTTTGCTCGGGCTGCTAACTGCATTTTCTTAAATCCACTTTCCTCACCTACTGCTTCTTTTCTTACGACACTCATTAGTTATTCCGACCTTTATTTTGCAGCCTAGCCTTATCTTGTCGGGCGGTGGCCGGGTGGTCTGCGCGTTTCTTTTGCAACCATAAGGTCACCTGTTCGAATCCGCGTATATTTGGGCGTCCTCGCGGTATACTCAGCCCGCGCGCGACTGGCAGTGGTCGCGCGGCAGCGAAGCGCCGTTACGGCGTACAGCTGACACATTATTTCTATTTATTTACCCTTATCTTACTGCCTTACCTGGTCTCGACTGAAGGGTCTCCTGCTTTCTGACCTCTCGAACTTCTGAGATCTACGTGATCTCGGCTTTGCCGTCGCAATGCTCTTTTACGCTCACCTCAAGAGCATTGCTATTCACGGTTCATCCTTTCCCTTTCTTCCTTAACATGTCTATTCTTTTGACGCTCTCTGTTAGCATTCCGACATTAATAATAAGGCATTCTCTCTATGAGCCGGCATTCCGATCTCCTCTTACTAGTCTCTTACTTTCCGACTACTTAGACCTTACCGATGAATCACCAGAGCTCTCCTGTTGACTTCGGAAGCTACATTCTCTTGCCGATGCAAGGTCAGAACTATTGGTTTTGGCCATTTTTCTCTACTGGATACGTTCATCCGAAGCTCTTTATCCCGCTTTACCCGTGGATATCTACACTTCCAACCCATTTTACAGATTACCCCGGGAGGACCGACTTGTTTTCGGGACAATATCCCACCTTTCAGGACTTCAGCATATTTCTTTGGATATCCCTTAGAGACTTTCCGAAGTTCTACAGACGAGCAACACATCACATTCAAAAAAATTCAATTCATAACCTACAAATCGAGCCCAACCATTCAGTCGGGACAGAACAGGACCCAGGGACGAAATAGGCTCGCGCCTAACGCATCAGTCAACGGAAAAATTGGACGCAACTTGACTGCGAATAACGGAGCAAATAAACGCTCAACAAGAAGCATAGCCAGTTACAACTTGCCATTCAATGAATCGGCGGCAGTGTTTTAGGACGTGGTGGATTATCGCCTGACAAGCGTTCTCCCCATGAAAACCACAAATGTCCGTTTAACAACACTGCAACGTGGCGAAGGTGACTCGCCACCGAATAAAATCAGCCCATAACTTCACACTGGCACCTCAACTAGCGTCGCCACTCTAGATACGTTCGTTACACTGGAACTTCTGCATATACTGTCGTCTCTTCTTTATACCATATCACCCATCTGCTCTCATCTCTACGATCTCACCGTTGGTCTTTGGGTTACGTACGCACGAACTCAGTATATTGTCACAGCTCTCTCGATTTTGCTCTTCAGTTATCTTCTATTTGATCATTCAGGTTTCTTAGGCTATTATTAGCTGAGGTCCCGATCTCACCTCAGCCCAATTGTTGTTTCATCTTTCCACCATTGTACAGTTCCAATCATGAGCGTATGAACAATTTTCTGTTGTCGTTGTTACAAATGCCCTAAAATGTCTGTACAGTTGCACCTCCATGGGCGTGCCTCGCATACTGAATACTGTATTTTGGAGCAAGTAGAAAATAATTCTGTACAACTCCATCGGGTGATAATCAAAAAACATTTTAAAAAGAAATAAACTCGTCCGGTGGTTATCCTGAGATGGTTCAGCAACTCCTTCTGTAGCCCACAAAATGCTTGTTTACACAGTGAGTCATAAGTGGGTGATATCGTTGTCAAGTGGCAACCGTTCTCTGAAACGTATGTTAGCGAAGTGTAAATCCAACAAAGATTTGAATTTCTGCACAGATTCGGCCTCGACGACGTGTTCTGGCAGACTGTTCCAGGCATGCACAACCCTCCGCTCGAAACACAGGGGGTGTGGGATTTTCTTCAGATCAGATACCACGAGTTTGTACCTGTGCCCACGTGTGGTGCATGGTACTCGCAAGTGGAGTAACGACCTTAGCATGGGGAAATGACCTAGATGTAAAATACGGTAGGTCATGATAAGATCCACTCGAATACGGCGATATGACAAGGTGTAGAGCCCAAGTTTCATGCACCGGTTTTCATACGATAAGCCTCTCAAGCTGGGGGTCAACTTGGTGGCGATGTGTTGTACTCGTTCGATCTTTTGCGCTTCGCCGCGAGTGATCGGACAGTATGCAGGCGAGCCGTACTCTAGCATTGGTCTGACGATGGAAGAGAAGAGGCGAGTGGCGACGTCCTCAGACCAAGTGCAGAAGCTGCGTTTCAGCGCCTAGAGCATGCGCAGTCCGTTTCGATACAGTTTGTTGGTGTTGTCGACGGACTTCAAGTCGCAGCGTGAGAGTACACCTAGGTCTTTCACGGAAGGTGTGGGATGCAGTGGTTGGCCGTCTAGGGTGTACATTCGGCCGTGAACAGCCTTCCCGAGATTCATGAATAGGGACTTTGTCGGGTTGACCGGTAGGTGGACTTCAGCAGACCATACTGCGAGAGGATCGAGGTCTTGTTGGAGAATGTCACAGTCATCGAGAGTATTAATTTCTCGCCAAATTTTGAGGTCATCCGCAAACAGTGCCCACGGCGACCGTAGAAGCTGGGGCAGCTCGTTGATATGGATGAGAAACAGAGTAGGTCCCAGTACCGTACCTTGAGGTACACCACTGGTCGAGGGATACCAATCGGTTAGATGGCCGTCCACCTGTACCCTCCACTTTCTTCCAACGAGAAATTCATGGATCCATCGATGTAACGATCCTCCGACACCACACGACCTTAATCTGTCTAGAAGCAATGCATGATTGACTTTGTCGAATGCTTTGCTGAAGTCGATGTAGATTACGTCGACGGACTTTCCCCGGTTCAGTGCTTTCAACCATTCCTGTCTCGTCACAAGTTTGTAACACAAGAATATCCCATCCTGAATCCGTGTTGTGCCGGTGTCAGAAGTTCTTTCGATTGCAACAGATGTATTAAACACTTTTTTACTATCTTCTCGATCACTTTGGCCAAAACGGGTGTAAGACAAATTGGCCTGTAGTTATCCACCTTACTGGGGTCGCCACCTTTCGGGATCGGCCTCACCACCGAGCGCTTCCAGTCGTTTGGTAATGAGCCCTCAGACAATGATTTGTTGAATAGATCCGTAACAGCAGGCGAGGTAATGGCAGCTAGTGCTTTGATAATTAGCGGATGAAGCCCGTCAGGCCCTGCAGGCTTGGTACCGTCAAGGTTCGCAAGTAGCAGGCGCACCTCGTCGACATCACAAACCAAACTGTTGAGTTCTACAGGAATGTTACTTGTTGAGATGGGTATGGACGCCGCGTCGTTTGCAAACACGGAAGCGAAGTGAATACTGAATACTGTATTTTGGAGCAAGTAGAAAATAATTCTGTACAACTCCATCGGGTGATAATCAAAAAGCATTTTTATAACAAATAAATTAACACGTCCGGTGGTTATCCTGAGATGGTTCAGCAACTCCTTCTGTAGCACACAAAATGCTTGTTTACACAGTGAGTCACAAGTGAGCGGCCAATGCGGACACGCGATCGGAACTGGAAGTTAGCAGGTGTCCGTCCGCGTCTTCCAGACATGATACGTCACCTTTTGGCTTCAAACGGCGTTTCACGTAAGCAAAGATCTTCTTTGGGCCATCCTCGCGTCAGTTGCAAGCTTTTCTTCGAACTTCCGGCGCTTTATCAATTTCACTTTGTTGCAAATATTTCGCTGTCTTTTATATGCTTCGTAATCAGTGGCGGAGCCAGAGAGGCGAAATGCGTCCCACATTCTTCGCCGTAACCGAGCCAGCCTACCATATTCCTTGTCGAACCAGTGTGGTTTGATTGGTCCGACTTTCCGAAATTTCAACGGGACAAACTGAGAACAAAGCGAAGCCAATCCTTCCTTTATTACTGTCCAACCGTCCTCCACTGATGTAACATGCGGTAGAGACCAATCCATTTGGCTTGCTGCTCGATTTAATCCATCGAAATCAGTTTTCCAGTAGTTGTAAGCTGGTTCCACCGGAGATACACTCGGCAAGTTCAGTTCCATAGTGGCTATCAGCACGGAATGGTCGCTTTTAGCTAAGGGTTCCTGGATTCGGATGTCATGCAACCGCTGTTCGAAATTTGTCACCATCAAATCAAGGCACGATGGGTTCGAACGCGCCGTCATGCGCGTAGGTTGGTATATGTGTTGCGATGCCCCAGTTTCAAGCAACAAGTCAACAAACTTTGATTCGACTTCAGAATACCCGGGCATGAGTTGGATTTCAGGCCATTGAATGTGGGGACAATTGAAGTCACCCATGAGTAGAAAACATGGACGACTCATGTTGTTCCCAAGATGCGGTAGCCAATCTAAAGAGCGGTTCAGAGGGCTACGGTAGAATGCACCTACTGTCAGCTTGCCGCGCCTGAGGTTGATCGAGCACCATACCTGTTCACACAGTCCATCTTCACTTCGGTACACGCTTACAAGCCTCCCACGCAGGAAAGACCGTATATAAAGTAAGACACCACCACGAGGATTTGATATTCTATCGCAGCGAAAGCATAAGTAGCCACTGAGATCGACTTCCTCTGCCATTACCTCAGAAGTTAGCCATGTCTCCGCCAGTCCTACGACGTCTGGTCGCTCAGAGGCAACGAAGCGACACAGCTCATCCCGTTTGTTCATAAGGCTACAGATGTTTGTGAATGCAGCACGGAGGTCCTGAGAGGCACCGCCGGACGTGCCTGGAGGTTGATCAACCGACTGATACGGGTTCGTGCACCCTTCTTGATCACACGAAAATTTACGATGTGCAGATCAGTTTCGCCTTCTTCTGTACGGCGTTTAAGCTCAAGGACCGCAGTCTTCAAGCGGTTTCTCTCTTCGGGTTCCAAGTCTCGGCAGATGTGAACCCTGGTGCCTTTAAGCCTGGAGAGACGAGACAGAATGAGTTGTGACGTGTTGTGGTCAGCAAAGGTGATTCTTAAAGGTCGACATGATTGGTTAGTAAGCTGACCAAGTCGGACTACTTGTTTTATCGTTACACTGCCTTCACCCACATCCAACAGTTTATCAACGAGCCCCTGAAGGAACTCAACATCGTGATCATAACGTTTCTGAGGGTTTTCATCTTTTGACTCTGGTGCATGGAACACCATGAGATTATAACGCCTCAGGGAGATCGGTGACAAACTTGGGGCAGCAGGAGTGGAGGGGCTTGTCGTTTTGGACGGTCGTCTATCGTTAGGGGGAGGTTGAAAGTTGTTGCGTGAACTTTTGCGTTTTTGAATGATCCATTTATCTTCAGTGTTCAGAGGTTCACAGGTATGCGCTGAAAGATTAGGGGGCTCCGACTCTGAGTCGTCAATCTGTGGGGAACATTGGTTGTGAGAATCGGTAGGGGTAGAAGACGCTGGCGGTGGTGCAGATCGTGGAGTTGCAGGGGAAGGGGAGTTCACAGAGGTACTCTCACGAGCGCGTTTGACCCCACGAGCTGAATGAAGTGGCTTCGTCGGAGAGATGGCTTTTCCCGGAGCCGGTAGTGGTCTCCGTGCATTTTGTTGTAGTAAACCGCGGCATTTATCACGCACAACTTGGAAAAATCTATGTCGGATGTCAACAGATTTTCGGAAAACTTCCACGGATAGGCCGATACACGAAATATGAAACAGAACATCACAGCCGAAACAACGAAGTGCATGGGCCTTTTGTCCTACAACTTTCGAACATGAGCCACAAGTAGATTGGCACGGCATCACACGTTGGAGCAAATCCAAGATGGCGGACACGGACGGTAATTTGATTTATCAACAAATTCTCCGAAACAAGTGAGAGAATGCTCACCAAATTTTCACAACTTGAAGACTACACCAAAAAGAAACTTTTTGGCACGCAATTTACACAGATGAAACACAAATAACACAGTAATCCGGAAGCGGAAGTAGAATCCAGAAGCAACGCTCAAAAATCCGCGGCGTCGAAATCGAGGCTGCATCGACCACAACTTTACTTTGTGTCAATTGTTGGAGCACCTCCATATTTATTAGCGACCCACTGTAGCCATACTTCTCAACATCAAAAGTGCCTTCGATTCGATGGATCGATGTGTCATTTGGGACTGTCTATTGAGGAATTGTGTGCCCGATAAATATGTTGATGTCATAAGAGCGCTGTACGCACATGGTTCGGGCAGAGTGAGCGTTTACGCGAACTTTCGCCGCTCTTCAGTATCTCTATCCGTGTGAAATGTGCTTGCCTGCTGTCACCTTTCCTCTCTAATTTCGCCATTGACGAAGTCATGGAAACAGCGTTCGCTGGACGCTACCTACAAGTTGTGGAGCTGCTTCCTGGTGAGCGACTTCTTGACTTGGAGTATGCCGACGACATTGCACCCATATATGACAGCTCCCGAACGTGCCAAACAACACTGGCTAGATTAGTACTGGCTTTCAGTCGTGTTGGGTTTTGCTTTACTCCTTCGAAACAAAATCATTCTCAAAAATTGGGAGACCTCCACCCCTGCGCTGACCCTTGGTGAGGATCAACTAGAAGTCTCTCAGGAATACAAGTATCTGGTCAGCTATATTTGCGCCCGTGGGATTGAAGATGAGGTCACTATCCGTATAGCAAAAGTTCGAGGTGCTTTCGCCATCTCTGCCATCTATTGCGCCGACGCGACATTACTCTTGCCATGAACTGCAGAGTTGATAATGCAACCGTCCTTTCAACCCCCTATACGGTTGCGAAACGGCCCATCCAGTCGAGACAGACAGACAGACTAGCTACGTTCGAGCATCACTGCGTTCGCAGCTTAGCTTATGTCTGGTGGGAGCACCGCGTGAGCAGTGAGTATGTTCGGCGTCGTGCATTTGGTGCAGGAACAGCGAACGAAATGCTCGGCACCGTTATATCACGAACCAGGCTCCGATTGCTGATCCACGTGTTGCGCATGCCAACACACTGA
Organism: Dicrocoelium dendriticum; assembly: GCA_944474145.2. Taxonomy (NCBI): domain Eukaryota; kingdom Metazoa; phylum Platyhelminthes; class Trematoda; order Plagiorchiida; family Dicrocoeliidae; genus Dicrocoelium; species Dicrocoelium dendriticum. Next base: position 71,909,449 of record OX104067.1, on the reverse strand, counting down.
TTCCTTCGTCCTGCGTTGTTTGCACCTCGGGGGCGTGGATGAAAGAAGAAGAGAGGGGAGCCAAGCGATGACTTGGTCAAGTGGGAAGAAAACCCTCACTTCGAAGTTAGCGTCGGTTGTGGCGTCCCGACTGCAAGGTTGGATTCCCAAGTACGATGAATACATTTGGTTGGATACACTTATTGACATGGTAAAAGCCAGCCCCAGTGGCGTTTGTGTTGGAAGTTTATTTGTCCATCCCTCTCCCCTCGAACTTTTAAGCTTTTTATGGTCTGTAATTTTAATATCTTTTTTCTGTTGCCACATATCAGCTGAATTGTGTTTCTCACTCTTAGCTAACGTGTATTGATGATGGTGGGGAATTCGCATGAACAAAATGCGCCGCACTGCCTTTTCGTCGGTATTTCTCTTACTAGCACTTTTTCTCGACAATCGTTTTGTTAGATTTCTGCTTGTCCTCTTACTCTCGATGGCACACATTTGCCTTTCGACAAATATTTTTACTTGCTCTCATGATTTTAGCCAGTAACGTGAAACGGAAACTGAAAATGTGTACTTCGTCGGGCTTCCGTTTTTTACCTCGTTTCCCGAGTATCTCCCTTTTTAGGTCTACGATTTCAACACAAGTTTATATAAAACAGCACAAACATATAAGCCGAGACTACACTGGACACGCTCATATGCACACTACATCTGGTTAGGTCATCGCCACCACCCAACTGTGAAGTAACTTTGGTCCCATTGTGGAGGCACACATAGATATCTGCCGCTGTGATGCTTTCCTTTTTCACCATTTACCAAGAACTTAGAAAGGCCCTGAAAATGGAAGTGATCCAAATGGAAAGTCTTCAATGAAACATTTGCTCAAGAAACAGTTGTTTCTCATCCTGTTCCTAAGTTGACGGTACACTTTCGCTTACATCCGAGCACTGAATCCCAACTCGGAGCTTGGTTATCACCCACTGCTTCATAGAGTGTGTGCAGGACTCCCTTCTGATCTTCGTTCCTTCTTGATCGCTAGCTCTCTCCAGTAGATATTTTCGCTAGGTTGTATTACATGTATCATAGCAGCACTCCGTTTGTAGTAACCACCCGAAGCTGTTTATGCCAATGATTTAGAACATTTGGGAATTTGTTACTTTTTTTCTTCTCCCACTTCGCTTCCACTTGTTTCTCTTGTATCCGATATTGACGTTGCCGCAAAGCTATACTCTTTTCTTTCGATTTTCAGTTGCGACCTTTGAAACATCACTGTGGTCAAGGCCAAATCCGTAATCGAAAATGATATAATCCTGTGCAATGGACTATGTGAAGCTCCGGAATTATAGACACGCAGATCCTCTTAAGGTTCGGCAAGTGTGGGACTCCCTTGGGGCTACCAAGGGATATCGTGTGATTGTTTTGGCCGACAAGTTAATCAAATCGCTGCGGAAAATATTCGCTATGAAGGATGATCAGATAAGATTGTCACTTGATGAAATCGAAGGTGATGGATTAATCGAGAAGGTGGATCCATCGTTCGGGAAGAGTGGACCAGTTGGATATAGACTACCAGACTTTTCAGCCCCTTGTCCTCGAGGAAAACACGATTGGTATTGTTTTCAGTGTCATAAACCTGGAGAAGTACTTAAATGTACAGATTGCTTCCGCGTATATCATGTAGATTGTGCTCAAGAAGCTTCTAGACTTGCTAGTCCATCTTCTAAATCGCTCCGCTCTCCAATGCTTCATGACGGGTTATTCGACGACTTCAGCTGTGCCGTCTGTGAATCTCGACCCAAGTGCGAGTTCTCTCGCAAACAGATACGCAAACTCCTTGAATTCGCCATTCACCACTTGCGTAAGCAACCACTGTGGAAAACATTTTTGCACATCGGTTATCCGAATGAGATCAACAAAAATGAATTTCTTGTATTTAAATACACTGATTTGGAGTTACTGCAGCGCAAGATCAAAGATGGCCGGTACGCTGCTCTGGAGGAGTTCTCGATGGATGTGCAATTGTTGGTGCACGATGTATGCATCCTTCACGGGCCCTACAGCTCCCAGGCGGATGAGATTCGTTTTTTTCTTCGTTCTGTGAATGAGGAATTAAAGGAGATCCAGCTTTGTACAGATTGTTATATCAATGCAAAAACCCGCCTAACCGACTGGATCAGCAAACCTTGCAAACCTCCACATGAACTGATCTGGGCACGCAATCGCACCCCGACTGGTGCAGGCATGTACGGAGATGCAGTTATTAGCCATTATTACTGGCCGGCCAAAGTCCTACTTGAACGGGATGACGCTTACGAGGTCAGTTTGATATACGCTTTCGTACAGGCTGAACAACATTCAGTTCTACCATACCCACTTATCCGTCTCACTTGGTCACGCAAAACCGTTTTAATTCACCGTGGCACCTATTCTCTCTGGACCAATGTTTATCAGTCGCGTGCACTGTAGGGATACGGGATCAAGATGACTTCCATATGCTGCTCATAAGCAGCTCTTTTTATACTTCTGCAATGAATTCTGTACCAGTATTTTTTACCGAACTATCCACTATGGACAACCTCATTGACATAAAACTGGGCAATAACTCGTTCAATGTTAATCGTTTCTTTCCTATTCTTCATCGTTTAATTACATACCCTTATGGAAATCCAAGCACACTAGCTCTCTCTCTATACACGCTAAATTCTCCATGGTTTTTCCCCTCACTCTTGCTTTTGGCATTTGCTACGTGTTCCCTTAACATGTCAAACTACGGACTAGTATTCACCACTTCCCATCACCTCTATAAATCGGCCCCACTCCGCTCATATGGAACTTTGGGTAGCTTCGTGTTAGCATTTTCCTATTTAGCTGAACGGTGTTTTTTTAAGTATACACCTTTAGATTGGAGCCCGGTTACCGTGCTCGCTCGTTTTCCCCTGTAGATTCCACCTTACCAAGCTACACCGCCCGGTTTCCTTAACCGGCTTTATCGCTCATATCCTAACATAGATGAATCAGTAGACCACATTTGCAAGCACACTGCACCCCGGATGTTGACGTGTTGCATTTCTGTAACTAGAATTGCTAACTCAATTGGGTTTTTTCGACACAGCCCTGATGTCAGATGCAGCGTACGCCGATGTGCCGATTAGCTTCCTCTGATAGCTGAGCATCAATGAATTCAGGTAAGCCACGTCCCTACACATTTTAGGTAGCGCGCCTCCATCGTCACCGTTTTTTTTGCGAAACAAGTCCTGGTACGCTCCTTATTCACCTCGAAATTTACCTGGAAGCGATGCATATGTTTTCTGTTGCCAGTGGAGAATCCTTCTCAGTTTTGTTACATATACCTGACAACATGCTATGCGCGTAGATGCCTCACCTAATTGCCTTTAATTTCGATAAAATGGGTTTTCTGACCCCGTGCATAGCACAGGAAATTCTACTTGTGATACTGTGTTAAGAGGAGCATCTACTAATTAACTAATTAGTGAATCTATTGCCCAGCAAAATCCAATGGTTTTCCCGTACTTCCCCATTGGATACTTTCTTTAGTCGCTCAGAAAAATGTTCTCATACCGTTGTCCATCCATCCATATATTTAAACCAGACAGCTATCGAAACGGCGCCTTCCATCCATCGTCATTCTGTCGTATAGACTGGATTGACCCACATCAGCGGTTGGGCCCACTTCCCACATGATGCTGCTGGGACATCAAGGATTCACTTTCACTTCGACCTTTGTCAGTCCTCTCATGCAATGACTGACGTTCTTTCAACATTCGTTATGATTTCAGACCCCACTTTTAATTGTTCTAATATTTTCACCACTTGATAACTCAATTCTAATCAGTATCAGTATCAATCCGGCGCATCTCACCATTGTGCTCACCTTTGATTGGCTGCTCTGAACTAATGATGCTCTCATGAGTTCTTGTATGACATCTGTTTGTGCAACTGTACCGCGTTCTGTCTACACCCGGTTTCCCACTGTATGAAATTGTCGGGGTTTAGCGTCCTGCTTCCCACTGAACTGGCTCACAATAGTATGAGGCTTGCCAACATTTAATAGTAATACTCTTCTCCTGCGCAATGGACGCAAGACATCTGCACCTACGTAAAGACTGTGAGCTGCTTGCTTTTATTACCCATCCCTCAGACGGAATAAAGCCTGGAACCATGCGAGTGGTGGCCACACTTATTTTCCAGCCGACTCCACTACATGAATACACATTGTAACGGCACGTTTGCGAATCTACATGATAGTATCCTATATTGCGACAGGTTACAGCGCTAGTACGTGCTGCGGCGCCTTCTGAAAGTATCTATTACTAGATCAATGCTTGCTAGACATTTTTTGACGAACCATTGGGGGGAAACATGCAAAACAGAAGTATAAGGGGCAAAAGCTGGACCTCAGCCTTTCCATGTAATCGCTCTTTGAACGTAACAGACTCATCAGAATCGCTCATCACACATTTTATGGGGACAGTTGGCAACATCCTGAAGCCGGTGTTTGAAGAGACTGGATTGGCTGGCAGGTAATCTAATTGCACGACTCAATTCCGCGATACCAGGTTATGCGGTTCAAGTAAACTGTCATTTGTTTGGTGGTAAGAAGCGGGCCACTTACCACTAAATTTGTTTCTGTTGGTGCACCTTTAGCATGTGCATCACAACGCATCTTGCGTGCTGCTCAAAGCCTTATGTGACTGTGAATAGCGCTCGCCGGACGGCTTTTGCTTTATTTGACAGGCTTGTTTGCATCGTTCATTACTTACTTTGTGCAGAGCAGACTTTTCGTGTTTATTTTTATCAAATTCAGTTTCTTCTTATGATTCTGAATTTGGTTATTGTTTTTTGGTCTCGTGTCCCTATATTTCACTGGTACTTTTATCGCGTACTTATCCTTCACTCTGTCACCTTTACCGTCACATCTGCTAAGCTATCAGTAATGACAAAGCTGACTTCCTGTGGCACTTGTTGCAAAATAGTTGGGCATAGAGCCAATGCTGTTACATGCCTCAAGTGTGGTGTGAATTTCCACATTTCGCGTATTGGTTTGTTTTTAGATCATATTAAACTACTGTGTGAAATCCAGCAAGACTTTGTCCAAGTATTATGCAAGAAATGCGCAGCCACTGTGCAGCCACAAACAGCCGAAAAGTCGCGCGAGCCTACAAGACCGACGAAACATTCCATAGGTAGGAGCTCCGTAGGTTCATTCAAGCAAGCAGAAACCCAGTCACCTCTATGTTCGAACGAGCCCATCTGCACACCGGCTGCAAGCTCTCCAACACAATGTCCATCTGTTGCTGGAGACTCAGCTGGCGTGTCCTTGTTGCGTATTACGGACATTAACATACTGGTGTGCGATAACGCAGGCCTTGAAGGCCAATGGAGAATGCAGCGAAGCAAAAAGAAGACAACTGCCAGCAATCAACGGTATTGTAACCTTATGATATTTCACGCGCCTGGGTCGACAGATGCTAGTCCTCAGGCTCGTTATGACAACGACATGGATTTTCTTCAGAGCCTGTTTGATTGGCTTCTCGACGTGAATGAACAGGGGTTGCAGGTGAAACAAATCACCCCTTGGAAAGAGAGAGGAGAGGAAATCCCTGCCTCTGTGAGTCACGGTTGTTGATCCAACGAGTCCGAAGCTGATACTATCCCGCCTCGGTAGTCTATGTGGTCTAAAGATCCATATTCGTCCCAATTTGAATCCGTCAGACAGAGAAAAACTGAAGTCCACTATCGTAGAGTTGAAGCGGTGGACTGAGAGTGGAGAAAACAATTTCCACATTGTAGATTTTCGTGTAGTTCTCCGGGTCCGCCGAACCCGGATCAACAGATCGATGAGACTTCATGCGCCTCTGCCAGTTTCTACCGTGGCCTGTGCATAGCCTTCACAAATGTTTGTAGTTTAAAGAAAAAATGTGACGATGTATTTCACTACGTTGCTTCACGTCGTCCGGCCGTACTAGGGCTGGCCGAAACCTGGTTGAATCCTGGGGTCACTACCCAGGAAGTCCATCCAGATCAGTGGCTGCTCGTGCTTCCGGTGCGACAGACTATCAGACGATCAAGGTGGTGTGCTGTTATATATTCGGTTCTTGCTTTGTGCGAGACTGGTACACACCTATCATAGCGAAGATGACTTGCGCGAACAGGTATGGTGCTCGATCCGCCTAAGACAATGTGCACTGTTTGTGGGTACTGCTTATCGCAGCCCGCGAATTCGATGCCTAGGTTGGTAATCGCATGTTAGAAACAACATGAATCGGCCGCGCTTCTCGCTTATAGGTGATTTTAACCCCTCGAATACTGTGGCCTGATGTTCAACTTCTCCCCCGGCACTGTGAAGTCGAGGCACCGTTTGCGGAGATGGTGTTTGAAATTGGGGCAGCACAACATTTCTGCCAACCGACGCGCGTTACACCGCATTCCGCTTTATCGTCCATGGGCATGCTACTAACGCTAATTTTGAAGTCCTTATCGGCCATCATCTCACCTGCCGTGACGGATCTATTCACCAGATCGCTGTCCGAGGATGCATTGCCAAGCGACTGGAAATGCTCGGTAATGAAGCCGATTCCAAAAACTGGGGACCCACGTAATGTGAACAATTACCTCTGTTTTTCCTGGGTGCTGGAGAAGCTTGTGAAGGAGGGTCTTCTTCAGCTGCTGGAGTCAAAAGATCTAATCACCTCGGCACAGAACGGCTTCATGAAGAGCCACTCGTGCATCACAAACCTGCTGTTGACGCGGCAGGAATGGTTGCAAGCGTTGCATCGCGGGAAGTCAGTGGATGTTATCTATATTGATTTCAGTAAAGCTTTCGAACCATGAGGTCCTGCTCCACAAGCTGAGGATGTGTGGTGTTGGTGGCGCAGTGCACCAGTGGATCAGTGCTTTCATGATTGAGAGAAGATGGCGGGTTCAAATGGATGACCACTTAACGGAATAGTACCCGTCCACTAGCGGCGTACCCCAAGGCACAGTACTGGGGCCCATTTTATTCCTGATCCACATCAACGAAGTACCTCAGCTTATTCTATCACCTTGCGCTTTACTTGCCCATAACCTGAAGATTTAGAGGATTATTGATTCCCACGGCCACTGTGACGTCCTTCAGCAGGACCTCAACCACCTATCCCGGTGGTCTACAGAAGTTGACCTACCTGTCAACACGGCCAAGTTTTCGTTTTTGAGCCTGGGGAGGTGTAGTAATGGCCGTGCGTACACCCTGGCCACCCCCCCTACATCCCACCAGTTCCATAAATGATCTAGGCATACTCTCACGCTGTGATTTGAAGTCTGTCGACAACACGAACAGACTGTACGCAAACGGACTACGCCTGCTTTGGGCACTTAGACACAGCTTCTACACTTGGTCTGAAAAGATTGCCACCTGTCTGTTCTCTTCCATAATAAATCCGGTGCTTGAGTACGGCTCACCCGCCTATTGCCCGATCACAATAAGTGAGGTGCAGAGACTGGAACGGGTACAGTATGTAGCTACCCAGCTCATCCACAGTTGATGGGGTTTCGTACGAGGACCGGTATAGGAGTCTAGGGCTTTATACTCTGTCATATCGTCGGCTTCCAGTTGATCTCATTATGACGCACTGGATACTGCACCTGGGCCACCTCCATATGTTGAAGCCCCTGCTGCACGTTCGCGCACCAAGCAGCACATGCGGACACCGGTACAAACTAGTGGTACGGGATTTAAAGGACAACGCTCACCCTCTATACTTCGAGCGTCGAGTGGTGAAATATTTGAACAAATTGCCGGAGACGCTAGTCGAGGCGAATCGGTATAAAAGTCTAAATGATTCCTTGACGCCCACTTAGGGGACTACAGGTATAGGGTGCGCATCGCATCCGGATAAGATTAGTGCAGCAACGATATGCTGCCACCGCGCAGGAATCAGCGACGTGTTTCCGCGCACGTGCCCGATCCATATACAATGGAGCGGCACAGATTTTTATCTTCTCGCTCTTTATTCTCAGTATTAAGTATTCACGACCAACATCAGTGGCGCGTTTGTTGTAGTCGCTTAACCGGTTTGTCTACTTAAAGCACATATGTTAATAGGCACAAAAATGCATCGGCAGTACCCAAGTACGCAGTAACGACGCTTCGCTGCCACGCAGTCACCACCAGTCGCGCATGGGCTAGGCATACTGCGTGCATCCCCCGGTCTCATGCAGGCTCGAACCTGCGGCCTCATATATATATATATATATATATATATATACTCGCTTTTTGTTGATTTCACCAAGGCATTTGATACGGTGAACCGCGAGGCATTGTGGGTGGTGTTGGGTAAGTTTGCTTGCCTGCGTAAGTTTGTAAGTTTAATTGAATGTCTGCACAGTGGTGTGCTGGTGAGGGCTCAGCTGAGTGTAGAGACCTCGGATGACTGGTGTGAAGCAGAGCTGTCTTAGCTCCTGCCCTGTTTAATATATATCTTCATGCAATGATATCTTGTGCTTTTGATGCGGCTTGTGCTTACGGTGTTCGTGTGGAGCACCGTATTGATGGTGAGTTCCTGAACATGCGTCGTTTCGGTGCGGAAAGCTAGTCGATGAGACAACTATCCGTATGTTGCTATTTGCTGACGACTGTGCGTTGTTTTCACACAGCGCGGATGAGTTGCAGCACATGACTAGTGCTCTGGCTTTGATAGCGGCCAAATTCGGACTCACCATCAACACAAACAAAACGGTCTGTCTCTTTCAGCCTTCACCGGAGGTGCAATCTTCAATATTGCCGCGAATCATCATTGGTGCTGAAGTATTGGAAACCACCGCCCGCTTCTATTGCCTTGAGAGTGTGGTGTCGACTGACCAGCAGCTTCACAGTGAGCTGCGTCTCGAAGGCAGCGGCGGCATTCGGGAAGCTTGAGTTCCGAGTGTGGAACAACTATCAGCTTACTATTGGCACGAAGCTGATGGTGTGCAAATCCATGGTGCTGTCCATTCTTCTATACGGCAGTGAAACCTGGACGATGTACCGTCGGGATGTGCGATATTTCAAACGGTTTCATCAACAGCGCTTGCGACGAATACTGTGCATCGGATGGGTCAACAGAGTTGCGTACACGGAAGTTTTGCGCCAAAGTGGGATGTATGCAGTGGACTGCATACTTTTTCTGAGACACCTGAGGTGGATCGGCCATGTGAACCGTACGGATTTGACGTGTATACCGAAACAACTATCATATGGTCAGCTGAGTATAGGGAAGCGGCATGTGGGGAAACCGAACCTTCGTTACCAGGACATGATCAAAGTGAGCCTCTCACGTTCTAATCTTGATTGCAGGTCATAGGCATCGAAGGCGGTTGATCGGCGTGCATGGCGCGATCTGATCACGAAGGCAGTTGCCGAAATGCAATAGAAAGACCTAATGCATGCGGAGACGAGGCGGCAAGTGCGGAAGCGGCAGGCGCCCGATGGGTTGTACTGCATCGACATTGAGCGCATGGTGCTGTAGCACCAGCGTTTGTAGTTACGCTGCATTCGATTTACTAACCGCGTGCTTGCATGCTAAGTCTCTTTATTTCAGGTGGTGGGTTTGCAATTTTGTCTTAATGCTTTTCTTCCTCATATTAATCTCTACCTGTACTATCTTCTAAAAACTTGTACACGTCGCTGAAGCTAATTGTAGTTAATTTCGATAAAATTTTCGCGTTTGTGGCATTTCCTTAAAATATGTTTTTTGACGTCTTGGACTTATCGCGGATTTGTCCGTAATAATTTTTTTAAAATTCCATTTAGTGTAGAGTTATGTCTCCGTATCTGTGTGCATTATCTGATTTTTTTCTTTCATTTTGTCGTTTTGAGTGATTAGCTGTTGCTTGATATCCCCGGTCTGGCTGCGCTTGATGTGCATCTTGACATGGTACCTACCTGTCTATTACCCACTACCTCGTCCATACTGGCTCCAGGAGACAGTTGGTCGTTGCTGCAGGGGACGGGGTGCACGGTCCTTGTGGCCGTGTTAAGCTCGAAGAGTGGTTCCATGCACTCAGTGTGGAGCGGACTACGGTCCAGCCACCGCCTTGTGTGCGCTTGATTCCCCAAATACAGCGTGCTTGTGTTTGTCTGTGAAGGAGTGTGGGCCGGCTCCGTTGATGAAACGTGGTTCCCATCCACATGCCTCCCGGTCTTATTCCTTCGGGTTTACACTGAATATGGGGTGTGTGGATGGAGCTGTGGGTGGTGCAGAGCAAGCCATCCATGGTCTCTCTGTAGGCGCAGGTGTCCTGTGGCTGGCCACAGTGACAGGCAAATCCGAAACCGGATGCCGCCAACCATATACAAAGTTTTGGCTCATTATGACGCGGGGCCGTACATGCTGCGTGGAAACTGTCTCGGCGATGACCATCCGTTTGCTACTGTGATATTGTCAGGGCGTTGGCATATTGATTCCAAACACTGCCTAGCGCTTTGAAGTTTCACGGCTGGTCCTTTCACTTCTGCCATTTCATTATTCGTCATTAGAACGATCATTGTGACTGCATGGTTGCACGGTTTTTGTTCAAATTGCATATGTATTGCTGTCTGTGATGTCCGGCATCATAATAGATTGTCTGAAGCCGTAGGGCGACCAACCAATGGCCTGATAGGAAGCACGAAGGGACTACCCTAAATTCTAACTCAGGTTGAGGCGTGTCATTTTTCTTCATGGTATCCGTGAAGCTTGTCATCATAGTGCTAAAGAACATTATCCTAGACGATGTTTTTTGCATTTAGATGGTAATCTTTCCATCCAATTGTTTGTTCTCATTGTTTCCTAGCCTCTTCTTTGTTGTGTCTTCTGTATTTCCTCTAAATTTATATCACTGTTGTTGACCTACACATTTACCGTGACGGTGTTTGATCACACGTGCTTGCGGAGTATTGTTCACATCTGGTGGGTACATCGGGTGAGCAATTGAGGTCCGTCAGTTAGTTTTTGACAATAAAGCTTCTAGTGCCTCGCTCGAATGCGTGCTGAATCTTGACCGCTTATGTTGACTAATTCATGTCTGGAACAGACGAAATTTTCTTGGAGGGTTCAAGGGACGCGTTTCCACTGGGATCAAGTCAAAAGCAAAGCCGGAACCGAGATAACATGACTTTTTGCAAATTAATAGGTGTGCATTTACAATACATACCTCGTCAATGACTTAGTCAGCTTGGCGCATGCCGTCTTCGTGAAGGGGGGCCTCCGGGTGGCCCACACTTATGGTTAGAGGCCTTTCCAGACGGCGCAGTCGCGCATTCAGTGGCATTCTTGCATTCGGTTTCTTTCAGCTAACTGTTAATTTTCATCTCACCTCTCACAAAAATCCACAAGCCATCATGATTAGTTAAGGCATTTTCTCGGTCACATTTTTCACATTTTATTTGCATTCAACCTCATTTTCTTGCCGTTATTCTGGTGATTTAAGCCGTGGCAACTAGAGATACCACACTTCTGTGCCCTGATCATACTTCCTTAACTGAACTGAATATTTACCGGGACGTAAGTCATGCGAATGGCATCCACCGCATGCCATTGCCGTGATCTGGTGGAATATTGTTATTGTTTTAACTGCTCTTTAATTGTTATGATCTTAATGCACGAGCACACGCAAAGCAGTTGGATACGTGTTTTCCAGACACCCATTCATTCCTTCGATTGTTTCTTTATAAATTGGGGTTTGGGAGGTCTTAACTGCTTCATTGCGATAGCGGAGTTAATTGCGCGCTTTCTTCCTATGTGGCAGTTTTTCATCTCCTCTAACATGGTCTCGATGTCGTCTTACGAGATCCCAAGGCACAGTTTCCAACGCAAACTTAATAGTCCCTCATGCATTCATGCACGATTATACCATTTTCCCTGTTATCGTTCCTATGATACGTCGACCCATTATGTCTTAATTTATATGTGGCATTGATTTCTGAAGTGTGGAGATTTTTCTTACGGTTGCCTAGGGCATTGGCCAGTTCCTTTCGACTTACTGTGACCAACTGAAGTTCGAGAAGTTTTCCTTTTGATTGTACCTACACCCTGTAGAAGTCTGTAGTGGTTTTTTCCGAGCCTTTGCGCCCCTTCTGATCCTCATTCCTGTGTAAGTTTGGGTGCGCCTGCAGTACATCAGCCCTGGTCTAGTTACTTGTGGTTGCACAGAAGCGGAGTCCTTGCGAATACTGGTGATGTGCTGAGAGCCCTTCTAAACTGTATACTTTGTACGGATAACTGCTGTTTGGTCTATCCGTTGTAGATATTCCTGACTGCTGCTGGCACTCAGTGGCAAATTTGAATAGTGATTTCAATTTGTATCCTACTCCGTGCTCTGTTCGCTGCGATCCTATTCACTATCGTTTTTTACGAGTTATCTCATCGCTTCCTTGCTCATAGAAAGAAAAGGTTGCGTAATGGACTACCCTATTGAGCAGTCAGCTATCCAGGATCTACCCAGCTGAAATTAATATCAGCTTACAATCATTTGATAAGTGTCCTAGAGTGTGGTTGATTGCAGGATGCAGCTTCACTTCTGCTTTCAGCTAGCAAGCATATAGCTTAGGCCGAGTAACCCGCCTCTATGCGGTACTACTGGCGAATCTATGTGATCCTATTCGTGCCAGAAACCCATACACTCTATAGACCTTAGGCGCCACCGGTATGTGACTGGGTAATGACCCCTCTACTATGTCTGTTCTTTGTTCCCTCTCGATGGGAATGTTTGACTTGCGCAACCCCTCAAAATGTGTTCTCTTGTCATTCGATAGTTATGGGAGCCTTCCTATTCGTTGCACATCAATAATTCGATTGTACCATCTACCGTAGTACATTGTTTGCAAACATCACTGTTAGAAGTTTAAGTGTACCAGGCCTTTTCAGCTATTCTCCTTCGAGGCCATCTTTAGGGAAGATGTTAACAATTTAGTATATCTACCTCCATACCTTAAGGATTCATAAAGCACATTCTTTACTTGACTTTACCTGGTAAAGCCACCAGCGCCATATTTTTGGGAATTCGCTGTTATCTTGTTCCTCGACATCAAGGGTGCCTTTTGGGACTGTCTGTTCAGGAAAGGTGTTCCCGATAAAAATGTTGAGGTCATAAGAGCGCTGTACGCACATACTTCGGGCAGATTGAGGGATTATGGCAAATTGTTGTCGCAGTTCCGTAGCTGCAGCGGTGTAAAACAGGCATGCCCGCTGCCACCATTCTATTACCGAAGTTATGGAAACTGCCTCCATTGGTTACGATGTACAATGTGTGAAGCTGCTCTCTGGTGACTGACTTCTTGACTTGGAGTACTCTAAAGATATTGCCCTTATTTGTGACAGCTCCCATACGTATCAAACAACGCTGCGCAAGTTAGTACTAGTTGTCAATCATTTCGGGCTATCCTTCGCACCCTTGAAATACCAAGTCCTCCAAGATTGGGAAGGACCAACATCTCCACTGATCGTTTGAGGATATCAACTATGAGTCGTTCAGAAATTCAAGTATCTGGTCAGCTATATTAGTGACCGTAGGGCCGAAGATAAGATCACCAATCGTACTGCGAAGACTCGAGGCGCTTTTTCCAATCCCCGCCTCCTATGCGATGAAGCGACATCACTCTCACCACGAAGGGCAGTTTTTACAACGCAGCCGTTTGATTAACCCTTTTGTACGGCTACGAAACCTAGCCCATCATATCGACAGATGTAACGAGCATACCTGCGTTGATCGTTGCTGCCTTCGCAGCTTAGCCCATGTCTGGTGGGAGCACCACCTGAGCAATGAATATGTTCGGCGTCGTGTATTTGGTGCAGGAAGAGCGAGTGAACCGCTCAACGCCGTAATATCGCCCAAAGCTCCGATGGCTAATTCACGTGTTGCGCATGCCAGCACACCGACTCCCTCGTCTTGCGGTTTTTGCACACCCGGGGTGTGGATTGGAGAGGAAGAGGGGGGCCAAGCGTTGACTTGGTCAAGTGGCATGAAGGCCTTCGCTTGGTGTCTGTTGGTGACTCCCGATTGTCTGGCTGGGGTCCCAAGGACGACGAACACGTTTGATTAAATACGCTATTTGACGTGGCAAGAGCCAACCTCAATGGCAATTGTCTTGTGAGTTTCTTTGTCCATCCCCCTCCCGCTTAGGTTCGTCCTCTAGCCACGATGTGCTACGCGATGCATAATATACTAGGATATATAGTGTTTTTATTTTTTATTCCGTAGTGTTTATTATCATATTTTTTCGTAGCTGTTTTTGTATTGCGGCATAATACCTGAGATGTTTCTCACCTTCAGCCAACGTGCACTGATGATGATATCTACATTTCTGCTTCCCGATTTAACTAAGTGTATGCCGATGGCGAAGTTTTAGGTTGTCAAGGTGAATTTGTCGAATCGCAAACTTCTAACTTGCTACTGTTTTGTCGTAAAGTACGATTTTGGATCTTAAATGTTTAGATAGCAGAGTGACGTATTTTATTAAAGTTAGGATTTGTTCAATAAATGTACCTCAGTGCGGCGCCATACACCAGCTGGATATGACTGGCACTATGCTGGTTTAATAATTCCTTTCTCAATTTCGGCTTTCATTGTGGCTTAGTAGGATCTTACATATGGCTACTGTTTATCGCTCATCATACGAGAGATGATGGCTCATCGTTAATTATCGGTGTCTGCCTCCCGTGTCATTGTGGCAGCCAGCGGCAGGCACCACTTGCGCAACGCTCCTCTTGTGCAAACGTGACTGCTACGATTTACCTCATGCACGCTTGATGTTGACTTGCGGTAACATATTGCCGTCTTTGCTCTGTGCCACAAATGCTGCACGCGGGCGGATGAATGACCTTGAAGACCGCCCGTTTCTGTGTTGGATGGTATTTTATGATCGTAACTTTCTCTTACTCATTTGTCTGCTGAAAATCTCTATCTCAGCTTTGTTCGAGTAGTTTACATCGCTACAATGCACAGGAACTAGTTTGCACTCACCAATTTTAATGCACTGCGGCTTGCCATGATCACTACCTCAGCTTTTGCTCCGCGAGGGAAAGGGGCTCCTGGCTTGTCCACCTGCATCAGATTTGTCATATCGGGGCAACAATGGATTTACACAATGTCTTGATTTTCACATTATTGCCCCATCTTGCTGCCACTTTTGTGGTAGACCACACCGCATCAATATTCCTCCTGGACTTAATGTTTCTCATGTGTACGCCAACCAATTAAGCTGCTCCGTTGTACTTGTACTCAATTATCAGATCCGATTCTTTGGTGGAACACATGAACGAGCGCTCGTAAAGAAATATAATACGCGTCCCTTCCACATACCCGCGGACGAACTCGGGGTCCTTCGTCGAAGTAGCGCTACGGGTGCTGTTGCCGGGGGCGGATTTGAACGAGCCTGGAATGAGGTCAGCAAATTGCAGGCAAATATTGACAGTGGCTATTACACTCACTCCTCTGGTGAGAGTGACCTCCCTCCCTCTGATGAGGACTATTCCGACGAATTTTATCTTGGTCCACGTCGGAGCAGTTTAAACCACTGTCACCGACATCATCGAGCTGACAGCCCTCGATCTTCGTCCACATCCCACAGACGGACCAAACGCAGGTATGAAGCACTTCTACTAAGTGTTCACTCGTCATAACGCAACGGTCATAGTTGTCAGCCATGTAACACGCGATTATTAGACTTGCTTTGAACTCTGACACGTCTTATTGATAGTGCCTGTGTAACTATTGGTGTTGTTGGTGCCGTATTGACTGTATTCGCCCTTCCACATATTCTTGTGCATACATTCCTATATGTTTAGGTTGTACAGCTGGTCTATTCGTTATCGGTTCTCATTGGGACGTGATTGCACCGAATCGAGCACACGTGGTTACCACGATCGTATAGAAATACCAGTTTGGTATCGAGGTGTCTTCACAATTGGTCGCATATCGTCCTAGGAAACAGGATTTCTGGTACTGGATGCCAAACATTCGGCTCCTTCGTCATATCACACTTGTTTGACATCTCTTTGGTCCCCCGATAAAGTACTGCCATAGTGCGACTTGCTGTAATCACATGCTATTTTCACAGTGGTTTTCTTTACGTCGAACTTCTCATCTTCCGACTGACTACTTTGTGACCTGCTAGTGTTGCATGCGCAAAGTAGTATGCTGCGGATCACAACCGATGTTATCTCGTCGTCATTTTAACATCAAGGAGTACACTAGCTACCGGTGGGACTTTGATAACATTCACATTGATACGAACGTCATCTGAACTCAGTGGCCAACAGAAATGTTTACCGTCTCAAATTATGCTTGAAAATTGGCAGCCATGATACCCATAGACACCAAATGCTCATCGTTCTCTCATTGCTTCTTGGTCATTTCTCTGCTCCATAACCGTGTCGGTCGTTTTCACAACAAAATGGATCCATTCGCACTGAAGTATTGCTCGTTTCATACTACTGACTGATCGAAACATCAAGCGTCATCTACTGGATCGGTCGCTCGTGCATTCTGGAGATTGATATGATGGTCCTCGGCTACGAAGTTGAAGTCCATATACTTGGAACTAGAATAACAATCAGTGCCTTATAGCTTTTTGGCGGAAGTCACAACTGGAGGATCGCGATTCGGTTCTCCGGTCATTCGACTAGTTGGTCGATGACTATAAACCAACTGACGTTGTTTCGGTCACCGTTTGACACATTAATCTCGAACGGAATCCAATGTATGGTAGAGAGGGATGGCGGGCGTTGATTAATATAGCTAATGTGATTATGATACCAATTCGATCTAGAAATACCCTTCGATTTAGTCATTCCTGGCAAAGCAGCTCTTTTATTTTGTGATCTTGATCAAGTTCCTGGGAACAGAGACGGAAGTCTAGCTGTGATAAAGCCGAAATTAATATGGAGTTATGGCGGACCAGAGCTGATCTACCACGCTTTTTGAACACCAATTCTACTGACCCCACCTCTATGGGCAATCAACACACCGTGTCTCCGACTGTTCAGATGCTCAGCAGACAAGCAACAGTGCTTCGTAGGCTATCGATCTCTTTAGATATCAAACAGTTATAAATTGCATTCAGAATTTTACGAAATCTCGACCTTTTTAGAAAAATATTGGGTTTTTTCATAGCCGAATCTACAGGGCTTTTTGCACCGGTCGTTACCGAACGAGTTCATTTCCCAATACTTGATGATCTCCTGTCATTTTCATCCCTTTCCTCTTTCTAGACGTAATCCTTCTTCCAGTAGCCATCAGACAACGACCAGCGCTACCCCGACGAACGATGCGCCTTCACCAAAACCACTCTCTTCTTCGTCTCGTTTTTCCCATGCACAACTTGCCACTGTGGCTCATAAAACCCACAGCCTCGGAGCTGATGCACATTCTGGGCCCCATTACAATGACAAAAGGAAGTATCGAACCAAGCTCACTATGCCCATTGTTCAACCGGGTACCCCTGGGGCTGCTGCAATATCAGCTCTCGCAGAGACTAAAGCGGCAATGGCAGCAGCCGTTGGTATTGGCCCTCGTTCTAACACCTCCATCACATCAGATTTATTCACCCTGACTAAAAAGCATGAGTCCCTTGTAAGACATACTAGTCGAACATCAACAATGACTCCAAAGCGGTCATCCGCTAGGGGTGTTCGAGGAAAAAGGGGTGTTGGTCGTCCTCCAAAAAACCACACCAATATCTTGAGAGGTTCTGCAAAGAGGCCCCTTACTTCAGTTTCCGGTTCTCACTCATCGAGAAGCTTGTCTTCACTGTCCTCAAATTCGGATCTGGATGCTGACAATGATTGTGCTCAACCAGGTGCCTCCAATTCCGATTCAGGTGACTGGCTACCAAAGGTAACACAAAACTAGTTACCCTATACTTTAGGATTCTGTTTTCTTTATTTTATGAACACGACTGCGTCTATCCGTGATTCTGTCATTCAAACTTTGATATTTAGCAGCATCGGATGTTCACTGTTTTAAAGTGCGGTCTTGGGTTGAGCCAACTTTGAGTGTTTCCTTACCACTGAGTGTTGTCTCACACCAGTATTCTGATCTTCATTACCTCCGTCCGCACTTCGGAACCTCAGTGGTATGTTTAGCTGCACATGTTCCCTGGTTTGCCTGTCGCTGCGGCTGCGAACAGTCACAAGGCCCATCCGTTTGCGAGACATCAACGGGAACATAGATGGCTTGCACTGCACTATCAACACACGCTCCGTATCCAGTGTAGATTCATGCGAATGAGACTAGAAGGTATGCAGTTATGATCCACCATTGTTTCCGAGCCTACCCCCACTCTTTTGACACTCACCTCGCTGATGTAAAGCTTGAAAACCAAACATATCAGGGCTATGCACCCGTCACAGCCCCCTTCATTGTGGGACCGCTCTCGAGTTAGTCATTGTCGAGAATGCTTTGCATCAAAGGAATGGCTACCTTACCCAACGTTCGCATCAGTTTCAATCAGACTTGATACGTCGCTCGGGATAGGCATCAAGCACATGTCAATGATTAGTTTATAGCTCAGGCAAGAAGTAACGTGCTTGTATCCTCAGCACTGACACCTACAAAATACTGGTCACATTTCTCTGTTCAATACAGCTGATGGAATTAAATCTCTGATGTCCGTGCTATCTACTAGCTTAAATTTTGGTAGAGCATCATTACACTGAAAGTAAAATTCTTAGGTTGGACTAAGTAGCAGTTTTCAGGAGGGATTGTGATCAACATGGTTAATCAACACATCGCTGTGTCTTTAAGGTCTGTCAGAGTCACAAGCGAAATGACCATTCCCAAGTGACGTTTAAACCAAGACTATAACTTACTTACACAAAGACCTACTCATGATCTACACACGACGTCAGACATCGCCCTACGAGTTAACTCTTGTTCAGGTGCGACATGAGCCGACGCTTATAAGCCATAGTTTTGATTCAGCTCGATGCAATGCTAGCGATCAGCTGAACGTCTGCAGCGACTCTGCTTGGTCATGAGGACCCAATCAGTCCGCGTAGTGAACCAATGACTAGTCCTGGTGTCTCTTACTTGGATACTTACCTCCCAGTGTATTTAGTCAGCGTAGAGACCCTAGCTGCTACGCACTGATGTGGATCCTCCAACACTAATCTTTGTGCTGTGGTTATGGTATGTGTGTTGGGGCAGTAGTTCTGATCGCTGACGGCGTAGGCAACCAATCTAGGCGCTTTTGTGTACCCCTGACGTCGGAAGTCAATACATGTCTACTGGCGCAAATGATCCTACCCCTTACTGATAGAACACCATGTCCTTTATATGCTTACTGATGGTAGCTCAATCTCATCGTCCATTTTTCAGTTGCATAAACGGTGAAACCGAAGGTCACCAAGTTGTTTAAGAATTCGACTTGCGTTGGGCAAATCTCCCTACATTGTGGAGTACGTAGACCGGGAATAATACTCCAGTAGTCGGCAACAATTTGCACACTAAGTGTAGCAGCAAGACGATAAAATTTCCTAACGTCAAACTCGGTTGGATTCAACAGAAGTGCGGGATTCCAATTGGTTTTGTCATTGATGCCACTATCAGCCGCACGGTCGCTACCACCCGGAAAGCGTTTGATCACCGTATCACTCCACTTGGGGACCGATCAGCAGCGAATTCTCCGGAATTCAAATCCATAACGGCTCTACTTGTGGTCAGCAGCTTATGCCACCTTCTGATAGCGGGTACTTACTTGACATCTCATCGCTGCATTACAGCGCTTGCATTATTGCCGTTCCGAAGAAAATGTTATCGTCCAGAGGCACGATTTTTTTGTAATCTGCGTTCTGTTGATTGCATCAACCACAATATTAAGTGCCCCACTCGTACGCAGTAGCCGACAAAGTCGGACTGAACCCTCAATGCCCACCAAAGCGATTAGAACGCTGGGCCAGGCATTTGGAGGGCAGTTTACCCGATCAGGTGTATCGGAATTACCGATTTTGTCACCTAAACCCACTTGGGATGTTGAAGTGACAACTCGCCCAATCAACTCCAACACCAATTGGTGCTGCTTATGCGAGACATGTCGCATGGCCCGGACGACTTTCTACGATTGCCGGTCTTCCGGAAGCAGCTCAACGCCCCTGGTTTCGCAGTTTCTGGAGCACTCCAGGATGTCGTCCATAGCGAAATTGAACAGGGTGATTTTGAACAGTCCTGTCTCACGTCGCCATATATGCGTGTTCGAACCGAAACTCGAGCATTGATGGCCTGAAGAATGTTGACATACTTTTCAAGTGCTCCTCTTCTCAACAGACAACTCCGGAGAGCAGCACTGATGCAACCATTTCCTAATCACGAATCACAGTTACCGTCAACGGTGTGGCAAGCAACGTTCGAGAGCTGTTTGTTTTTTGGTGCAAGTAACGTCTTAACTCAACACCTTCTCTTCATGCG
Source organism: Dicrocoelium dendriticum (assembly GCA_944474145.2). Lineage (NCBI taxonomy): Eukaryota > Metazoa > Platyhelminthes > Trematoda > Plagiorchiida > Dicrocoeliidae > Dicrocoelium > Dicrocoelium dendriticum. The sequence continues at coordinate 71,889,046 of OX104067.1, read as the reverse complement.
TTTTTATTGCTATAGTGCACATGGACCACGGATTTCACATGACGGTTCGCTTTTTTAAAAACTATTTAATTTTGACACGTACGAACTTCGGTGGGCATCACGGACCTGTCTGCGTCCCAACCTGGTTCTCATGGACCACCTACAAGAATAAAAAATCCATCAACAGTACCCCAGTACGCAGTGCCGACGTTTCGCTGCCGCGCAGCCACAATCACTCACTTGGATACTGCGAGGGTTGCGCGGTCCCTACGCAAGCTCGAATCCGCGCCGTCGGATTACAAGGCAGGCTTGTGCTCATTAAGGCTACATGAATAAGCAAACTCTGGCTCGTTCGCGTGCTTATTTTTCCGCTTACCCCCTTGGATTTTTATGCGGTCTGTTTTCATGTAATTTATCACTCAAATCACTTTCGTGCATCCGGTGTATCTGCGGAGAGTAGGCTCCCGTTGTTGGTGTAAACGTTCCTCTTTGGTGATACCTAGTAGCCCAAGGGCGTCCATCTCCGACCGGACCAGTATGTGATGTCAAAGCAGTCAGGTAAAATAATTTCGATATTTTACATCAATTTCTTTTTTCTCTGCGACAGCTAAGTTTATGGTTTTCATCCAACATCAAGGATTACGTAACTTAACGGCTCAGTATTGAACTTGCGCGTCGCAATCCATCCACACATCAAGTACCTGGAAATCATCCTCCTGCTCAGTATTGAGCTATCACTTCGAACCGGCGTTGTCACCTTTGCTACTCGATCTGCAAGAACTGTCGATCATTTTGCGACTGTGGAGGTGGTTTCCACTAGGGCTGCGTATACTGTCCCTTTTCAGTCAGCACATAATGGTAATAACAATACGTATATTTCTTATTATCTGATTACCTGTGTCTTTAACGGAAGAGATCAATTGGTACATAAGTAATCGTGCTCTTGCGTTGGCGATATGCATATGTGCGATCCACATAGTAGCGATTTAGTGCATAGTTGAGACGTTAGCCAACGTTTGGAAACTTGAGTCTTTTGTACGTTCTTGGGTCTCTGCCGTTGAAATTGTTCATGGAGTTATTTTTCCCATATTACTATACTCGCAATCTTATTCACGGCAAAGTAACTTTCGAGTTTGCCACATTGACAGTTTACTCTACATGTAGGTAAATCTGACCAGGAAGAAATTGGAGCGCATGCTTGTTTTAACCTTTAGTATAATCAGTGTATACTCTTTGTTGCAAAGTCCTCAAATTGGACTGTGTTACAGTTCGAGTGTATGACAGAATGTAAAACAACTACAAGTTATGCTTCAATCGTCGCATCCAAACTGGTTCGAGTCGAGGTTTCCTGCAACCCTCGATAATTCATTGCAGACTACTTAGCAATTGGATGTTAACTAAACGAAATCTGCAGAACAATTCTGTCGCTCTTTCTCATCTTACGGTATCTTATGTTACATTACTCAGGACTGGGGCGGTTGAGCAGCTTAGGAAGCTCAACTCTTGCGTGGATTGTGTTGGATGTATTAACCACAGATGCTTGGCACGCGCTATTCAGTACTGCGTTTGTCCAGAGAAGTTGTAGGTAGATGAGCACCGGAAACTGCTGTATGCAAACATGTTCATTGTTGAGTACGATAGATCCTTCGGGAACGGAGTGGCTGCAAGATATGATCATTGATTTTTTAGCCAAGAGGTTCATCGTCCACAAGTGGGATTATGCTTCGAAGGAATATGTCATCTTGCATGTGCAACAGCGTTCCCTGAAATTGTCACATCAGAGCTTATGGACGATCTTGATATCACAGGCGGACAAAAGTGGCCGACTGTCTTACGGGCACGGTGATGCTACCAAAATTTCGTTTTCGTAATTCGTGAGCATACAACCACAAATTGATAAAGTCTAATCTAGTTATGATGAATACGAACAGAACAGAGTCGATAGAATTGTTGGACGTAAGCGCTCTGAAGTAACACTTTTTCACTTCATCTGCACTTTGCACACAGTTATTTGTTGCGCAAAGCCTATACGGCAATTGCGGTGTATCTTGCGGTTTTCTATGCTCCATTTCGTAGTCAAACCTGTCTCGCGATTAGCACCGCACGCTAAAGGACAGCAGCAAGCACTACTCCGTTGTTGGTTGCTGGTCGTCTTATGGGCTCTCTAGCTAAGCACATAATGAATCCCGTGTACTTCACTCTTCAAGGTGGAACGGACTAATAGCACTCAAATTGGGTTTCATCGGCCTAATTTGCTTAGCTTACGCTATCTACAACTTCCACATGCATGCGATTAGGTCTGCCTAACGATTGGTTGAAACAGCTTCCCTGTCGACAGCCGAGCAGATCGTTTGCCGTATGTACAGGGCTAGGAAAATCAGTGGTATGTCTGAGCTTAATCAGACTTGACGTATGCGATTCACAAGGTGCGGTAGTCAGAGATGATACTACACCACGTGCTACGATTGAAGATGTGGTTTATTTTTGTCCACCGTTGCTCAGCTGTTGGAGGACGCCGAACAGCACATGAATGTTCATTGCTGTTTAGAAACAGTCGGCTTTCGGTGCATATTTGCGATTCCCAATGACCGTTGTCCGAGCACTCTGAGACGCATGCTCTCATCTCACTCAATTGACTTTCAACAGTTTAGAGGACTTATTTGCACATTCGGTGTCCTTAACAGCTGAGCTATGTTTGGTACGGTTGTGCTAGCGATAGAGTACCGTGTTCGTGACAAGGTTCAGCTTTAGGAGCACTGGACCCGTGTTTCATTGAGGCTTAGAATGAGCTATGAATGAATGGCGCCTGGCGTGGCCCCGTACACTACTTTGATTCGATGTTGTCAAAGGGGCTGCGAGGATTCAAATCTAGGGATACTGAAGTGTGCATTGGCCCAAAAATATTTAAGGAGGGCAATAAAAATGTCCACTACACTAGCAGGAACTCAGTAAGAATGTAGCGTGCAGCCGGCAGCGTGTACTCCGTAAAAATCGGTTCACTCATTCCGAACCAACCATAAGCTCAATTAACAGTTAGAGGAGTAGAAAACACGGACAAAACAGTGCTACACTTCTTTCTAAACGTGTTTGTCTTCTCTCATTGTATTGCGTGCGATAATTGGTTGGTAGTTCTGCTGTGGTCCTAAAAAGGCAAGAAAATAACAACAATTAGAAAATTATTAGGCTGCTTTCGCGTTATAAGTAAATCAATACCTGCTCTGGCTTCACCTGTGGTTGCTGCATCGGTATTCAGGGTTACATGTAACAAATACATAGAAGATAGTTTAGCTGTTGTTGATTTCTTAACCACCCGATACGTGGAACTTAGTGCCGAAGTCGTTGCGCACGTCAATACCAATGGTATGCAGTGTGCATGCAACTGCACTCCGTTAATATAATTATTTCCAAACCCGCAGATTGAGCACAATCAGCTCGACTTGATCACGACACTGTTGAATATCTAGGGTCAACCGTACTCTGCTTATGTTGCTGCACATGGCTTAGGCTGTTACTTGCCCTGGGGACATCAGAGGGAAGATAGATGACGCCTATTTGGAAGTTTGAGGGAAGTAGGTGGAGAAACTAGATTTCCGAAGTAGCATCTTTTCCTTTATCCACCCTATCGTATGCTGAGGGACGTGACCCATAGCACCATTAGAGTGCCCTGAACTTGCTAGCAAACAATTCTGGCTTTCACTCCGCATATTTTTATTAAGATGTCAACAACCAGTAAGTGGTACTGCGATACCTATCCGTATTATGTGTAACTCTTGCTCACATGGACTCTCGCTCCAGCTTCCACCGTGGATGAATTTTGCAAGTAGAAATTTAAATCTGTACAACTCCAACGGAATATGATCAGAAAATGATTAAAATACAATGACCTGTCAACACACTGCTCGTCTTTCAAGCTTTCACATGATAGTGTAAAATTAACGTAGAACTCACAGTTAATGTGACTTGCAAATATGAGATATCACTATCTGGGTAATCGTTCTCGAAATCCAACATTGTTTTGAACTGCTGCACCCACTTTGCTTCCACAATGTGCTCCGGCAACCTGTTCCAAACATTAATCACTTGCCGTCCAAAGCACAGTGGATGGGAAATTTGCTTCAAATCTGGAACCACAAGCTTGTACTGATGCCCGTGTGTGCTGCAAGGTGTTCGCAAATGGTGCAGTGACCTCATCATGTGGACCTCATCTAGATGTAGAATGCGGTAGGTCGTGGTGAGATCCACTCGCACCCGACGATTGTCCAAGGTGTACAGTCTCAGCCTCGCACCTGTCTTCGCACGGTAAGCCCACAAATTGAGGTTGAACCTGGTGGTGACGTGTTGGACCCGTTCGATTTTCTGCGCCTCACCTCGTATGGTCGGGTAATAGGCGGATGCGCTGTACTCTAGCATTGGTCTGGTGATGGAGGAGAAAAGGCGAGTGGTGATATCTGCAGACCAGATGCAAAAACTGTGTTTGAGTGCTCAGAGCATACGCAGCCCTTTACGATATAGCCTGTTTGTGTTGTCAACGGACTTCAAATCGCAACCTCAGAGTATTCCTACATCCTTCACGGAAAGTGTGGGATGTAGCAGTTGGCAGTCGAGAGTGTGGATTCGGCCGTCACCACTCTTCCCCAGGCTGATGAATACCGACTTGGATAGTTTGAACTAGAGGCAGACCTCTGCAGACGGTTTGGGCCTTGTTTAAGTAAGCCGCAGTCGTCGACTGTGCTTATCACTCTCCACATCTTCAGACCGTCTGCAAACAGGGCACTCGGTGATCGAAGAAGCTGAGGTAAATCGTTGATATAAATCATTAACAATGTAGGCCCCAGCACCGTGCCTTGGGGTACGTCATTGGTCAAAGGATACTCGTCGATCAGGTGGCTCTCGACTTGTACCCTCCGCTTTCGTCCAGCGAGAAAGTCCTGGATCTACTGGTGCAGAGATCCACGAACATCGCAAACTTTCAGCTTGAGAAGGAGGACCTCATGCTTCACTTTGTCGAACGCTTTGCTGAAATCGATGTAGATCACGTCGACAGACTTCCCCTGCCTCACTGCTTGCAACCATCCATGCATTGTCACGAGCAGGTTGGTGATACATGAACGACCTGGCTTGAACCCGTGCTGTGCAGACTTCAGGAGATCTTTTGTCCGGAACAGCTGAAGCAAACTCTTCTTCAAAATGTTCTTGTCAACGTTTCTTGAAATAGGTGTCAAACAAATTATCCAATATTTCGGAATCTGCCTTACTACCGAGCATTTCCAATCAACAGTGAACCTTTGGACATTGATTTGTTGAACAGGTCAGTCACAGCAAGCGAGATGATGACATATAAGGACTTTAGTATTGATGGGAGTAGTCTATCACGCCCTGCAGGCTTGGTGCCGTCGCGTTTAGCGAGTAGTTGACCCACCTCTTCCAGACTGTCGAATTCGGTAGGGACGGTGCACGTTGAACTCGGCGCAGAAATCTGGTCATTTGCAAACATAGAAGCGAAGTGCGTCGCTGAGGCGAACGCACGCTCAGTGCTGGAGGTTAATTGCTGTCCGTCCCTGCTCCCCATCGCTGATAGGTTACCTGTGGGCTTCAGGTGCCGCTTCACATAGACAAAGATTCTTCTCGGGGCCGTCTTTGCGGCGGTTGCAAGCTGCTCTTCGAAATGCCGATGCTTGTTCCCCTTCGCATTGTTGCAAATCCTTCGCTGCTTGTTAGGTACCTAGCAGTCATCGACCAAAATTTGGGCACTTGCCGAATCAGTTTATCGTATTCCTTGTCGAGCCAGTGTGGCTTGACCGATCCGACTTTCTGACACTTTAGAGGCGCAAACCCATTACCTAATGAGTTTACTCCATTCTCTATAGCTAACCAGTAGGCTTCAATAGATGCGGGTTGCGACCGAGACAAATCCACTCGGCTCGCGGCTCGAGTCAGGCCGTCGAAACCCGTCTTCCAGTAGTTATAAGATGGCTGCACTGCGTGCTACAGCTGCACCGATAGCTCCATGTTGGCAATAAGAACTGAGTGGTCACTTGCTGCCAGAAGCTCCAGGATACGAATGTCATACGTATGTTGTTGTTCAGTTTGTTAACATTAAGTCTAAGCACGATGGAGTTGCGCGCGCGGTTATGTGCGTCGGTTAGCAGATGTGTTGTGCTGCCCCAGTCTCAACTATCACTTCGGCGGACTTTGCTTTGACTTCACTATATCCGGTGATAAGTTGAACTTCGGGCCAGCGTATTCGAGAACAGTTAAAATCACATATGAGTAGAAATTGGGGTCAACTCAGGGGGTTCCGGCGATGTGACAGCCAATCCAAACATCGGCTCGGGGGACTGTGATAAAATGCATTCACGAGTAGCTCTCCGCTCCTGAAATGGATCATACATCACAACTGCTCACATAGGCCAACTTCGCTTCAGTGAGCGCTCACAAGTCTCCCACTCATAGAAGACCAGATGTGGAGCAGTACGCCACCGCGGAATTCGAAAGCCTATCACAACGGGAGCACAAGTGGCCACTAAGTTCAACTTCCTATGTAATTGCCTCATCGTTCAATCACCTCTCTGTGAGTCCAACTACATCCTGTGCCTGAGACTGTAGATGTTAGTGAAGTTTATACGCAGACCGGGCGTGCCTGAAGAGTGAGCGCCCGATTTATTCGAATTTGCGTTCTCGTTGTAACCACCCAAAAAATTTACAATACGTAGGTTTATTCCTCTTTCGTCGGCTCGCCGCTTTAGCGCCAGGATAGCACACTTGAGACGCTCTCGGTCAGTTAGATCTATATCCGTACGAATACGCACACTTTCTTCTTTCAGACTACTTAACTGAGACCGGATTGTCTCCGGCCTGGCCTCATCCATAAAAGTTACCGACATAGATTGGTCTTTCTCAGCATTGTTTTTGTCGTGGTAGATGACTTGCCTCAATTTCACTCCGTCCTCATCCACATCAAAAGCCTATTAAACTAACTGTGATTTGGATCGGTGGATTCAGACGCGTGAAAACCCATCAGGTTCGATTGCCTCTTATCATTTGAAGCAGTTCTTGCTGGTGGACTCGAGCTGTGCTTGACCTGGCTTTTTGTTGATCAACAGCGGGAAACTTTTCTTCGTTTCACGGTTTCTTCTATCCTCGAGACTTCCATGGCTCTTCAACCGTTAGTCATTAACCAGTGTCTTCAGCGATATCAGAGCGCAATGTTAGTGGATCGCTATCCTCAGTTGGTGTCCTGCTTCTGGAAAAATTAGGACAGTGAGGTAATGGATTGACAGAGGAATTGAATCTCAAATAAAATCTAGGCCAATTTACGTGGCCATGTCTAGAACTGCTCACCACTAACCATTTTTGTCTACGATCTGCATCGGCAGACGTACTTTACTCGGGCGCCTTCGACTGCGACAGTCGTTGCACAAAATTTGGATGAAATCATGTTGAATGGAAGGCAAAAAACGATGGGAGCTGGCAGGTAATTCAACGTACGAACTATGAAATCTTGCACAGCAATCAAAAGCACATAAGGACATTTGCCGTGACCAGCAATTTCTCGAACAGGCACCACAAGGTGATTTCTTAAGTATTTTCGAAAAATAGCCTGAAAATGAAGTACTTGAGGTGGAATTTGCAAGACAGAACTCCGAAGTTTATGGAAAGTTTATGAAAATTACAAAGTCAGAAATGAAACTGATTGAAGCGGAAATTTCCACAAAGTAACTTCAGCGTACCGATCAATCAAGAGAAGGTCTTGACAACGCGGCCACCGTATGATCAACCGGGCATCGTTAATTGCAGACTGTAATCTTGACTTTTACAGACGAGTAGCGCGACTTTCCATAAGTATTATGTGGCTATTACTCGATTATTGGATTATCAGATATCTTCCCTGTAGATATGATAGAAAATTCGCAGAATGGAGTGTAACGGCCAACAATCCGAACAGAAGGTACGCATCTTGACTACTGCATCTCCGATGTTTGGATTTCGTCACACACTCGACATTTTCATGCACCCCTATCAGTCGATGCATCCTTGGATGATATCCAAGTTGCTTTTGAAGCATCACTGCTAATGTCCGAGCAATGGATGAACAAACTGTGGTTGTACGCCTCTTCTGATCTTTGGATCGAAGAGTTAGATGGTACCGCGAGCACCTCCGGACATGGTTAGTGACCGTACTCATCAGTGCATGTTTGCGAGCCCCTCCTCGTCTTGTCCTTCACTTTTTCATTGTTTTGTGGCTTACATTACTGACCGCATTATTTCGGTCAGCAGTTATCTTGTGTCCATGGCTCGCTAAAAATAGATCCTCCTAATTTTGTGCCTTGGACTCATGTCCTAAACTCCCCGTGCCCACCGCTGGGGGAAGTTGGGTTACACCCTTCTTCTAGCTAAGTCAGCAAACAATTCCGCGTGAGTCGGTTCACTGACTCATGGCGCACGGCCCGCTGCCTTTCGGTAGTACATTTTATCAAAGACTTTGGTTAAGGACCAGAGTCGTTCTCCTATTAAGATGTGGGCGACCTTGCAGTATATCAGTCCAAGAACTAATTATGAATTGCGCAAATATGGAGAAACGCCATCCGACATCGGCCGTCGCGCAGTGGCACTAGGAATAGGGTCACATTATCTTCAGCATATATATGGTGGGGAGTAGGCAAAAACATGCTACCGCTCTTCACCTCGCCTGACGATCACGAACACGGATTGGATGCGAGTGATAAAGCTACTTGGACGCACCCACGGATTGATTACGCTCACCTGCTTGACTGTCCTCGTATGCCAGCGTGACATGCGTGAGCCGCGAATAACACGTGTACTGCGTGGAGCTGAGCTTGGCACAGGTCATTAGTTGTGCGGACCAAACAGTATATTTTCGTGGACAGGTGACGGCTGCGACTGAGGAAGCGATCGGGCGCGCAAACTTTAAGCGACCCGATTTTTTTTGATGACAACAGTGCGACCATTGGCGAATTAGTGACATACAAGAATTCAGCATTTGCTGCACATGTGGACGACCCTGCGAACTTCGAGAAAAGTTAGTTTCGCAAATTTCAATGGCAACTAACTTGAGAGCTCCGTCGCATGTAGGCGAAGGCAAAGCAGACTGAGTGCTACGCCGAACACCGACAACAGGACGAAGATTTGACTCCTCGAAGGCGATATATGGACTCACCTTGCAGCAACTGAGGACCTTGGTGAATGCTACTTTAGGTGCAGCATCCACACAAACTACAGACGTAACACAGATTTGGCGAACACACTTTGACTGTCTCTTAAATAACCGTTCAGAGATTTACTTGCTTACTTTGCACGGAATGCAACAACAAGAAGTTAATATTTCTTGCCGACAATCCGACACTGCATGCGACGCAGAAAGCATTTACTTAACTGCCAAACGGCTAGTGCGCCGGTTCCAATGTTATAACGCTAGAAGTGTTGCAACACGGCGAACACGCATTGATAAATACTCTGCATTACTTGGTGTAACGCGTGTGGTTTGAAAGAGGAAGTGCCGACTGACTTGAAGGATACTCTTATTTGGAAATTATTACGAATACCTGTAGCTTGGGGTGTGGATGAGAGAGTTGATGGGCAATTTTGTTGCAGACGTTTCATTGCCAAGGTAGGCAACATCCTCATTGCGGCTATTAGGGTTTGATTCGAAGAGCCTCGTAAGCCACTGCCAGATTCAAGTGAATATTGATCAGCTCCTGCTTTGAATATCAGTCTTTGATTCGCTCACGTAGGTCGGTCAAGCGGCTCCACCTTCGCTCTGTCGAGCTGGTATTTATTGTTGTCGTCACCTGCAGAGCTTCGTAGACACCCTCTAGTTTCAGGTGCTTGTCGATTGAGTTCCGGCCCGAATGCCAGGCTTCGATGAACTCACGCCATCTGAGGTTCTTTGCTCTTCCGAGTATCTTGGCGTTTACCAGATCGAACTGATGGCCTTCGGCATCCATATGTACTAAAAATTAGTGACTTTTCACCATGGCGGCGGAAGACTAGACTGTGTCCATGCAGTCTTGTACCAAATTTCCTCCCTGTCTGGCCCACGTAGTACTTGTCGCAATTTTTGCAGCAAATTTTGTAAATCACATCTGATGTTTCTTCTTTATTCAGCTGGGCTTTTACCCTAAAAAGTTTGCTCCGAACTGTTTCCGTTGCTTCATGTGCGACGTTGATCCCGGGAGTCATTAAAAGCCTCGCTGCCATTTCAGAAATCCTATAGATATAAGGTAGGGTGATGGTTTTGCTTTCAATTGCGCTGATGGAAGGGGGTTTTAGTTGATTCTTCGACATCAGGCAGCATAGAATGGAACTTTTAGGATAAGAATTCCGCTGTAACATGTCAAATAGGTGGTCTTCCTCCGCTTTCCTCAGTTGCTGAGTGTTACAGTGTGTTTGGGCTCGTTTGAAAAGTGTCCTGACGCAACTGCGTTTGTAAATCGCCTGATGGTTACTGCAACAGTTTAAGATGTGATCATTGTTCATCGTTTTTCAATAGACGGTTGTTTCCAGGGGCCCGTAAGCATGTCTTTTGACGAGCAAGTCCAAGAGTGGTAACTGGTCATTGTTCTCCTCCTCTTTAATGAAATGGACGCCGGGAAAATATTATTGATAAGGTGATGTGTTTCTTGTAGTTTGGAGCATGTGATGATGATGACAAAGGTATCGTCCACATAAAGTACCCAAAGTTTGGGCTCCACCATCGGCAGTGCCTTTTGTTCCAATGCTTGCATCACTGCCTCGGCTACCAGTCCAGAGATTGGTGAGCCCATTGGCGGGCCCATTATTTGTTTATACGTTTGCCCATTGAAAGTGAAGTGTGTGGTGAGGCAGAAATCAGGCGACTCCATCATTTGCGGGACACTAATTCTGTTGTTCATATTTGCCGCCCCGTGTTTTTCAACTAGGGTCATCATTGTTTACCTTGCCAATTTCGTGTCAATTGATGTGAATAAAGCTGTGACATCAAAGGATAACATTATCTCGTCACTTTCTATTCTTATCCCTTTGAATTTTTCAAGAAATTGTTCTGTCGCTCTGAGTCAAAGTGGAAAAGAACATATTCAACGTAAGGGAACAAATGTATTGAAGTATAGAAACACGGCGGGCCCGCGTTGGTAATTGCGCTGCACCACTTGGTGCTGCGCGTATAGATTGCGAAGGAGGTGCCTCCTGAGCTGAAGCATGCCCTTGTGCTACCAGTGCATAAGAATAAATTAGGCAAGCAATGTTGTACGAATTATCGTGGCATCAACTTGCTGGGTTGTGTGGGCAAGGTAATTGCTGGAATCCTGCTCAACCGCCTCGTCAGTCAGGTTGTGGAACCGAACGTGGCGGAAGAGCAGTGCGGATTCCGCTCGGGTCGCAGCACTATAGATATGGTGTTTGCGGCTCGTCAGTTGCAAGAGAAGTGCAGAGAACGACACCAGCCATTGTACTCGCTTTTTGTTGATTTCACCAAAGCATTTGATACGGTGAACCGCGAGGCATTGTGGCTGGTGTTGGGTGAGTTTGGTTGCCCGCGTAAGTTTGTAAGTTTAATTGAATGTCTGCACAGTGGTATGCGGGCGAGGGTGCAGCTGAGTGGAGAGACCTCGGGTGATTTTGCAGTTGTCTCTGGTGTGAAGCAAGGCTGTGTTTTAAGTCCTACCATGTTTATTATTTACTTAAATGCATTGATGATGCTGCTTGTAATTTCTGTGTCCATGTGGAGCACTGTATTAGTAAATTGTTGAACATACTTCATTTCGGCGCGAGAACCCTAGTGTGTGTCGACGACTGCGCGTTGCTTGCACACAGCGCGGATGAGTTGCAACGCATGACGACAGCTTGCGCTTCGACAGCGACCAAATTCGGGTCCTCCTACGACACAAGCAAGACCGTTTGTCTTTTACATCCCTCACTGGAATGTGAATCCTTGTACCTTCCCGAAACCGAAGTTAGTAACCACGTTTTGAATACCACCAGATTTTGCTACCTGTTGAGTGTACTTTCTACCAACCTCCGGATGACGGACGAGCTGCGCCTCGGCGCATTGAAGGCGGCTGTCGCATTTGGGATGCTGGAGTATCGGGTGTGGAACAATCATCAGCTAACCATTGGGACGAAGTTGTTGGTATACACGTCGATGGTTCTGTTCGTTCTTCTATACGGCAGTGAAATTTGGACGCTTTATCCTAATGATATCCATCATTTGCAGCGATTTCGTCAACAATGTCTGTGGATCGGCTGGGGTGACCATGTTGCAGACACGGTGCTCCGCCACAGTGGCATGTATGCAATCCATTGCATACGTCTGCTGCGGTACTTATGGTGTCTCGGGTATGTTTGCCGCATTGATTCGACACGGATACCGAAACCGCTGCTATATGTACAGTTTAGTGCAGGAACGCAAAACATGTAAATATCGAAGTTACGTTAACAGGACATGCCCAAGATGAGCTTATCGCGAGCTACTGTTGATCGTCGCGAATGGCGAGAGCATATCGGGTGGGTGACTGCTCACATACATGCGAAATCACTGTTGCATCCATAACGACGCACCTGTTACGGAAACGGCCGGTGTCGATGGAGTTTAGCCCATGGAACTGTAATCCTCATGTCACCTTCAACTTTGGGGAAGTCGGCAGGGCTCGCTGTTGATGTGTCATCTTGCACCAGCACACTACTTATACCCGGCGCAGTAGCATCTACCTTTAATCCACCACAACCATTGTCGCCAAGCGGACGCAACATCAAAGGGGCAATGAGTCATTTGAATGGGTAATCAGCGCAGCGTCTGGCAAGTACGCTGCTTCCGATTCCGTTTAATAACCCAGGCCAATAATGCAGCGGGTGTGGTACGTGTGCCACTTCATCGCTGCCGTTAGTCTGCTCATGTGCCTGCGGCTTGAGTTCCTTCCACTTCAGATTTTAGCCATTGTTTGATATCCCCGGTGTGGCTGTGCTTGCTGTGAATTTCGACAATGTGCCTACCTGTCGAAAAACCGCCATCTCCATTATTCTGGCTCCATGCGACAATTGGTCATTGCTTAGGGAGACACCGTGCATGTTCCGCGGGAGGCGCTAAGCTAAATCAGTGGTTCCATCCAATGTGGATCGGACTAAAGCCTAGCCACCACCTTGTGTACGTCTTGTACGCGTGATTCCCCGATTAGACCCACTGGAATGCTTCTGTACATGTTGAATGAGTGTAGTCGCCTATGATGAGACGTGGATCTCGTACGTCTCCCGGTCTTATTCCTTCGGGTTTACACCTAATGTATATTGTGTGGACGGAACTCTGAGTGGTGCAGCACTAGCCACCGATAGTTCCTCTGTTGGCGCAGGTGTCCTATGGATCCGCAGTAACAGGCACATCTGGAACCGGATGCCACCGACTATATATATATATATATATATATATATATATATATATATATATATATATATATATATATATATGGTTGGCGGCATCCGGTTTCGGATTTGCCTGTCACTGTGGCAAGCCACAGGACGCCTGCGCCTACAGAGGGACCATGGATGGCTTGCGCTGCACCACCCACAGCTCCAACCACATACCCCATATCCAGTGTAAACCCGAAGGAATAAGACCGGGAGGCATGTGGATGGGAACCACGTTTCATCAACGGAGCCGGCCCACACTCCTTCACAGGCAAACACAAGCACGCTGTATTTGGGGAATCAAGCGCACACAAGGCGGTGGCTGGACCGTAGTCCGCTCCACACTGAGTGCATGGAACCGCTCTTTGAGCCTAGCACGGCCACAAGAACCGTGCACCCCGTCCCCTCCAGCAACGACCAACTGTCTCCTGGAGCCAGTATGAACGAGGTAGTGGGTAATAGACAGGTAGGCACCTTGTCAACATACACATCAAGCGCAACCACACCGGGGATATCAAACAACAGCCATTCACTTTAAACGACAAGTTGAAATAAAATAAATCCAACAATGCATACAGATACGGTGGCATAACTCTTCGCTAATTTACCATATGAAGTAAGTGCGCTAACAACAAATCCGTGATAAGTAAGAAATGTCCACAAGTTACTTAAAAATGCTACAAAACGCAACAAAATTACCGAAGATAAGCGCAATTAGTGTAAACAACGTGGCCACTTAATAGAACATTATTCAGGGAGGCAGAACAAACCAAATAAAGCGGAATGAAATTTATCCAGCTTAAAAAGACCTAGTTTGAGTGTAAGTTGGTTTAGCCCAACTGCAGTGAAGAAGCATCAAGAATGCAACATCAGCCTCAGCATGGGGCATGCATATATATATATACATATATACATATATATAATCAGTCTGTTAGCAGATACTATATCAGAACTATGGCAGAAAAAATTGGCGAAACTAGAAACACGAAATGCGATTTAACAAAGGAAAACCATTTCTTTTGGTTTTACACACGCCATTTTGAGTCTTTTTTGCTTTTGTTTCGTGGGTTTGTGTGCATCGATGTCTGTTTCGGACCATGACATCCAATGTTTTCGACCACTGAGATTCAGCATCTCGTGGTCCCCAACCTGGAAAACGGACTGGTCCAACTGCCGCCACACGCAAAGTTGCCTTCTTCATGCTCCTCTACGTCATTGGCTGTCCACCTCGGCACTTTTCAGCCGTTCCCTGGGAGTGCCAATAGCGCCCGACGAGGCATGCGCAAAACGTGCCCGAGCCAACGCATACGATGTCGGAGGATAACGTTCTGGAGACTGGCACTACTCGCTCCAAGCACTCAGTCTCGAACCTCTGTGTTGCTTACGTGGTGTTGCCACCACACCCGAGCAATCTTTCGTAGACGGCGATTGTCGAAGACTGATAACCGCTTCATCTCATCCGAGCGAATAGGCCGTCTCACAGCCGTACAAGAGTACTGCGCGGACGGAAGCATTGTACACACTGCCCTTGAGCTTGAGACTGACCTCACGACGACGCCATAGGTGTCATAGTTTGATAAATGCAAGACGGGCCTTTGCAACCTTTTGTGGGACTTCATCTCCAACACTGCCACCGGCCGTGATGCAACTCCCTAGATAAGTAAAGCAAGCGTCTTGCTCCAGAACATGTCCAGCAATGGTGAGTGCGAGTTTAGGCCTCTGCCAATCCTGGTACAGCCTTTTACATTTTCCTGGAATGAAGTATAAGCCGTACTTAGACGCCTCTAACTCTAAGCGGTCCAAATCGCTCTGGATGGTTTGTGGGTCGTCCCTCAGCAAGGAAATGTCAGCGACATAGTCCAAGTCCGTGACTCTGTCTCCAGGGAGGAGCTCAACATCGTAGTTCTAGACGCCTTCCCATGCTCTTTGGATGACATCTTCGATGGTAAAATTTAAGAAGAAAGGTGAAATAGGGCAAACTTGGCAGACACCGCTGCTCACAGCAAATGAAGAAGAGAGCGTGTCGTAAGCCCTGACTTTGCCTGACGTGTGACTGTAAAGTTCTTTCAGGATGGTCATAAACTTGTCGGGCACACCTTTCTTCAGTAAACACTTCCACAACGCAGATCTATCCGCCGAATCAAATGCCGCCTGGATGTCCAAGAACACGACGATTGTTGGCCGCCGGTGGATGTGACGGAGCGTGAAGATTTGGTCGATGCAGCCGCCCCGACTATATGCGAATTGCTTGTTGCCTTTCCTTCGATGTGGTATAAGTGAAACAATATGCGAAGAGGATGACACCTTAATCACCAGTCTTCAACAGCGGCTGGAGCGATAGGCCGGGCATTTTGGCTCGCAGTTTTGTTGGCCCCCAGCTTCATCTGATACCTCTGGCGCTCGCGCTGGGGCCTAGTGGTCTACACCCATGGATCTATCCTCTTACCAGAAAATCAAACAGGAGCTACGCCACACGAAGCGTTATAAGGTCCCCGACCCTAATAGTCTTCCTCCGGCTCTATCTAAAAATGGTGGCGCTTCGCTAGTTCGAGGACTCACTTCTTTGTTCTCGAAAGTTTGGTCGAAAGAGGAAGTTCCATCATCTTGGGGTGAATCGATGGTCGTCCCCATCTTCAAAAAGGTCCTGCGCACAATCTGCTCCAACTACATAAGGCATAAGCTTAGTCCCCGTCGTTTGCAAGCTGCTAGTGTCCATCAGACTTCTCAGGCTATCCCCAACGCGCGAATTGTGGCAGCGAGAAGAAGAAGCTGGGTTTCGCCCTGGTCGCGGCTGCATCGATCAAATCTCCACACTTCGCCAGATCCTCGAGCTCCGCCAGGTGTATTAGAGGCCAACGATTGCTGTGTTTTTGCATATCCGTGCAGCCTACAATTCTGTCGATCGGACGGTACTGTGGCACTGCCTACTGAGGAATGGTCTCCTCGAGAAGTTCGTCTCCATACTGCACGCTCTCTATAGTCTGACTTTGGGCATGGTTAGGGATTATGGCAAGCTTTCGCCTACCTTTGTGGTCTCCAGTGGAGTTCGACAAGGATGCCTCATCTGTCCGTTCCTATTCAACTTTGTCATTGAGGATGTCCTAAAGAACGCTCTGGGCGATTCGTTGAACGCTGGCGTTGAGCTCTTCCCAGGTAGTCGAGTTGTTGATTTGGATTATGCTGATGATATCGTCTTGCTTGGTAACAATTCACACTTGCACTAAACCGCTTGGCGATTGAAGCATCAAAATATGGTATGTACTTTTCGCCGTCCAAATGCAAGGCATTCTTTCAAGACTGGTAGGTGCCTGCGTCTGCACTCACTCTTGGTGGTGAGACACTAGAGGTTGTGGAGAGCTTTGTCTACTTAGGAAATTGCATCACTGCTGACGGGGTTGTTGGAGACGAGATTCCGATGCGCTTCTCGAAAGCACGCCTCGCTTATTCTAGGCTGAGGCACTTGTGGCCTCCCCACGACATTCGTCTCTCCATCAAAGGGCGGGTCTATTGTGCAACCGTTCATGCTTTACTGTTTTACGGATGCGAGATTTCGCCCATTCGTAAAGCTGACTTGCACAGGCTATCCGTCTTCGAGCACCACTGTCTGCGGTCCATTACCCGTGTGTGGTGGCGGCACCACGTCAGCAATGTGGAAGTTAGACAGCGTGTCTTGGGACGAGGAAGCCACTCGCTCGAGGAGCTCATCACATTGCATCAACTGCGGTGGCTAGAACGCGTATTACACATACCTGTTCAGCGTTACCCGCGTCGCGCGTTGTTTGCGGTTGCTGGACAGGGCTGGAAGAGACGGTCTGGTGGACAGCCTGTAACTTGGAGAAGCCGCATGAAAAAGCTGACGAAACGGTTGGCCTCGTCCCGTTGTTGTCGACTACCTGGTTGGGGTCCGAGAGCTGCGGATACTTGCTGGTTGCAGACATTGGAAGCCATGGCTCATGATCGATGTCAATGGCGGACGTGTGCATCGGTGTGTTGCGGTGTCCCTTCTTCCTCCCCCTAAAAAAACCAACTGAACAAAATTTCAACAACTGTGAGTGCTAAACTGGACAGTTAAAAAGCT
This sequence comes from Dicrocoelium dendriticum, assembly GCA_944474145.2. Taxonomy (NCBI): domain Eukaryota; kingdom Metazoa; phylum Platyhelminthes; class Trematoda; order Plagiorchiida; family Dicrocoeliidae; genus Dicrocoelium; species Dicrocoelium dendriticum. Next base: position 71,871,594 of record OX104067.1, on the reverse strand, counting down.
TTTGTTGTTGTTATTTATTATTATTCATACTGTTTTCCCATCCAGCCATGATTCGGATGGCACAATATCTGTACCTGTTTTCGCCATTGGTCATGGCAACCGGCTCCACCATAGTACGGCACCTAGGTCTTTGTTATCTATTTGACTTTCAACTCTCTTGCAGCGTTCCACCCTACGAATAGTGTATATCCATTCTCTACCATTTTCTATTCGCGTGTCATATTTCTAACATGGCAAGCTGTGTTTACTCATCTATTAGATTTCGCTGTCGCCTAACTGAATGATCTTAATTCTAATTTATCACGCATCTGCGAAGCGTTATGAATTCATTGACTACCCCCTCATACTTTGCGCTTCTGCACATTCGAGTTCGGCGATACTACATGGTATATTCATTTTTACTTAACAAGCATTTGCCAAGTAATACTCAACTGCTTTGTCATCAGCAGTTTTTGCTCCTCTAGATGCTTTCTTTCTGCGTCGTTGTTACCTTATCTCTATGCCATCCAGTGTAACACGGCTTTGTTGTTATCTGTTCTGTGGCTTAACACTGAGTGCTTTTAGCAGCTGTCAAACATTAACTTCTTTTTTTCTGATTGCTTACACTGCTCTATCATCTTCACTGATTGTAGTGCGGGATTGTTTTTCTGCTAGCAATCATCAGGTGGCATTCGCCTTTTATCACCCTTTTCTTGGGTGGTTCTCTTTGCTTAACTGTCTTCAACACTAGTTGCTTTTTGTCTATCTCACTGTTTTGCTGAATTGTTCAGTTTATTCCTTCACCGTTTTTGTCAATTCAACAACTTAGTGCATTGAGTGGAACCATACTATGTCACCATTCTATTTTTCGGCTTCGCTGCCGTGTCGATAGATTTCTCATGTGTGTTTCCATTTTACTTATTCCTCTCATCCTTTTAGGGAAACAGACGCTCTTCTAGGTGGAAAAACGGAACTCCGCGTGGTCGGCGGAGATTTCGTGGTGCATCCAAATCAGGTACGTTCTCTTGTTTTTGTCAGACGAGGCGTCTATTTTGTAATTGTTTTTCGGCTGCCGTAATCCCCGATTAAATCCAACATTGCTTCGGATCCAACACCTTGAAGATAATGTGCCTTATCATCGCCTCCGTTTAAGCCCCCCCTACTGAATGCACTTCATAGGGTACCGAAGACGATTTCTATCAACAACTTTCATCTCTTCGCATGACGAAGAATACTGACATCGTGATTGTTACTGGTGACATGAATGCCATCTTTCAGAGTCTGAACAAGATTTGAAAGACAGCTTCGGAGTCAGTGCACGCCGGACGGACAATGCTGACCGATTTCTGCCACTATGCGCCGACCACAACCTTTAACTTAGCGGCCCTGCTTTCCAGCACAAAGTTCACACCATCTCACCTGACGCCCACCTAATTCTTCAATGCCCTGGACTCTAATTGACCATATTGCCGTCAGCTACAGATGGCGCACATCAGTCCAAGGTTGTCGGTCGGTTTGGAATACATGACTGGATTCTGACCATGCTCTAGTGCGCGCACCCTTGGCACTTCCTCTTCCCGCTTCAAAGAAGCGCCGGTTTTCTAACATTTCTACCTGTAACTCGCAATCTGCCGTTGAACAATCTCACGATGAATTGACCCACCAATTGTCAGTAATAAATGAGGTTGGTGAACCGAACGCTGGCTGGGATCGTCTCAAATGTGCTATGAGGGATGTCTTTGACGCTTGCTGTGCACCTAACTTGGGACTGCGAATGGATCTCTAAGGCATCGATCAGCTTTGACCTGAGCACGGAAACAGGTTGCCATAGGCACTGAGTTTCAGCGTGTTTCCGTAACTGTGGAACGACGTCTGACTAGAATACTTCGAATCGACCGGGAACATTGGTATGTTGCAAGGGCCCGTGAGATGTAGAAAGCCAGTGCCATTGAGGACAGCCGAGTGCTGTTCCAACTCATCTAGGACACTGGTCGGAGTCATCAGTTAACAAGATGATAACAGAAAGACGAACATTTGATCTACTCTCACCGTCATCGACTAGTCTGTTGGGCGGAACATTTTGAAAAACAGTACGGCAGGCCTGCTGCCACACTGCAGTTTGTGGAATCATCTGAGGCGACGTGAGAAGTAGATGCCACACCTCCCTCTTTGTTAGAGATTCAACATGAGCTCTCCATGTCGTAACAGAACAATACTTGCATCCGAGGACCTTCCTCCCTCTTTGCTAAAAATTCATGGCGACTCTTTGTTGACCTAACTTCTATTTTTAACACGATTTGAACTCTGAACTCCTTCAGACTTGCGAGTGTCAACTGTCTGTCCATCTTCAAGAATGGTCAGTGTACTTTGTGGGAAAATCATCGAGGTATTGGTCTTGTTTCTGTTGCCTCCAAACTTCTCCCCGTGTGAACCGAATCACTGTTTGCCAGACTGGCTTCCGCCCTGCTCTTGGTTGTATGGACCACATATTTACTTTTCGCCGGGTTAAAACATCTACGGACGACTAACTATGGTGGTTTTACTTAAAAGCCGCCTTCTACTGTTGTGGCACTGTCTATTCATGAAGTCTGCCGGCTAAATACTTTTCCATTATGTGATCTCTACTGTGACTCCCGAGGCCGTGTAAGGGTCTACGGGAAACTGTCTCCTGAGTTCCCCACTTCAAGTTGGGTTCACTAGGGTTGTTCGGTATCTCCTTTCCTCTTCAACTTTGTTATCGAAATGAGTGACACCCTTTCGGACTCTATCGGAGTTGAAGTTCTGTCAGGTGACCAACTGACAAACCTGAAGTATGTGGAGAACATAACTCTTCTTGGGTCTGATGCGGAGGCTATGTAAACACTACTGCACGCCTCGACATGCGCTTTACACCTTCAAAGTGCAAAGTACTGTTGTAGGACTAGACCGACACACCTCCGGTTCTAGCTATCACCGAACAGCCACTGGAAGTGGTGGATAGGTTTACCTTGGTAGCTGTTTCATCACTGGTGGTCCGACCACTGAGGTAGTTACTTCGCTTATCAACTAGACCCGTATGGCTTTCCATAGGCTCAACCATCTATGGGGACGGCGGGATATCAGCCTGTCAATGAAAGGTTGGGTGTATAACGCTGCTGTAAGGCCAGTGGTACTGTATGGATCAGAGACCTGGCTAGTTCGCAGCGAAGACATTTAACGAGTGGCCTTGTTTGACTATCGGTGATGGGGAATATTGTTCATGTCTGGTTGGAACATCAAGTGAGCAATGCTGAGGTCCGCCAGTTGGTTTTTGGCAAGAAGCCTTTTTGGTGCTTCGATCGTGCTTGATGAATCTTAGTCGCTTACGTTGGCTAGGCCATATCCGCATGTCGTCGACCGATTTCTCTGGCGTGCATTACACACCGTGGCTGCACCAAGTTCGGTGAAACCGCGAGGTGGCCAGTCGATGGCATTGTATAGAGGCATGAGGAAACTGTCTGAGAGAATTGGTCAGGTTGGTGCGTGGCCTCTTTACGGAGGGGGACATCGGGATAGTCCACACCAATGGTTGGAAACCGCATTCGACATGGCGCAGTCACGTAGTCAGTGGCGTTCCTGCATTCGGTTGTTTAGTCTAGCGCACCTCCTCCTGGCTTCCATTTTCTTCACATTCCATTTGCATTCAATCGTTGTTTTTATTCTCGCGATGTGGGTCGTGGCAACCGCATCTACCGCACTTCGGTGCTCTGATCATAGTCGTTCAACCGAACAAAATGTCAACTGCTGGAGCACCGCCACTTATATTGACGGCCCGCCGCAGTCGTGTTAGGTACCAAAAGTGCCTTCAGGTCAGTGTATCCATTTGCCCATTGGGTTGTTTCCAAGAGCGCCCAACGCGCGTAGCTTGGACAGGGTGGGAGCTTATGACAAACCGTCGCTACCCTTCAATATCCCGAGTCTTGTGAGACATTGATGCCCGATGTCACCTTTACTTTTTAGCTTTGCTATTAACGAGGTTATAGCTACTGCGTTCCTTGGACACGACTTACCTGGTGTGGAGTTGCTCCCATGTGATCGGCTTCTTGACTTGGAGTATTACCCTTCTCTGTGGCCGCTGACAAACGTGCCAAGGCGCACTGGTTGTAAGTCGCTTCGAGATCTGCTTCACACCATCGTAATACAAAGTCTTTCATGATTGACAGGAACCGCTTCCTGCGCTAACCCTAAGTGGAGATCAGGTAGAAGTCGTTCATAAATTCAAGTGCCTGTGCACCTGTATCATCGCCTTTGGAATGGGAGATGAGATTTTGAACCGTATAGCAAGACCTCGAGACGTTCGGGCCTACTATACAATTGTGAAACCTGGCTCATCTTATCAACAAACCTAGAGGCTAGTTACGTTCGACTTGCGGTACTTTCGCAGCTCAGCTCACATTTGGTGGGAACTCCGCGTGAGCAATAAGCTTGTTCGGTGTCTTGTTTATGACGCAAGAAGAGCAGTTGAACTGCGCAGTACCATTATTTCACTCATCGGGCTCCGATAGCTAGGCCACGTGTCGCACATGCCAGCACACCGACTCCCGCGACGTGCGTTGTTTGAGCAACCGGGATGTGGATGGAAGAATAGGAAGAGAAAGTAGCCAACGACATGCTCAAGAGGAATGAAGGCACTTAGTTCGAACTTGGCCTCTGTTGGAGCCTCTCGGTCCCCTGGTTCAGGTCCTAGGAACGATAGACACGTTTGATAGGCAATGTCAGTGGCGCTAGTGTTGTGAATTTCTTTTTCCCATCTTTTCGCACTTAGCCTCCTTTCTAATCACGATCTCGTCATTACTTCATGATATGTAAGAAAACATAATAATGGATATATTTGGGTGTTGCTCTTCCCAACCCTGGCACACCAAATATATATATTCAGGATACGGTCCTCGAGATCGGAATGACCGAGGTTTACCTCAAAGTGAGCCGAGGTTTCATTAGAGGTTGCGAGTCGTAACCCAACCACACAGCGTGCTCCCTAAATTGAGCTTTGAAAACATAATAATGTTTTTGTTTTCCTATTTCCTCTTTATTCTATTTTGTTTGCAACCAGATTTTATTGTGTTACAGCACAATGGTTTTGGTATTCTTTCCTCTAGCTGATGTGTAGGATGATATATGTTCACACAATAAGCTACTCCGATTGATTTTCATCACTCTTTTCAAACTTCTTTTTCACTTTTCGCCATCTACGTTTGCTGTATTTTCCTCAGTGCTGTTAATTGCTACCCAACGTCGCAAGTGGTGGCCACTAGATCCACTGCATTTCGTTTTCCGGGGCATAATTTGACCGAACTAAACTGAGGATAAGATGCACTTGTTCATGATAAGAAATGAATGTTTCCTTTCATGGTATTGCTTAGGTTCAACCAGTGTGGTGTTATAATTGGGCTATCTTTTCAATGGACAATTCGTAAGTGTTCAGTTACCGGCAATCACTATATCCCTTACAAGGAGTCTAATTTGAAGGTGGAGCTCAATTGAGGCTGTGTCTGTATTCTCTTGTTCCTTTTGCTGGGAATCAACAGAACAGGACAACGCATATACTTGATCCTCGGAAACGGTCGGTTGTTGGTGATCTTGAAACCTAAGCCCACAAGAGCGAGTACTCCTCATAAAATTCGGTGTACTGTACAGGCAGGGGTACTTTTTGGAGCAGAAGATAGCCAGCAGCAGTTTGTGGTGTGTGTATATGATTTAAAGTGGCGGCCGCATAACACTTAGTGAAAGTTCTTCACTCCAGATGACGATATATGCATTTACACTATTTACACATATTTCCTTGTATACTCTTAACAATGATATTTGTCTTCCATCTCCAGATGCCCTTAAAACAACTCATGTGATACAATAGGCGTTTTGTTGTATTCACCACTGAATTAGGTGGCAAAGATAAGCTTATGCAACATGACTGTTTGGACGGGTTTATTAAACATAGAAGAGCCTTAATACCTGCTGCCAGCAACTCATTCTCTTACATCTCTTTGAAATTCCGGTCACTTATATTTGAAGCCATTGACATTCTCAAATCATTATTACGGATGAAGCCGGACTAGTGGATTTTCAGAATACCGTCAGTCTGACTCACCCTAGCGTTAAAACATCCGCTCTCTCTGGCGCTGTCTGGCAAGCCCGAGGTCTTTTTTAGATGCAGGGTACTCCCCAATGTAGTGTTTACATCGTTGAATGCAAACTAAACTGTGCATTGGTACGGTTTCAAGCAATTCAGTGCGTGTCTGTACTCGCATTCGTTCTGGACTTACCTCATTGTGTACATCATGTTTTCACGTTCTCTGTTTTCTCTCAACTCCACCTCATCATGTTCGATGCAGCAAAAAATGCTGATCGCTTCACAAGCCTCTGCTCAGGGAAGAACAATAACGACAATGGTTGGCCCATCCTCCTCGCTTCTCCCACTAGAACATATGCTGTAAGTTCCATTTTTAATGGGATATTTTCTTGCTAACCAGAATTATCCGCTTTTTCAGTTTTATTGAGCCGTTTAACGCTCTGTTACATCTTACTGCATTACTGTGAACGATTTCTTGCCACTTGCTTATAATCATTGTTGAATTCCCCTTTTTCCTTATCACCTTTCAGACTCCTGGTCGGGGCCGTCCGCGCTTAAACAACTTGCCCCCATCTCAACTTAGGAGAGCAGCACGCAAAAGATCCACTGTACCCGCTAGGACATCACTTGCACCTACGAGTTTCGTGCAAAAAAAGATGAGGAAAGGATCAAAAAGTATGTTGAGTGACCTGAAGGACCACCGCGATGAAGATGACGAACTGACGGATCGCTGTTGCTCTCCTTCTGTTGGTGCTGGTTCTCCAGACAAGATTTCTTGCGCGCAGAAGGCCCACCGACGTCGAACAACACAGTCCCACAGTCCTCATGCTCAATTGTCCCCCGGTCGTAAGAGTGTTTCGAACAATTTGAATGCTTGTTTCAACCTCAAGCCTTCCCCATCAAAGCGGACAAGCAGTGGTACTCCCAGGCGGCGTTCTTCTCCGTCCAGCAACTTTAGTTCTTGCAGTTCCCCGTCAACATCTGATGCGGATAGCGATAGTGGTTTCACCAGTAGGCACCGGACACTTATGGAAGAGAAGAGCGCCGAGGAAAGCCGTAAACTTCGCAGCCCGACACGCGGTTATTCAGCGCACAAAGAAGCCAAGTTGTCTGGCACCAGTAGTACAATGTTACGTCGGCCGCCGTTCGCTCCTCCTCTTGGGAATACCACAAGCGCTTTGGGGGTGAACTCAGTATCCAACGCTTCCGATCGAGCAAGCTTATCCGCTGCCGTTAATTTATTCTATTCTGGACAATCCTTATCGGGGAATTATGATCATCCTGAGACCTCTGCCACTGTTTTAGCAACTGCTATCAACCTCTCCTGGTCATCAAGTGCTCCCGGTCATCCACTCGGCGACTCTCTGGGTTCTACAGCTGCACCAGGGACTACAAGCATAGGATTGAACAATACATCGGGATATCCTGCCCAGCTCCCATCACTATCCAGGTCTCACCTTCCTCCAAACAAACGTGCCGCTGCAGCTGCTACTGCAGCAGCAGCGTTGAGCGGAACCTCAAATATGCCCACCGTTGATGGTGTTGGCCACTTATCAAACCAACTGTCATCGATCCATGGGTCGGAAGTGAACTCTGTGCCATCTGCCTCGAAACTATCACATCGAGGCGTCCAAGTACGTACTGGTGCTTTGTTAACTTTTTTTTACCTACAATTCTGCCAATCGTCACTATGGTTAGACATGGTTGGCGTATCCGGTTTCGGATTTGCCTGTCACTGTGGCCAGCCACAGGACGCCTGCGCCTACAGAGGGACTATGGATGGCTTGCGCTGCACCACCCACAGCTCCAACCACACACCCCATTGTCCAGTGTAAACCCGAAGGAGTAAGACTGGGAGGTATGCGGATGGGAACCACGTTTCATCAACGGAGCCGGCCCACACTCCTTCACAGGCAAACACAAGCACGCTGTATTTGGGGAATCAACCGCACACAAGGCGGTGGCTGGACCGTAGTCCGCTCCACACTGAGTGTATGGAACCGCTCTTTGAGCCTAGCACGACCACAAGAACCGTGCACCCCGTCCCCTGCAGCAACGACCAACTGTCTCCTGGAGCCAGTATGGACGAGGTAGTGGGTAATAGACAGGTAGGCACCTTGTCAACATGCACATCAAGCGCAGCCACACTGGGGATATCAAGCAACAGCCATTCACTTGAAACGACAAGCTGAAATAAAACAAATCCAATAATGCATACAGATACGGTGGCATAAGTCTTCGCTAAATTAGCATACGAAGTAAGTTGGTTAGCAACGAATCCGCGATAAGGAAAAATGTCCATAAGTTACTTAAAAATGCTACAACCGCAACAAAGTTACCGAAGATAAGCGCAATTAGCGAAAGCAACGTGGCCAGTTAATAGAACATTATTCAGGTAGGCAGAACAAACCAAATGAAGTGGAATGAAATTTAGCCAACTTAAAAAGACCTCATTTAAGTGTAAGTTGGTTTAGCCCAATTGCGGTGAAGAAGCAGCAAGAATGCAACATCAGCCTCAGCATGTGGCATATGGTTAGGCATATATGTATGTGATATATATATATATATATATATATATATATATATATATATATATTGCAACAGTCTATGAATAGACATTGAGCCATCAGAAACCATGGAACTCAAAAGAAGGTACAGAAATAGTAAAACACAACACATCAAAGTCCATGGTTTCGTCAGAGGGCGAAGTACTACCCGGTTGCCCAAGCCGAAGTAGGGTGTTGACTTACGGGACACCACCCCGAGCCTTTGGCTGAATAGCATGCCCGCAAGGCAGCGGAGCGAATTCAGGGAATCGCGCCCATTGGGAGCCGGTGACTGATTGCTCAGTTCATACGCCTTTCATTTGTTCCTTTGTCAAATAGGGGCCCAATGCTCCCCAAAATTACGGCATAAACTTGCTGGAATACAATGCTTCACCAGGATGAAGCAAGGGGCAGTGATTTTATTTAGTGGCGAGTCACGTCTGCCACGTCACAGTGTTGTTAAACGGACATATGTGGCTTTTTATAGGGAGAACGCTTGCCAGGCGGATACCCACCACGTCCTGGAACACTGCCGCCGAACCATTTGCTGAAACAGGAAAATCCCGAACCACGCAGCTGGCACCGTGAGGAGGTTGTTCGGCAAACCAGCCATGTATCACCCAGTTAATGTCTACTACATTCTATCAATGTTTTCCTTGATTCTATGTACATGTGTCGCTCTCCTTTCAGCCGTCACTGGTTTTTTCTTATCTGATGGAAAATGTTAGCATTCTTAATCAGGATATAGACCTTTCATGTTCTATGCGCCCACTGGGGTGCATAACAGTAGGATCTACTTACTTTGAAGCACGTGCTTCATGTTAACCAACATGATTGTAATTAGCTCCGACTGTCATATAAACCGCACATTGCGACCCGTATGCCATCTGGAATTGACTACATCACCACTGAGTTGAGCTTACATTGACATATGCCGATGGGAAGGGTGCATATGCACAGTTGTGCGCCGTATACCAGGGACCAAAGCGCCAAGTTCTCCGGTAGTCAGACTCACATCAGAGCATAAATGTAGTGTTTATGCGCCAGTCTCCCACAAATCTGTCTACGTATCTGAGCCACCACTTTTCTTAAACACATCGATCGATTGCACACGCGGTTATTAGCCATATGGCTGAGCGCAAGGACACGTGTTACGTTGGTCTGTGCTGCGTTTGACTCCGTGAGTCGCACAATAAATCGATTTAACCAGTGTGGCGGGCCTCTATGCACGCATCGTGCAAGATCGCTGCTTCTCTGAAGCAATGTGGTTGTTCACATCTTGGAGCTTGTGAGACCTCACTCACTGCACGTCTCTTCATGGCCATGTTCATTTGCGTTGAACTGTATTCCAATGCATGCAGTGTAAGACGACTACTGGGTTCCCTAGATGTTCTAGGGTCCTCCACAGCGTAAGGTAACCTGAGATACTAAGTTCCTAACTTTGCTATTTAAAATGGCCACAACAGTTGTCTCCTGGGAATTTGAATCCCATTTCCATGTGCCGGAACGTGATTTCAGTTAAGCAGTGCTATGCAATAACATTACTTGGACCAAATTACTGAAACCGTTTTGATTTGCCTTGTGTTTACTATTTTCTACATCAAAGGTGCTTGATTGGATTGAGCGAAGTTTCACATTCTCACCTGAGTTTGACACATGCGTGTCTAGTATGCACAGCTCTAATAAGTGTAAATCATTCGTTAGACCCGTCAAAGGCATTTCACAATTATCCAGTATATCGTACTCTTGAAAGAAAACAACTATCAATCATTCTGGAACGGTCCACTGAAGATCTTCCACAATTTCTCCATTACACCGTGCCTCTCCGGGGCCAAACTGCTTTACAGATTTAAGCCGCTTGTTCCGATCTAATGACTATCGAAACGAGTCATCGTTTCACTTCTCGGCACCTATGAATTCACAAAAACATAGTATGGGTATGGTTACACTGAGCTCGAATTTTTCGGAGCTGCTTAGCAGTAGTTAGCGAACTGGGTGGATGTTTTTACACTCTACTCTCATAGTCAGTTGTGACTTTTGAAATGTTCATCACTGCTTCATATTTTGGCACCCGTGTTAGATTGTCTTGTCATAGGCTGTCCCTTGTATAAAAACCTAGGGAAGTCAACTAGTGCCGAAATGTTAGTTGACACCGTAATTCATTTGAACGAGAAAAAAACTCAGGTAAGGTAACAACGGAGGTCACTTGAATTCATTTACGCAGAGTGTACCAGATGAGCACTCATGAAATGTATGGAGTTGATGGAAAATACTGAAGCTCTCGTATATACGAATGGGAAGATTCGGCTACAACAGGTTCCGCTGTTGGGGTTCATGTATCTCAAAGCAAATGGACAAAACCGAAAGGCGAGACTGTAAAGATAGTGACTAACTCCTGTGTGGCCACCGCGTAAACAAAATGGTTACATTAATGGAAGCTTAATATAGCGTTTTTTAGATCAAAATTTATATCTAGGCTATTGGTGTCAAGGTCAGTTAACTCGGGAGTAAAACATTGACTGCCGCCAAAAAAGATGGCACAAACATGTTGAACTCGACATTGTGTATGGGAATTAAACTGTGTAGGACGGAGGACTGCTACAAGGTCTCCGAAACTGGGGCGCGTACGTCGCATCTCCTGTTGGCGCTCTATCCACACACAATAGAATAGTTAAGCAAGTTGTTTGCACGCAGGGTATTGGGTTATGATGCTCCCGCTCTTGCCGATCGGTATAATAAAGTCACTTTCCGTGACTCGGGTTAGTGTCACTCGTTCCGTGAGTTATAAGCACTGGAAGTAGTCTGTATAGCATTGCCTCCTCTCCCTTTCCTGCTTAGGTCACATGTAGACCGCTTGGTGAGCGATTTGAGTTCCTGTCGAACAGATTTACTTTTTGGTTTGAGACAGTCTGTAGAATGCGGTCAACTTAGCTACGTACTATGCTAGCCGCCTGGCGTGTCTGCTCAGATTTCGTTTCCATCGCGGTTGGGCGGCTTCAACGCAGGGTTGCAATGACGCCACTTTCAGCTAGATATACTGGAGCCATTAGCTTGTGCTTATGGCATTGATGCTGAGGATAAGGGGTCCCCTGCCCCATGCGTGCTTCTTAAGCACTGCCATCATCACATTACTCTCATTATAAGTTTGTAAACTGAATTTCTGTTGCTTACTTTATTTTGGTAACTTTCCAGAGAGATGTTACTAAACATTCATGTTCCGTTTGCACTTTCCTGCTAGACTTCACCGATGTCTTGTTCGGAGTGCAAAGAGCGGGAAATTCAGCGCTTGCGTGAGCTTGAAGAGCATAAACGTGCTCTGTATGAATTGGAGAATCGCCTTACCGAGCAATTCAAAGAGGAGAAGGCAATCGCCACGCAAGCCGCATTGGAACAAGCTCAAACGACCATTCGTGAAACCATGGAACAAGAACAGAAACTGGCCTTGGAAGCAGCTGAGGCGAGGTTTGCGGAAATGCTTGTGCAAACAAAACGGAGGCAGTGGTGCCGGAACTGTCTTTCTGAAGCCATATACCATTGTTGTTGGAATACCTCTTACTGCAGCATCCCATGTCAACAAGAGCATTGGCAAAACGAGCACAAGCGCCAGTGTAGGCGAAAACGATAACGACTGCATTTGCGCTTTTTTGTCTACGGTAGCTTGTGCGAATCCTTGTGTATAGTCGCTTTCTGCGGAACTGTTCCTGCGTGCATTCGATTGTTACTGTATTTTACGGCGTTCTCCCGACATCTGCCTTCATTGTGCGTCCCATCCGGACAACTTCGTGTACACCTACAAACTAAGCGAACATTTGGAGGTACTCCTTTTTGCTGTCGTGTTATGCAGTCGCTTGAGATCACGGTTTGAACGATCCGTCGTTGCAGGGATCATCGCTGGATTTTCATTCTGTTGTAAAATATTTTTCACTTCTTCGCACTCCATAATCTCCTTTCCCCATCTTTGTGTCGTTAAGAGCGTCACCAACGCCCTGCCTTCTGTTGTAAATACACCACCGAGGAACTTGTATTTTCTTTCTGTCACTATGTTCTCTGGTGCCTATGTCTCACAGCCAAATGGGAGCGTGTACCGCTCCTTCCACACCCACCCACACACACACATTCAATGAACATGCGCTCCAGCTTTGTACACCACCTTCTCCCTTCACTATTTTTGTTTGGCTGTATTGTTCGCTTTACAGGTATTCTCCCATCCATTTTTGGCGCCCACCAAAATCCTTACCAGTACGTATACATATATGTGCGTACATATGGAAATATATATATCGTGGCATTTATTCGTTGTCTCCTTTATACTCTACAACTGGTTCGTTTGCGACAATCTGTTTTTCCTTAAGTTGGTTATATATTAGACTCTAGCTATTCTCCGTTTCAGTAGTATAAGGACAATTCGGACTCTTCAAATGGACATGCAATCATGTCATCACCGCCACTCCTGTGTGTTTCCTCAGTTCCCATGACTACTTCGAACCTACCTACGCCTTTCTTTTTGGAAGACGCACTCGGTATTGCCCCGTCTGGACTTCAGTTTTGCTTTGACAGAGAGTGCTTTTTGGATGTAAGCCCCTCATGTTGGTGCTCTGATTTTACCTTATCCAATCTGTTCTCGCTCTTCTCCGTCCTTTTGCTGTTTGTTTGTTTGATGATTAGACGAATGCTTCCGCCCATAGTTCAGTATTGGTGCAGTTGCAGACAGCCACCTGCGTAATTCGAGTCTGCAATTTTTAATTACTTTGGAAAGCGTCCCTCTGTTTTGTGTCTAACCCGAGAAAGGCTTTTTGTATCTATGCTCTTGTTGCTCCATCTCTCGAGCACCGTGTTTTCTCTATTGTTCCATGGCCCAGCAACTCGCTCTGTATACATTCCATTTCTCACAACCGCCCATTTGTTCCATTCTCGATTTATTGATGCCCCGATCAGTCTTTTTTTGCATTAGCGCCGACTCGTATCCCTATTGTTTGATTAATTTAAAAATCTCGTACTCCATGGCTACTTCTTTATTTTATTTGTTTGAGGGCATTGGACCCTTAGTGGACAATGGCACTAGGATTGGTAGTCAAATCTTATCTATATCATAGCATGTATATAAATGCCATTCAGAGATACTTTGCAGAAACGAACGTTATCTTTCTCACGGTTTGAGGTTATCTTTGTTCTATTGGTGTACTCGGGAAACCTCGTGTTCATACTAATCTAATGTTCCTTCTTTGTGGTTTTGTTCCCTCCCCCGTCCATTTTTGTCAGCCGACCTTCTCATCCATCGAGTTCATATTGACACAGGACCGACGCGAGATCTCATTAGAAACATCCCGTGATAGCTTGCTGCAGTATTCCAATATTTTAAAGTCCTGTTTAGTCGAATTGATCAACCAGGACTACGCGGATTTTGTCAATTTGTCCACTAATCTCGTCGATTTGGATAAGGGTATTGACTCGATTTCATCGCCGCTAGAGTCGCTTAGGACATCCGTGCTGGTAAGACCACTTATCTGGTGATTTTCACAATTTGTTATTGAAGCTGTACATGTCTGTTCCTTGCCTTCTATTTTTTCCACTTTCGCTTCGCCTAGTGTTGGCTCAACTCATTACGAAAACCACGAGTGTATTTTATTAGAAAGCATTCATATTTGCTGTTTTGATCCCATGTGCAAGTGTTTTGCTGTAACGTGTTTTAATACTGGAAAATTAAATGCCCACTCCGCCTTGCTCATGATAGATTTTTGAGCCACTTACCCTCTGATGTAACGTAATTTCATCGAATACACATTGTACCTTCATCTTCAAGGAACTGATCACGGAATTATCTACTACAGAAAACCGTCTTTCGACAAAGCTACATGAACGTCAGCAACTTCGCGAGAAAAAGGTAAATTTTTTTAGCTAACGTTCAACTGAACTTAGGATCTGAATCGCTTCAACTGGATTTGCAGTTACTTTTATCCGAATTAGGCAATAGGAATGTGTTTTTCGCTTATTTTGCTTCCTTGTTCATTTGATTGCGTGTATATACCTCAGTCACAGCGGCTCTGTCATCTCAGCGCTAGACACTAGTTTGTTCAGTACCGAAAGAATTCAATACGAGTCTGGTCTTCTGCCTAACCACAGTTGTCGTAACCCATGAAACTCTTATGTTTGTTAATCTGTTTCGTATTCATTGGTTAACAATCCAGATAATGTTGCTGACTTCATGATTTGTGATTAGTGCTAGTTGTTACGCTTATCCATGACTGTCAATTTTTTGTGTTCTCCACCCCAACACTTTTGGATGACCGAGGCGCGATATGTGTAGAAAACCAAATGTGTCCGTCTTGCTGTTCACTTCATCTTCACGGACACGGTTTTGTCTTAGTTCCATCATGCTAAATCCCTATATTGATGGACCCACACTTGCATTGTCAGGGGTAAGTTTAATTTTCTGGTACATTATTTTTTATATCCATTAGGTAGGTTCTGTAGGAATTTGTCGGCTAAATAGTGGGGACTATTAATTACTAACCTGCTCGGTTTCGTGCCTTAAACCAATCTGAACAAACTTAAGCACGTTGCTCATTCTCATCGGTCTATGCTCTACAAATGCAATGTCGTCCCATTTTTTGTTTTCCAATACTCTCCATCTGTGCACTCCCCCATTTGCAAGAGGCGACATCACGTTACTCCACTTGTCCAAGCTGGCACCTGGGGGGAAACAGTTCCCGAAAACCGCGTTATCTGCATATCCTTACACCGGCTTACCGCTTGCGGTATATGTTGGTGCATCAATCCTTACTGAGTGAAGGAAGATTGGTTTTCATGATTTCAGAAGGTTTGAATACAAATCGGTTTTGGTAGGGTTTTATTGTGGCAACGTTTCACCCTTGACACAAGAGCTTCTTCAGGCCAGGTGAATCGTTACAAAATTGGCCTAGCTTTTTATGGGAACGTAAGTTGAAGGTTGCAAGAGAGTGATATGCGGGCAAGGAGCTCAACGGACAAACCTCGGATGACTGATGCTGTCTCTGGTGTCAAGGAAAGCTGTACCTTAGTCCTGTTCTGTTCAATATCTACCTTCATTCGATGATGTCTTGTGCTTCTGACGGTGCTTGTGTCCGTGTGGAGCACTGTATTTATGGTGATTCGCTGAACATCCGTCGTTTCGGGGCGAGAACCCTAGGGTGTGTGACAACTATCCGTGTGTTGCTGTTTGTTAACAATTGTCCGTTTTTTGCCCACAGCGCCGACGAGTTTCAGCGCATGACTACGGCTCTCGCTTCGACAACGGACAAACTCGGGCCCACCATCAACATAAGCAAGACTGTTTGTTTTTTCAGCCTTCTCCAGAAGTGGAATCCGTGGATCTGCCGCCAATCCACATTGGTGCTGACGTTTTGAGAACCACCTCGAGATTCTGCTACCTTGTGAGCGTAGTGTCTACCAACCTGATGGGTGAGCTGCGCATCCGCGTATCGAATGCGGCTGCCGCATTTGGCAAACTGGAGTAAGGTGTGAAGACTAACCATTAACTTAGCATCGGAACGAAGCTGCTTGTATACAAGTCTATGGTGCTGTCCGCTCTTCTATACGACGGCGAAACCTGGACATTGTACCGGAAGGATGTCAGATATCTGGAGAGGTTTCATCAATAGTGTCTGCGACGGATATTGCGCAACGGTTGGTACGACAGAGTTGCAGACACGGAAGTGCTGCGTCGCAGTGGCATTTATGCAGTGGGGTGCGTACTTCCGCTGAGGCACCTGAGGTGGCTCGGGCATGTTCGCCACATGGATTCGACGCGAATAGCAGAGCTGCTTTATGCCCAATTGCGTGCCAGGGAACCGGAACTTGGGAAAAAGTAGTTACGTTACTAGGGCATGATCGAAATGAGGCTGTCACGAACTAACGTTGATTTTAGATGTTAGTAATCAAAGGTAGTGGATCGGCGTCAATGGTGTGAGCATATCAAGGGCGCGGTTGTCCAGGTGCATGAGAAATCACTGTTGCGTGTGGAGAGGAAGCGCCGCTTACGGAAGCGGCAGGTGTCAATGGAGTCAATCCCATCGACGTCGAGCGCATAGTGCTGTGGCATATGTGGTCGCGAGTGCATTACCCATGGCGGCTTGGTATGTCACCTGTGTTGCCACGCGGGTCAACATTGTAGAGGAGACCAGTTAGTTGAATAGATAGTCATCCTCAGCTCAGCGTCTGGTAAGTACGCTGCTTCCGATTCAGATTACTAACCCAGGCTAATAACGCAATCGGTGTGGTACGTGTGCTACATCCTCGTTGCCGTTGGTCTGCTTGTGCGCCTGCGAGTTGTTTCTTGCATTTCAGAGGTTGACTGTTGATTGATATTCCAGTTGTGGCTGCGCTTTGTGAAGGTGTCTACCTGTCGAAAAATCGCTACCTCAATTATTCTGGCTCCAGGCAACAATCGGTCATTGCTTGGGGAGACGCGGCGCATGGTTCTGGTGACGACGCTAGGCTAAAGGATTGGTTTCATTCAGTGTGAATCGGACTACGGCCTAGCCACCACCTTGTGTACGTCTGGTACGCGTGATTCTCCAATTAGATCGACCGGAATGCTGTTGTACATGTTGAATGAGTGTGGGCCGGCTCCGTTGATGAGACGGAGCTCCCATCCACATACCTCCCGGTCTTCTTCATTCTGGTTTACACTGGATGTGGGGTGTGCGGATGAAACTATGGGTGGTGCAGCACGAGCCACCCATGTTCCGTCTATTTGCCTAGGTTTCTTGTGGCTTGTCCCATGGAGGCAAATCTGGAATCGGATGCCGCCAACCCTTTATTTATGTATAATAAGTTGGTCTTGTTCAGCTGTTGTGACGTATATTCCGTACTTTTAACTTGTATAATACGTTCCTAACTGTTCTTCTATTCACCTTGGTTGAACATAAGTGAATTTTCTACAGAGCACCGGGAATGTATGCGGTATGGCCTTTCTACAAATATTGCTTTTTCTGTCTGCTTTGTTCGTGGATCCGTCTGCTAGTATGCGATCCCACTAGTCACACTCATTACTATCTTGGACTTTTTTCTATATATCATGCGTCCGTTCTGTCTCATGTTCTGCATCACAGTTTACATCATCCACTGCATCACATTTATTTAACTGAACTATTCTCGAGTCTACCTTATGTCATTTACTTTTAAGCAGTCCTGCTCACTCTGGAATCAACAGCCTAGGCACCAATCTGGTTTATTGTTGTTTTCCGGGAATTCCGTTTTCTTCACTTAAGGTTTTACAACATCTTGCCTACACTCAAATCTTGTACTTATCACTTCGCGCTTGTCCCCTCTTCCATCATACAGGACTTATTGAGTAGTCTGTATTCCGTTGATCAGTGTATTGACCGTTTGGAGCGTTGGTTGAAACAGGATGTCACGAAACCCGCCTGGAAATCGTCACATGACCGCCCATCATTTAGTCATGCAACTGCATTTTCCTCTGACAAACCCAGTGGTTCCGATTTACGAGGCTTCGAGATAGACCTGACTATTTGGCCCCCAGACTTCTACACCGATTGTTCGTAAGTCGGTCGACAATCTTTTACGCACCAATGACTCGTACGTTAGGTTGAGTGGTTAAATGAAGAAAGGCAAACCCTATCACAGATCCTCATTTTCGACCCAGCACTGTTCGACGCGAGTTTTTTATCCTTACTTCTCGAGCACGATTGCTTTGAGCTCACGCGCCATTTTCGATGAGTTCATAAGCCAGTTTGTATGTGCACCCTTGACCATAACTGAACTGCATTTATCCCTTGCCTTTTTCTCACCGTCCTTTACCCTACGTCAACTATTGGCCGTATCCATTTGTGTCCATCTGCTCGATAAGTTGGGAGGTTGAAGTCCGTCTCCTCTCACCCCATCGCCGTAACTACTCTTTGTGGCCTAGTGACAGCCCACTGTGACCTTTCATTTACAACCCATGATATCGGCACTCATTGAGACACGTCTACCTCGGAATTTGTTTCCTGGTCAAATTGGCCCAACCCGATCTGCCCAAACTAAGGTTCCCTTTAGTACTTTGTGTGAGTTTCTCTGCTGATGTACTATTTGCAAGCCCACTTTCTAAGGCACAGATTGACTCTGGTTTGGCCCATCGAAGAAGGAATGACGAAGTCAGTCTTTCTTTGTTTACACGAGGTCGGCGCACATGAGGCTGTAACCATTCCATCCGACCCACTTCACCAGGGTTGGGGTCGGTTGCGTCACTCCAAGTCTTTGTGGTGTGAACCTATGCGGCTAGACTGTGTATCTCATCCACATTGCCAAAAATTGGAACAAGTGTTGTGAAATGTACGCTATCACGTGTCACGCATATGAATTCTGGAGATCAGAGGGCGTAGGAGTGTGGATATACAAGCACCCTTGCTCTTTATTCTACTCCATGGGTTCACTGTTAATCCTCGCCGTACTCGAATATTTGCTTGTTCACCAATGCCGTATCGGGTCAGACCAAGTCCGTGTTGGCCAGGCGGCGTCTTGAGTCGAATTGCAGAATGACTCTTGCTTTTTGACTCTGCGCCACTGCCCCAAAATCTTTGCATAATTGACCGGTTGTCTTCGTTTGAAGTACACGTCATATTTTCAACAATATGACCAAAATGATCCGTTTCATTTGGGTTTCTGGTAAATCTCGCGCATTGTCACTACGGACATAATTTGACCTATTTGTGTACCTACAGCGGTTAATATGTTTACCTCGCACTCATTGTGAGGTTTCTGAAGCGAGCTGCGCCATGCTAATCAGGCGCGATAGAGAGCGCTGAAACACTTCAAGCTACGCTTCGGACTGTTAGACTGGCACAAGCAGAAGTAATATGCCTCCTTTCGCACAATGAGCCCAAAATAGCAGTATAGAAGTTGAAACCTATGTCGTGCAGATTGAGACGATTTATGCCTTTCCTCTGTCACTGGATAATTCGAGTGGGCCGGAGACTGAATCAACTCTCGGCGCTGTACGAAGTGAGGCATCCGCTTCTTGTATTGCATTATCACTGCACCAGTGCACACTGTAGTGCAGCATACACTGTATGATCTTCAACGACGTTAGTGGATCGTGGGCTGAGTTTCCGCCGTGAGACACGTGCTGTTCAACCGTGCTAAAAGCCGTGTAAACGATGCAAAGCCACTGAGTCGGCTGATGGCGCCGGTCATAGTAAATCAGTGTCTGACCTTCCGACCAGCATTGAACTTCGTTGAGATTGATTACTTCGGGCCTTTAAATAGTAAGACGCGACCGTGTGCATGAAAAGCGATACGAATGTTTACTTAGCTGCTTGACTTCACGAGTGGTTCACATCGAGGTTTCTCCTCCCATGGATACCGATACATTTTTGTGTGCATTTTCGAGATTTTTGGCTAAATGCGTTTGGTCGGCTGTCATTTACAGCGATAATGGACAAAAATTACACGGGGCCGAAGCTGAATTACGCAGCCACCCGAGGCAACTGGATCGGGAGAGGATAACGAAGTCTGTGCTGTCACAAGAGATCGGTTAAAAGTTTAATCCTCCTTGCGCTGGCCATCATTGTGGTCTTTGGGAACGACCGATTCGACATGCGAATTGTTGCGTAACATTCTCAACAGCGAGATGGTAGCAAAAGAATTGCTTGTGACGACGCTTGCTAAAGTCGGAAAAAATACTGGGCGACAGGCCTTTAATGAGAATGCCTGATGCATCTGATTCCCACAATACCATCTCCCTATGACAACTGCTGACATTGGTGAATTAGCAACCTCTTGAGAACCCACGATCAACTTACCGATGAAACTGGGCAGAAGAGGGGGACAGATAAGGTGATCAAATGCCGCTCAAGACTACGCATGGCCGATGCACAGAACACAATGCATTATCGTCTGTTCAGTTCCGTCAACCGGGACTCTTTCAAGGACCCAGTTCGTTCAATGAACTGGGTTAACTTCTTTCTTTGTGTCTTCAACAAGCGACGGATCTGTTTTATAGTATACTTGATTTCTGCATCGATTCAGCAATACCACTAAAATGTGCTTACCAAACCAAACCTAAATCCGATTGCAAGGCTTTGAAGGCAGCACAAAAGCTTCATAAGATTCGACAGAAATTCAGGTTAACTGCTGACTTTACGCTATTATTACAGCAGTCCAAGCTCGTCGAACAACAGAGGCATCAGAATGACAAAACTCTCCCTCTAAAAGTGTGTAAAGCTTTGAACGGCCCAGGAAAAACAGCTGAGCTGGCCAAACTATTCCGTGCCTGTGGTTCGCTTTGCAGCAACACTTTTATCACCACACCCGATGGAACATAATACGACGCACCAAGTGATATCTGCGAAGCTTTCAGTGCTTATTTTGCCCAATCAATGGTCTATGAATCATCAGGCACACCAGCATTTATCATGCCGTACAGCAATGAAAGTCTATGCACCGTGGAATTCATTATTACGAAAATCACTGGTCAAATCTCTCTCTTATGCTCCTCAACCTGCGCAGGCCCTGATGGGATACCCTTTGTTTAGTAAATAGCAGTGGTAGTCACTTCCTTCTGCTTTCGCTCAACATGTCTACATCATCTTTTAACAACGGAGTATACCCTACTCAATGTAAAACTGTCGTTATCCCGCGACACAAAAATGGCACCGCCCACTTTAGTCCCATCAATCACACACCCATCGTATTTAGGATAATGGAAAGGATAATAAAGATGAACTATTTGTATTCTTGAACAAGGTTAACATCATCAGCAATTCGCAACATGGCTTCGTGCAAGATCGATCCTGCGCAACATGCCAGACAGACTTTTTAAACCACACAACGGCTGTCATAGACAATCGAAACAGTGTTGTAATCCTGTTCCTGGATATAGAAAAAGCCTCACAGAACGTTACTGAACAAACTGAAGGCTATAGACATTGAAGAACCGATGTTTTCTCGGCTGTCTTCGTATCTAATTGGTAGACGGCAGGTGGTGCGCATCGGCGACCATTTCTCTAAACCGAAAGCAATCATCAATGAAGTGATTCAACGGAGTGTTCTTGGTCCTCTTCTTTTTCTAACATTAACAATATATTCCAGAGAATAAAAAATTGGTGTTACATTTATCCTTGCTGATAACATTAAAGTTGTTTACTCACAACCCAGGAAGCCGTACGTCTCGTTCAGGATGACTTATCTGCCCTTGACTCCTGGTGCCAACTGTGGCAGATGTCATTTGTCATGAACAAGTGTAATATTTTGTCGTACAAATGCCAAGTATCGCCAGACAGTTTATTACTACAAGGCGCATATATCTTGCAAGGCATGACAGTTAGCGACTTAGGCGTGCGATATTCAGTCACGTCTAACTTTTCTGAACATTGTGATTTTCAAGTTTCGAAAGCCATGAAGACCATCGGTTACATCTGCCATCATTTTTACCTCACGGAATCTTGCATATCGCTTTACAAAACATGTGTATTGCCGTGTATGGAATCCTGTTTAACGGTACAGTCTAATCTGCGGAACGCTGACCAGCATGCTCTTGAGAGGGTCCAAAGACACTTCACGAAAAAGCTGTGAGTATTCCTCAAAGTTGACATACAGAGAGCGATGTGATAAACTTGGATTTGACCCATTTTGGCTTCGGATAATGAAGCTGAACCTGTTCTCTTTACAGAATCATAAACCGTCAAGTTCGCAGTCTTGATAACGGTGTTCACATATCTGTAAACAACAAATGTCGAATCTGTAACAAAGAGATAAAGGTCATGATTCCAAAATTTACTACGAGAATCAGAGAACATTTCTTTTTAACCCACTACTCAAAGATTTGGAACAAACTTCAAAGTGATATCAGAACGTGCTACACACTTTGCAATTTTAAGCTTGCGATGAGTAAGCAGTTAACCGTCCAAAACGTGATTAAAATGTTCGGGACATCACAGTCCCTAGATAACGATTCGAAAACGATATCGATGGTGTCTAAATAAATTTTCGAAACACATACCCAGGACATTTCGGACAACAGCCCCTTTCATTTTTCCTTAGCCCAAACATCTGTCATGTGATTGTGAAGAATCCTGGTCCAATAACAGGAAAAAAATAGCAGAACAATTCTGATTATTCTGTGTTACCTAATTTGCAATTACACCCATGTTTATTTCTGAGAATGTGTTAATGCAATGTCATGGAAAGGTTGTTCCATTATTTGATCTGTTCCTTCTAGGAAACAGCTCGCATCGTCGAGGAATATACAATTTATTTATTTATCTTACCAATATGTTTTGGCGTAGATGGACTAGTCAGAAGATGGACTAAGCAGAAGTGGTGAACTAACATTAGTTTATACAGGATGATCCACTTCTAGTTTGATTTACGTCCTTCAGAAGATTTTTCGCCGTAGTGGAAATCATACGAGGACCAGCTGTTAAAGCAAGCCTTGGTCATGAGGGAAAGCAAAAGTATACTGCGAAGGGACGTCAAGAAGCTCTGGGAGCCATTGAAGCGGACAGAAGACTGCCGGGGAGTGTAATGGTCAGATAAAACTGTGATTCCTCAGCCAAACTAAATTGTCTATTTGAGAGTATGGTACACCAGTTCCCAATATCTTTCCTTCTGTACAGAAATTTACACATATATGCCTGGAACATCTGCACTATTACATATTTAACGATTTTACTACGCGCCATTGGCAATCCTATTCATAAGGTGTTTACTCTAATTTGAGTTATAGAACAAAGGCAACGGAAATTTACGTTTTATTTTACTGCTCAGCTTGTCTAGTATGAGTTCATTGGTTTGCAGTTTTTTATCCTGTCTCGTACGGTTCACTCAGCCTAGACTTTGCAGTCGCATCATCACCCATGGTCCAACCCTTTGCGAAGGCGTAATGTGGCTCTTCGCGGTCACAGTGAGACAAAGCAGAAACTGGTATCACCAACCGCTATCTATTTCGAACAGTCCTTTGCCTCAAGACGGTCGAGGATTATTTACAAATCGCTATGGAACGTCGTTTGATCTCATTTCAAACAGGAGCGACGTCAAGGCCGTTCTCGTGAAATTCGGCCTTTCTCTGCAAGGAACTGTGATTCATCCACCTCATTCTACTAAGGGCATAAGAATTTATAGCGTGACAAGATTCGCGGAATTGCTAACGTTCTCCTGTGCTTTTGCTTTAGAGTTCTCAGTAGCCATGTTCCGCTGTCTCTCCCCTCTCATCTTAGTTGAATCGGAGCGATTCGCGTTTGTATATCTCATAGAGTTGAAATTTCCCGACGAACAGCATATCTTTCTGCTAAAGCCGCATGGTACGTGCATTGTTTGCCAAAAACTAGCAATCCTCCACCAAGTGTTGCTATTCTATCATCACCAACTGCCGCTGATACTGCTTTACTATGTTCTGTTATCTACACACATCATGCTCACCTCTCGATTTAGTGTTCAGTTAACGTCTGGCATTGCTTCCCACCAGATTACTTATGACTGCAAAGGTTCTTTCTTTTTCAGAATCATCCGCATGTGCTCCTGCGTCGCGCATTCTAGTCGCACTCTGTTGTACTTCACTTTCAGTTGCCACGGCCTGATTCTGCTTTGTAGGATACCATTGAGACTACAGGCAGTCGTCAACTTCCCAGTTCCTTTACCATTTCGTCGTACACTCCACGACGCAGATATAGAGGTTACGCTGGATTGTGCGGACAACATCGTCCTGCTACCCAGTGATTGTGGTACAGCTCAGCCAACCCTACTAAAACGGTAGTGATTCTATCCTTTGGCATACACTTTGCACATTCAGAGCGCAGTTATTTTCCGAGATCAGGAACCACTTCGTTGTCTTCGACAATTGCCGATGGGAAACTGTGAGGAAGGATTTCTGACTGCTCTAGTTAGTTCAAGTATCGCAGCGGCTGAAAATAATAATAATGTACCAGCTGTACGCCGTAACGGCGCTTCGCTGCCGCGCGACCATCATTAGTCGCGGGTGAGCTGAGTATACCACGAGGACGCCCCACCCCTACACAGACTCAAACTGGTGACCTTATGATTGCAACCCAGGCGTGCAGACCACTCGGGCACCGGCTGACTGAAGGTGTATTCATGAGTCTGCGACACCTCTATCAGGAGGGTTTTCTTCGTACACATGACCAGAATAACCGCACCCGCTTTAACAGAGCCGACGCTTGATCATCTCTGTCTGGAAGTCTCTAGTACCTTTGTTTGTTTGGCTGCTATTTCGCCATTGAACTGCACACCGATTGTCTCTTGTAACTTAGTCATTCCACAAATAGCAAATAGCTGATGAGAATACACGAAACGGCTGAATTCATTTCATTCTGTTGCTTTATTAAAGCATCCCAATTGCCCCACCAGTTATGCTTTTTTCGCATTTCGTTTCTAGAGCTAGCCAGATAGCCAAATGTTAGTTGTCACTTTTCCATCCTCATGGCATGTTACTGGACCGAATCCCTAAGACTACCACTAAATCGTGTCGTCTGAACCTTGAGCGCCGCGGGCGTCACTTGTTTTTGCCTCCCATTTCGCACAAGTTGTCTCTGGTGTGTGCACCCTTAGCTTATTGATTGTCCTCTGCTCGAATGAACTACTGCTGTTCTCGTATACTTTGCAGTCTACAAGAAGACCCTGGACTTCGCATCGAGCGAGTGGCTAGTGAGTATGGCAGACTGCAGTTTTTCTCCAAGAGGTGTCAGAATCACCCGCTCGTACAATCGATGAGACCGGTAAGCTGATTCAGTTTCCAATAACTCATGAATTTCTGCTTTCAGTTCATAAGTTTACTTGAAGCATAGGCGCTTCAGCAACAATTGGACTTCCCTTTGACCAAATGGCTTACAACTTTGCCCTTGTCATCGCAATGAGTCCAACACGTGACGTAGGGTAACGTCTGATTCACTGTGCTGTGTTAGGTGGCATTCTGCCGGTTTTTTCAAAGCAATCTGATCGATGGTTTCATATCAAACGCTCTGTCTCGGAACCCTCCCCATAAGTTTGAGTGACATCAAGTCAAGTCAGTATAAGCTTTATCTACTCAACTGGGTGCATTTTCAGCATTTTACATTACCAACTGTAAATCTACAAAGGGTTACGATTAAAAATACCAAGTTTATAGATGGGTATCAAAATGAGAATTGTACAGTTATAACTCGATCAAGCAACGATCGCGTAACGCTTCACTATATCCTCGGGATTTGCGTCCATTCAAAAGGGTAAAGTTCCATTAAAACATCTGTTCATAACTAGTTACAGTTGACGTAAAATTTGATGTCCAAAGATCGTGCGCGATATCTCAGTGTTCGTATTCAAAATGCGGATTGTGTAGATTGGTCACAGTGACCTTGGACTGTTTCAGAACATATCTGTCAGCTCACCAGTGTCGTGAGGCAGCGTTGGCCACAGCATCCTCTTCTTGTTCAATTTCGCTATGGACGAAATCTTAGAGAGTGCTCTGGAGAACTGCGAACCCAGCGGCGTCGAGCTGCTTCCGGGGACCGACTTCGGGACTTGGAGTATGCAGATGACATGGCTGTAATCTGTGATTCCTCACAGGCCGCCCAAAACGTCCTGCGTAGATTGGAGGTGTCTGTCTCCCGGTTTGGAATGACCTTGGCACCACCGAAGTGCAAGGTCTTCCTGCAAGGATTGGCTAGGTGCTGCTCCTACCTTTACCCTTCAAGATCATTCATTGGAAGTGGTGGACAAGTTCCTTTATCTCGGAAGCTGTGTCAGGATTAATGGTTTAACGGATGTTTCTTTGCGCATCTCCAAGGTTCGGGTTGCTTTTGCCAATGTCCGCCATCTCTGAGTCTATCCCTAGAGGGCCGAGTTTACAATGCCACAGTGAGAGAGCTCCATGACCGTTCGCCTGTTTGCGCAAAGGATGTTGAGAGCCTGTCTGTTTTCGATCACTGCTGCCTGCGGAGCATTGCTGGTACACCAGAAACATCACACTAATGAGGATGTTCGCCGAAGGATTTTCAAATCGTACAGATTTTGCCGGCCGCTGAGCAGAATAATTTCATTGCATAGGTTTCGGTGGCTTGGGCACGTGCTTCGCATGTCTACTCATCGTTTACCTCGCTGTGCTCTCGTTGCGTGCGCAGCGGTTGGCTGGAAGCGAAAGCAAGGTGGCCAACGTATGACTTCGGCCAAGAGCATGAAGGCGCTAACATCAAAGTTAGCTGCGGTCGGGTGCTCTCGGCTCCCTGGCCGGAGTGTGAAGGATCCGGAACACGCATGGCTGTAAACACTCGGATTTGGCAATAAACCGTGCGCGACAACTGACTTGTTGTGACTCTCTATTCCCATGAACATTGTTTTTGTCCTCTCCGTGTGATGGTATGTTGTTGACAACGTGTAGGCAACTTGGCCCAGGGCATGAAAGTTTGCCGTAGGTCCCCTCCTCTCCCTCTGATGGTGATGATGTTGGACGTCTGCATCGTTCTTTGTATCCGTCTTTGATAACACAGTCAACATCACGTCTTCTGCCATCGAAAAGTGTACGTATGAGAATTCGCCTTGTCAAGGTAGAGAAGAGCGCGTGCACCTTTTGACAGAAAGGTGGACTGGATTGTTGCTGATCTAGTCTCTTTGTTATACCGTACGAGGAACCGAGGATGGGCTGACGATAATCCTTAATCATGCATGTGAGTTGCGATCATCTCCAGATTTCATTGTCTGTGTACGTACTGGATTACAGGAAAGTCACCTGTTGGCCCAACCACTGCCAAAGAAAAACAACGATCATTTTTGGCCACTGCAGAGAGACAAATCGGACATCTCGGCGTACCTTGCTTACTGCGTGGAGCTTAGAAGTCGACTTCCGATGAATCCGTATAGAGAATTTACGACGCCGTGAAATTCCACTGACCCTTTTCTGAAAGACAACCACATGCTATTATGATTGTCATCTCAATGAAGTTGCAGCGCGTCTTGTGTACGCGTGTCGCTGTTCCAGCACTTAGCGCGTGCAAATGTATGGTCTTTGCTTTTCATATCGGCGAATTTTAAGTTGGATTTGAAATTGATTAGACATTCTCGATCCTAATCGAATTACTGTGGTATGACACAACTGAGACTGCGCAAGGTTACGACACCTCAGTAGTTTCCTCATATGGTGGTAATAGTAATCTCAACAGTCAGAGTGGATAGGTCGACGACTGTTGAGCAGTCTGGCTTTCTAGCAGTAGCCAGATACGAATACTGTTCGTGGTGGTAGTTGGGGAACAACAAAGGTTTTTCAACATGTTACTTATTCAGCTGTGACCAGATCGAAATCTCAGAATCAGCAACACGTGCACCTGTATTATGCTAACTAGCGCCCCCGTCGCCCGTTGTTATGAATGCTAAGGCGTGTGCATCGGCCCAGTGTGACCACACCCAGACGCGTGTAAGCTGTTCATCCTCCACGCTGAAACAATGTGCTTGGCTTCACAATGTCGCTTGAAATCGCACTCTGTGAAGTTGAAAAATCGAACCTACTTGGAACGTCAGTTGTCACGTGGATGAGTACATTGCACCTGATGTGTGATAAACAACTCATCCGACAACCTTTTCCTGCTTACCGGCGATTTCCAATCAACTATTCCAATATCACCCATTACCTCTCTGCGACTGCTTTCTGTCTGTCAACCCTTGCGCGGATTGATTGGTCCACACAATGAAGCGGACCATGGTTACCGCAAACAATTATTTTGCCTCCTCCGATATGTGTCTTCATGTGACCAGTACCAGTGATTATTTTCTGGGCTCATCGACCTGAATTTTGAACAGGGCACTTAGTGGAGCAAACACCATGGTAACCAAAGAAGTGACCGCGTAACACCTGGTTTAAAATCGCCCGTTTTCCCTTTCTCAATAATCGAAATACTCTTGCGAGCTACTAGATAGGTGATAACTAATCTACTGAAAAAGCATAAACCTCGGGCACTGGAAGCTAATATTGTTTTATTTCGTTACGTTCGAAACTTACTAGCGTATAACCATAATAATTGCTTCAATGGTTCTACGGATCCATTCCTGCTTGCGTCCCCACCAAGCGAAGTTTATTCGGTCTTGCGAGTTGCTTTTTCAAGTAGTTCCGTGTTGTGTCCGTTCGTTCATAGCAACTATGTGGTCTCCAGCACTGCTGCCTTCTGTATATGATTTTCTTGGTACGAGGCTTTTAGTGCTCGAATCTCGTGAACCAATACGGCACGCTATCTCGTGGCTTTACATCATTAGTCCGCTGCACTGAATTGTGAGTACACGATTATTGAGATCGCGAACACTTCAGTCTCTAGTAATTTAGACACTATTGCACTATAAGGGAACCCCATTGATGTCTCAAACGTGTCTTATTTTGTGTACATTGTCGATGGTGTTGAGTTACGTTAGTTCATCTACCAGCTAGGCTGCTATAGTCATTTGGAAGTGCATGTGATGCTTGATGCGTTAACTCTTACACTAGGCATGTTTTTGTGGCGGAGTCACCGGCGGTCCATGCGGTATTTTCCCACATCATCATTCCAAATGGCTTAAATAAACACCACCTACTCAGTCCGTAGATCCTGTTTTATTCTTTACGAGGTGCAGATGAGTTAAGTATTAGAGAACCCACGTCTAGGGTCCATTTGCACACTTTTTGTGATACAATTCCGACTCTCCATTTCGCTGCGCCCCTTTGTTCACAACGTGTCAGTGAAGTTGATGTGTGCACCACGCGTCCTTCCTGGCACGATTTTTACTATTTTCTCGCGCCTCGTTTCCATACACACTACTCATTAGTAGTGCGCCACAGATTTATTAGGGCGGATCGATACCTTTCCGGCGGAACCAGCTACCTGCTTTAAGCAAAATCGATTGACCAGGTTCCAAACTAGCGGAGGTTGCCTACTAAGTTGCGTTTGGACGTAACACATGTTTGGGGAACTCCGAGTTTACCAAAACGCCTCCATTTTGGACCAATAAAATATGATAAGGATTCGAGCTGACTAGATTGTGTTTTGTCAGTGTACTGATGAACATGCATTCTTTTCATCAACATCTCTGCCTTCTACTTTTCCAGTTGGATTGGTAACTTTTGCGAAATAACTTGATTGCAATAACCGGAATCGCACGCTTCCTAAGCCATCCTCTAAGCGACATCAGTTCCGTTAAGGAATGTTTTCCCCTAACGTTTCTTGCTCAGTATCACGTAACTATCTTCCATAAGATCTTTGTACAACCCAACCTGAGTCTAACTACTCGAGAGTTAATCAAGCTTAACCAGTAAGCACACTAACTGTTTCTGGAATTTATGCAAACAAAAAAGACTCACTAATATTATTCGTTCGTCTCCATAGTGCGAGTCATTTACGTACAGCTCACGAGTGCATTGGTTATTGTCACAGTTGTTGTCCTGTGCTTCGGTACGTTGTCTAAACCGGATTTATCACTACCCGTGTCTGATTACGTATTAACGCAACTGAGCGCATTAAGTCAGCGAATGAGGATGCCGTGAGGCAAAACTTCTCTAATACAACTTATCTTCGAATAACGCCGAACTACTTTTCTGTCTTACTTCCCCGTTCATTAGAGAATCCATTGGATCACGTCCACGTTAATGGAACAGTTGGAAGTTTGGCTCCAAAAATCCCTAGATGCTGCACAACTAACTTCCACGAACAAGAGCCCTGTAATTTCAAAAGCATACGGCGAACAACTACGTCAGGCTGTATCCACTTATCTGATGATTGACAGATCGCCGGATGTCGTTCAATTGTATCGGCGACACGTACTGCGGCCAAAACTGGAAAAAGTATGGAGATGAGAAACGCATATCTGGTGTTATATCTATGCGTTCTATATGTGCAGCAAGTATTGTGTTACTGGTATCCTTAGAGGAAGGTCCGCTGGGGTTTTCATCCCCACACGTTTATATTGTGGTGACCAGTTATTTCAATTCCTTACTCGTTAAGTCAGTTTGTTTTTGCAGTTTAATTCAACGTCCTTTAGTGGCGTTTTCGCATTGATTGGCTGAGCTACTCCATCGAGCCTCAGATACCGCACTTTAGCCTTAATGGCTAATTTCTCATTTACAACTGTAGACGTCTTTGTACGTAGTTCGCTGTGACTACTTCGACTTAGTTTTGTTGTATCGCCACCAACCGCTCCCACCCCATGACCGCAATGAGAACACGGAAGAAGAACTATGACGAACTAGTATACATGGAAGCGTCTGCCTCGCAACCCGGAGGTCGCGGCCTCGAGTCTTCGTAGGGGATTGGGTGATCCTCGCATTATCTTTAGTCCACGCGTGACTGGGGGTTTTGCGTGGCAGCGAAGCGTCGGCACGGCGTACTGCTGGTACCTGTATACACATGAATACTACTTCGTTTGTACAAGATACAACAGTGGTAGACTTAAAGCTACTAAAAGATCTGGACCAGCCAACAACACGTTGGCGAATGAGAAGCGCTGAAAGTAAAAACCAATCGCATGTCTGAAAGGACGATGTTAAGGGAGATTGGACCCTGAGATTAAAAACGTATGCCGGCCAATCAGATTAAAGAAATGATGCGTTTAAACAAATGTCCGAAGACAGGTGATAGCATCATGATGGCCGGTAGGTAAGAATGCTCACAAGCGGTGCGTCCAACAGGCATCCTTCTGACAACTTCGTTTATATTCCCATTTACCTATGCGAATAAAGTCTCATTTACTTCTTACCTTACAGGTGTTCATTTCCCGCTCAGAACTATCCTGTAGTGGTTCAGATGTCGAAAAGGCGAGTGCTGCTCTGAACGAAATGTACACTGAAGCTTTGGCCATCTTGGATCATCAGCTAGAAGTGTTCCGACAACTCAGTTCTCAACGTGCTCCCGACAGGTTAGTGCGAGAATATCTCCGTTAAGTCTCGTTCACTCTTGTGTACGCTCTCTCGTTTAAAGCTCTTTTCACATTCAGTTATGATCCCTTAGCAGAGTTCGACTATCTCGTCGATGGATTCTGGCCAGAAACGGTCGAACTGCTCATCCACAACGCACCTGACATATTTACGTCTGGTTATCCGGATCGATTTCACAAGGTTAGTTTGCTGTTCCCTTTTGTTTAGTTTCCAGCCGCACATATTTCACGTGCTATCGAATAGTCGTTTGGTTTTCCATCAATTTTTCGCCGATCTTCCACCGATGGCTTAGTCAGTATTCACAGGCCAAACCAACTTACAGCCCCTCCAACATTACTGCGTGGAACGTGTATGTCGAGAGGATGGATGGAAAATGGAGCACACGATCGCAGTGCTAATAGTGAGCTCCAAGGCACACCCTAGTCACCGGGCGTGAACTCCTCTTCCACTATACTAGACCTACTGGTTGCTTATTAATTTACATTTACAGTCATGTGCAGCTCCACCTCACACAACTTGCAGCTATGATCCGCCACGACAAACCATTTTTGAATTTGCTGTTTGTGAGATTGAGTTGATAGATGAATCTGTCATTTAACAACTGTGGCGCACTCTCAAGACAAATCCATGCCAACCTCTTGTTTTTCCACTTCCTGCAATTCAGTTGTACAACGAGAGTCAAACCTTCTTGAACCAACTGGAATCGAGACTGGAAACGGCTGGACGAATTCGCAACTTTCGAGGCCATCCAGCCTACAGCCAGTTCTCTAGTAAATGGAGTCTACCCGTTTACTTTCAAATCAGGTAAGCCATTCTGCCAGCCCTTCTGAGGCTGCCTTGCGCTCCACTTCATTTAATAATGAAAAATGTGGGTTGTTTGTATTGATCTTCACCTTTTTCACTCCTGCACACGGCGACGTTCTGAACAGACCCAGTTGTTTCTTTTCGTTTGTGTTAGCAATTCTTCAATTTCAGTCACTCGGCTATTTGAGTTTTCATGCCTACGAAACTCCTTCAGGTCGACCGGCGTGATATGGAAGGCTTGATCAACCGAAGGAATTCACATATGGGTCATCACAGCGGTAAACACTGCAAAATTAACTGCTTAGCCGTCCAACATAATCGGGAGACTTGACGTGATCGCATGCTTCCCTTGCTAGCCTACAGCACAAAGGTTATCCTTCATTTCCGGATTCGCCAATAGCCAAACTGCCGAACTAGACCGAGCAACCTTTATGTGAAGTATGACACTATCTATTAAGTAGAGACAAAATGCGCACAGAAATACTGTTGACAATGGATTCTCTACTAGTTTGAGCGTATCTCGTGTCGTAGAGATCTGACTGCTCTAAGTCTAATACAACTATTCCCCTTTTTTCGAACTCACAGGTTCCAGGATATCGCTGGGACTGTAGAAAATGCGATGCACATTGGCTTAAACTCTGCTTCGTCCGATTCATTAGGTAAGTCTTATGCCCAAAATGCCTCGAGTTTCCTTGTTTTATACCTTCTTTGTCGATGATTGATTTGTTTTCTCCGTTATTCTTCCCCCAGACTGTCGCCTACATGTCACCGCAGTTCTAATTGAGCAGCTGGAGCGATGTTGGATGGACGGTATCTACCTAAACAGCTTGAGACATCGGTTTTTGAAACTAACGCTGCAGTTGTTCAACCGATACGCCAGCTTCGCGCAGTCCCAAATCGACAACCTTTTAGCCAAACAAGTAACGTTCAAACATTCCCACCGTTCTCGTTTGGCAGTTTATTATTGAGGAAATAAGTATCTCAGAAACGCCCTAAACATGATAATTACCATGCACGAACAATCCGGTGGCTCCAACGCGTTTAACCTGCCCGAGAATTCAGACCTCTTAAAGCACAAATTGGCAGTACGGGTGCTTATCATTCCTCACTCTTTACTACGTCAACTTGACCACCTTTTCTGGATGAATCAGCCGGTTCCTCCGGTGAGCTCCCCGTCCCACAGCAAATCGCTTTATCGGGTCTTATTTTCTCATTGAAATCTCTCCATTCGAATCGGGTTTATTTTATGAAATAGTTAAACTTGTGGGGGGTTTCGTTTACTTTTCTGATTCCACTGTCTGACTAGTACTTCCCAGTCGGTTGCTACTCATTGCACACCTGAGTGTACCGTGCTGAAAAAGGTGTCGCCGAAAAGTACCACCGCCTTTCTGGTCTTTGGTCATGCTTAGTGGCTTCACCCAACGAAACCTTGGAACAACTGAACCGATGGTTGGGAGCGAAAGCTAATGCAAAGCCTCACTGATCAATCCATTTCTCCTGTTTTATAAAGCTTCCCACCACACCCTATGTGAGTAACTTCGCGGTCTCAATATGGGACAACTGCACGCACCGATTTCGTCTAATCTTCCAATCCTCACACATCTGCACATTCCACTGCACCCCATAAGACTTCACACTGTCGAGCATATTTCCGGTAAATACGGTGTACCGAGCTTTACGACCAGTAGACACACGAAGGACGCTAGGTTAGTCGACTTTTATTTGCGCTCTCTTCACTGTTCTTATCTTTACATCACTCTGATAAAGCGAGCAACAGTAGCGGTATCCATCGCATTTCGGTGCGCAGACCCTAATTGAACAACAAAAATGGATTCAACTGGATACGTCTTCATTTATCAGGCATTTAACTTGTCTACCCTCACCACAACTGCTTCTTCCCCGTAGCAAGAGAATAGTTGAAGCGGCTCAAAGTCACTGCGTAGAACAGTTTAGCGATGCATTCTTTTCAGCCTTTTATTATCTTCCTCTTGTTCACATTCAGAGAGGCTTCGTCTGTCTTCTCCCAGGACTCTGCCGCACTATCTCACTCCGCCTTTACTGAAAATGTGGACAAGCTGATATCCTTGCTCATCGACTGCCATCATCTATCAGCTCATGCTCGCAACAAATTGCCCAAGGTTATTCTGGCGGCACTTGGGTCCGTTCCGAACGCTGGCGCCTCTAGTCGAACAGTTTGTCCTGCTATGTTGAAGGATTGTTTGGATGAATGCGCCCGCCGCTTAGTCAGTGTGGTGGCTCCTCTCAGTGATGCAGTGTTGGAACTCGTTAAGGTATTTCAAATGTCTTTATTACCACATCTTTCATATATCAAATGTCTCAGGTGATTGTTTCATTCGGTAGATCAGCCGAAGCTTCTAGTCCACCGAAATGCCAGTGTGTAGATGTGCGCAACAGCACTGTAATGCTGATGACCATTTCACGTTCCCCCTTGTCTAGTTGACGGCATCCTTTTCCGGAATCGCCCGTCACTGTGACTGCAAGCAAACCTCTGCACCTATAGAGAGATTATGGGTAGCTTACGTTGCACAACGCACAGCTCCATCCACACACCCCATATCCAGTGTAAACCCGAAAGAATAACACTGGGAGGAATGTGGATGGGAGCCACGTCACATCAACGGAGCCGGCCCACACTCCTTCAACATGCACATCGGCAACATTCCAGTCAGTCGAATGGGGGAATCATGCGTACCGGACGTACACAAGGCGGCGGTTGGGCCGTAGCTCGTTGCACCCTGTATGCATGGAACCAACAAGGACGGTGCACCCCGTCCCCCCAGCAACCGTTAGCAGTCTCATGGGACCAGTAATCGAGGTGGAGGTTGTTAGGCACCTTGTCAACATGCACATCAAGCGTAGCAACACCGGGGATATCAAACAACCAACATCGAATTAAGGGGAAGCAAACACAAAATTGACACGGAATATGCAGCATAATAAGAGAAATGAAAAAATCAAATAAAGTGGAATACCTTTTATCCAAATTAAGAAGCTCCAGTTTAAGCGTAAGTCGGTGTAGCCCAATTGCGATGAAGGGGCATGCAACATCAACCTCAGTATGAAGCACGAGTCCATATTTATTTTATATTAACGATTTTTTGTTGTCCTTGGGCTAGCGCTTTGCACTGTTTGGCCGTCACTTTCGCACGCCTCGAATGGCCGTTCTCGTGTAACTTGCATTTTACAGCCCTCGTGCCTAGAAACCAGTCGCCAGATATCAGACATTCCTCGTCAATATCGGAGAACGAACCGCGCCTATCCGAGTGCCCCATCTAATTACGTGACCAACCTGATCTCTCCTATCATTCACTTGGCCGGATCGAACGCCGGTATCAAAGATGACAGTACCAGCGAAGCATTAGAGAAACTCACGCAAACATGTATTGAGCAGGTGGCAAACGTGTGAGTCTCTTGTATTTTGATATGGGATAGCTCATTCTCGAACAATCGCATCGTTAAAGTAGATTAACGGTTTCGCACTCACCAAAATGGGGCAGCAGCTCATCTGGACTTCTAACTGCAAGCACTCATTCTCTATCTTCTCGTTAATGACGCGGCATTCTCTCACTGCAGTTTTGGATCTCATGTATAATCGCTGTCGCAGTTCGTTTATTTTGTGTGGCTCTTTTTGGAATTCGGTTGCCAAGCTTCGCGACATAATTACCGTATTTTCCGGACTATAAGGTGCACTTAAAATCCTTATATTTGCTAATGAGTCGGCAGTGTGCCTTATATTCCTGTGCGCCTTATGTATGAATGCTTGTGCTGAGGCCTAGTGACCTCGAATCAATTTCTATGTTCACACTGCGCTGAAAAATCTGTCAAAATGTTTTATTACAACTTTGATTGTCGAAGCATAATCACTGGTCAGGAACCTCGTGGAGTCAGCTTTCTATGTTGTCAAGACAGACTTGTTTTGGGGGTAGCGAACTCTGTGCAGTAGCCAACTGATTCGAGCTTTTCTGGCGACGATAAACCAACCAACTATTCAACCATCCACACTGATTTCCCATATTGTGATATATGTGATAGTTACTCCACCCAGTTGTGCCCTATGCTAGGGCTGATGTCGCATTCATGGTGCTTCTCCACCGCGGTTGGGCTAAACCAACTTACACTTAAACTAGGTCTTTTCAAGCTGGAAAAATTTCATTCCACTTTATTTGGTTTATTCTGCCTAACTGAATAATCTTTTATTAACTGGCCACTTTGATTACGCTAATTATGGTTATCTTCGTTAACTTTATTGCGTTTGTAGCATTTTTTGAGTAACCTCTGGACATTTTGTACTTATCGCGGATTGATTGCTAACTAACCTACTTCATATGCTAATTTAGGGAAGAGTTATGTCTGCATAGCGGTATTCTTTGACAGATATACTTTATTTGATAATGTTATTTCAAGTGATTGGCTATTGCTTGATATCCCCAGTGTGGCTGCGCTTGATGTGCATGTTGACAAGGTGCCTACCTGTCTATTATCCACTACCTCGTCCATACTGGCTCCAGGAGACAGTTGGTCGTTGCTGGAGGGGACGGGGTGCACGGTTCTTGTGGTCGTGCTATGCTCGAAGAGTGGTTCCATGCACTTAGTGTGGAGCGGACTACGGTCCAGCCACCGCCTTGTGTGCGCTTGATTCCCAAAGTACAGCGTGCTTGTGTTTGCCTGTGAAGGAGTGTGGGCCGGCTCCGTTGATGAAACGTGGCTCCCATCCACATGCCTCCCGATCTTATTCCTTCGGGTTTACACTGGATATGGAGTGTGTGGGTGGTGCAGCGCAAGCCACCCATGGTCCCTGTGTAGGAGCAGGCGTCCTGTGGCTGGCCACAGTGGCAGGCAAATCCGAAACTGGACACCGCGACTCATACACCACCCGGAAAACTCACAGTGCAACACTGCACCTTGCAAACATTGTCCAAAGTGCGCACCTGTATCTCGCTGGTTGCAGTTGAGTGTTTTGTATACACGATCTGCGCTCACACCAGTGTTCCAAAGACTGTGGTCATCCAGACAGTCGGTGACGACCATGTGAGCTTCACTCACATCATCGTCCAAACTGTGGTTTTCGGATAGACAACTGGAATATACGTCGTCGTGCTGTACTACGGAGGGAGTACCAGTGCAGTTACAGGAAAGTGCGTGATAACATATAATCTGGTCAACATTACGAGGTCAAGCACGATAACATTTTTCAGCGGCAGTCGCATGCTGTCGATCAAGAAGAAGCTTGTTCGCTTACCCCTTCCACTTTTCCTGATACATACTGTGCTTTAACATACCGGAAATTGAGGACCTCAAAATGATACCTTACGGAGGATTTCAAACTCAAGGCCATCAGCCACGCAGTAAAACATGGGAATAGAGCAGCTGCGAAACAACTCAACATTAATGGATCAATGGTACGGAAGTGGAAGTAGCAAGATGACATGCGTTAAGTAAAGAAGACAAAAAAGTGTTTCCGAGGGAACAAAGCGAGATGACCACAGTTAGAGGACAAAATTGAGCAGTGTATTACTGAACATAGAACATCAGTCTCCATTCGATTCAAGGCAATAGCGATGACACATGAAATGAAGACAAACGACTTTGAAGGAGGTCCTTCGTGGTGCTTCCGTTTCATGAAAAGGTATCATCTCTCCATCCGCACAAGAACTACCACCTCGCAGCAACTGTCAAAGGATTACGAAGAAAAGTTGGCCATCTTCCGCACTTACTGCAAGAACAAGATCATCGAAAAGAAGATCCAGCCAGACCACATCACAAACATGGACGAGGTTCCTCTCAGCTTTGACATCCCCGTGAACCGTACTGTTGAAAAAACAGGGACCTCTACTTGGATCTATACGCACCACGGGGAATGAGAAATCATCCTTCACTGTAGTTTTCGGTTGCCACGCTAAAGGCCAGAAACTACCACCCATGGTTATTTTTAAGAGGAAGACTCTGCTAAATGGATGGGCGAGGAGAAAATGAGCGAATGGCTGAGAGAAGTTTACGTCAGGAGACCGGATGGCTTTTTCCACACATCTCCGTCCTTATTGATCTACGACTCCATGTGCGCCCATCTCACCGAAACTGTCAAACGCCAAGTGAAGAAAACTAATTCGGAGCTTGCCATCATTCCGGGAGGATTAACCAAAGAACTCCAACCGCTAGATACTGGTGTCAATAGGGCGTTCAAAATTAAATTGCGTGCCGCGCGGGAGCATTAGATGACGGGTGAGTACATATTTACCAAGACAGAGGCAACGCCGGGCTAGTTACGCCACTGCCTGCCAATGAATTGTCGATGCCTGGACCAAGGTATCGGTCTCAACTTTCACCGGGCCGGAATCATCAATGAACAGCCAAGCAACAGCAACGAGACTGACTCAGATGATGACGAGAGGGATCCGGGCTTGCTTGATGTCGCTATCGCCCAACTGTTAAACTCCGACACTGAAGATGAAGAATTTGACGGATTTGTAGAAGAGGAATGGTTGAAAAAGTAAGTGTATTTTCTGTGTTTTATGTGCGTTACCAGTGAAGTTATTGTTAATGAGCTAAATCTGATCCATCCGACTATTTTGTTACGCTTATTGCGCTTTATAATCCGGTGCGCTTTACATATGAAATTAGAATCGTTCACTGATTCTGCGTCTTATAATCCTTATCGTCCAAAAATTACGGTAATTGTGATCTACATGGTAGTGTTAGTGAATGCGCATGTCGACATAGGTTGTGAATACTTCGGTTAGCGAAGAGTTTCCTCTTGGCGTAAGTACCTGTCCATCGCAAATCATCACTGGTTTAATTAAAAAATGAGTTACAAATGTGCTTGCGAGTAACAGTTGTAAACCTATTGAGTAACCACATGTTTCTGCCTTACATATTTTACCCACCGATTTCCCAGAATTCCTCTCATCTGAAATTTTGGCTATTTCCTAGTCAATTGGGTGTTTAGCATCCTTGACCTGGAATCCTTTTCGCAAAAACCAAAACGACTGCTGTTTGTTGTTTGCGTTATATTTACATGGCTCTTTCACATTGTATCCTTTATGCAAGCGCTACTAAAAAATCTCAGTAACACAGCCACCAGATTCCCGCATTAGATGCCGTTTATTTAAAAAGCAGCTGCTGATTACATAACTGCACTGTTGCTGAAGACTCACATCGTTTGTTTATTTGCCCTGATCCTGGTGCTCTTGGTGCTGCATAAGATTGTTCTTGCATCTCATGTAATTTCAGTTTTACTTCCTGTTCAGATTTTTGAAGCAACTGGTCGATGTGCTGAATTCTGTGAAAAAAACGGAGGAGAGCTTGCGTAAACTTCGCGAAGCTCGGCGAGCATCCAGTGCTATATCGGATCAGATCCCAAACACTGGTGACGTGTGCCTAGACGAAGATAAGATTCGTCATCAGCTATACCTGGACGCGTGCTACTTCCGTGATCAGGTTCGCCTAACTGTATGAAGCACTCCACTTATTCACAAATCAGCGTTGTTGTGGTGTATATTCATTTCGATACCATTAAAGGAGTGCGTTTAATTTTTTTTCCGTTCACTAATCGACATTACTTCGCGGATAGCTCTTCCGACACATATGGTTTTGAATGGTAACAGTAGCGCGTAGTAGCTAGCTACATTTCGTTAACGTCATCCTTGGAAAGTGAACGAAGTTCATACTTTTGGCCTTAGGATTGCGCTTTCCTCTTCACTTCCCACGTCAGCGCCAGCTTTCCCGTGACTATTTTCATTTAGTCCAGTAAACTAAAAAGTCCTTGGTCGGGAAGCGTTAAATGGATATACATAATGCGTATTAGATTCATCGAATTGTGTCAAATTCCCCCTTCCGATTAGATGACCTATTTAACAACCTTTCCTTCGTGGACTAGGTCTCGGGTCCCACGGTGCCATCCGACATACCGATCGCTCTGCAACCATCCAAGGAATAAGATGTCACGTTTAGCGAAATCAGAGAACACCCTTCTTCATAGTGTCTCACTGTGGCGCATTGCTGATAATTGCGTAAAGGTAACGTGGATCCAAAGTTGATCCCTAAGGAATGCAAACATGTTCAGTTGCTCAGGAATCTGTCGCTATCGCCGTCCGTGTTCAGTCATTATGCGTACGAGCCGGTTGCGTAATAGTATCTCAGTAGGACCAACTGTCTCACATATTGTTAAATGTGCTACAAGATATTCGTACGGTATCGTTTTCTATACGCGCACGCGATCCAGCTGCTTTCCAAAACCGTCACGAATGCAGTGAGCGCGAAAGCGTTTTGCTTTTAAACTTCAGGCCTCGGTTATCACCCGGTGCCAACTTTGTAGGATATACATTAATCTCTGCTTGTTCGTTGCTATTGCGTCCGTCATCTTGGCCGGTTCAAAGGAATAAGACTTTCATGCATTATGTACAACCTCCGTTTCCAGATAGGCTTGTAAATGAAGCTAATTCGCGAGGTTTTGGCGTATCGTAGATATCTTTATCTTCCTGCATATCGTTCGCACATGCATCGAACTGCTACATATTGTCCACCATGATTCGCAACTTGCCGCGGACTCTGAATTCATCTTTTTTTATTTTCTTTACCTTAGGTGAACGTCTTATGTGGCACGAGTGAGGAAACTAGGAAGAAGCTCAACGAGATCGTGCAGCTAACTCGAACGTCCAAAACAGACGCTTCGTTGAATGGGCAGTGACTGAGTGCTTGCGAGAGAGACCGGTTTTTGTGACCAACGAAAATGGTTCTCTTTCAATTTTTGTATTTTGAACATAAAAGCATGCATAAACTTTTATTCGTACGGAATTCAGTTCAAAGCTCTTTGACGGATGTGATCATCTGTGTCTATAGACGGATCGACCACCTGCCTGCCCTCTTCTGTTCGTACCGAATCTGATATGGGCACTGGGCTGCCGTCTGTGATCAGCTTTGCGATGTTACATTGCGCATGATCCGGCAGTGCGTCTAGATAATCGACGCCGTCGACGTAAAGTTTTGGGAGGTGGTCCTCAAGCATCAAGCAGGCCAATTCCTTGTTCTCCATCATGGGATTATTATGCACCAGAAGGTGTCGGAGACTCCTACAAACGATCATAAAAGCAAAGGTGTAAATGAGTCGCCAGTGTTGCTATTGCGGTCAAAGTTTTTACATACTAAGTACTATATCGCTTTTTTTATTTTCGTGTTCTGTATTGTTTACTACCCCGCTTTTTTCATATATCTTACCTTTTACTAATGTAGTGGAAAGTTGGATGTAATTTTAGGTGTAGTTCATCACAGTCTCCTCTCAGTCACACATGGCTTAGTGGCACAAGCTGCCGGTAACCGGAAGTCATGGGGTCGGAACCCGGCAGGGGTCCGAGGAACGCGCGCCACTGATGAGACCCAGAAGGTCGAAACAGCGCTCTCTAGTGCTTTAACCAGATTTGTGGGAACCTGTCTGTCTAAGAGGGGACTGCGACGGACTGCATCTAAAACATATCTTTGTGTATTGCGACACAATAACAGTTGTTTCTCATCTTCAGCTAATGTGTACTGATAAATACCACAATATCGTTTATTGAAATATGCGCGTGGTGGACAGAAGTGCTCTGAAAAATCTGCAAAGGTCATTCATCAAACGTCTGGGCAGTAAGGTGTCCAACTCAAATCAACGGGTACGCTGCTATCAGCTACAACTCCTATGGTTGCTTTTGCACATTCTGACAAAATAAGAGACTTCCTCCAATTTGCCCACATTGGAATTACATCGTAATTTTCTTCGGAAGACTCGCAACAAAGGTTGTACACTACGTAGATCTAGGACAGCTATCTGCTCTAATTTCCTTCTCATCGAGTACGCTGCCCTGTGGAGTAGTCCACTAGCAAAAACATTTCGCATTACAGTTGAAAGTTACCTTGACTGGAACTCGATGATGACCTTGTTTCCAACAAGAAACCTCCCCAGTGAGTCCCAGGATGGACCGAGAAACATATAGCCAGTGAAAAGTTACACAAAAATCCAGCACCAACGGTAACCGGGTATCTTAGGAGGTTATAACAGCACAAACATGATAACAACTGTCTTGAGTACCAGAATAGCCCCTCGTGCACTCGAAAAAATATAAGTGTTATTAGTTCTCCTTGACCTGAAAGCCGCCTTCCACTCTGTTGATCTTGCGGAACTGCCTATCGGTGAGAGTTTCTATTCTGAAGTCTACCGTGACTTCTGGAATCGGGTAAGAGTCTGTGAGAAGCTGTCTCCTAGATTCGCCACAACAATTAAGGCCTCGCAGCGTTGCTTTATCTTTCCCTTCCTCCTCAACTTTGTGATCTAAATGATCATTAATGACTCCGTTCTGCCAGGTGGCCGACTGACAAACCTTGAGTATGCGGACGACATAGCTACCCTTGGGTCTGACGCAGTGGCTATTCAAGCGCTACTGCATATGATGATGCGTAGCGCTGCGAGCTTTGTCATCTGCTTTCCGCCTTCAAAGTGCAAGATGCTGTTGCA
This sequence comes from Dicrocoelium dendriticum, assembly GCA_944474145.2. Classification (NCBI taxonomy): domain Eukaryota; kingdom Metazoa; phylum Platyhelminthes; class Trematoda; order Plagiorchiida; family Dicrocoeliidae; genus Dicrocoelium; species Dicrocoelium dendriticum. The sequence goes on along the minus strand of OX104067.1, from coordinate 71,828,824 downwards.
GGACTGGGCCAATACGCCATTGGTTCTAACTATCAGCCAAGATCCACTGGAAGTGGTGGATCGATTCACTAGGTAGCTGTGTCACGTCTGAGGAGGTTACTTCGCGTGGCTCTATATAGGCCCAATCAACTAAGAAGACGGTAGGATAGCCTGTCAGTGAGAGGTAGATTGTATAACGCTGTTGTAAGGCCGGTGTTACTCTATGGATCAGAGCCCTGGCCGGTTCGCACTGAAGACATTTAACGATTTACCGTCTTTGATCACCGGTATCACTCACATCTGGTGGGAACACCAGGTCAGCAATGCTGAGGTCCGCCAGTTGGTTTTAGGCAAGAAGCATTCTAGCGCCTGTGTCATGTTTGATGAAGCTTAAACGCTTACGTTGACTAGGTCATGCCCTCCCTAAGCTCTCTGACTGCCTCCCTCTGTGTGTATTATACGCCGTCGCTGCATCAAGTTAGGCGAAACCGCGATATGGCCAGTCAATGACGTTGTGTAGAGGCATGAAGAAACTGGTTGAGAGAATTGGTCAGGTTGGCGCATGGCGTCTTTATGGATGGGGGCATCGGGATGATCCACACCAATGGTTGGACACCACATTAGACATGGCGCAGTCAGTGACGTTCCTGCGTTCGGTTTTTCGCATCTAGTTGGTAATTCTCGTTCCAGTATGAATAGTTTAACGCACATCCTACATGATTCCATTCTCTTTACATTATATTTGCATTCGACTTCGTTTTCCTGCCATTGTTAATTTGGTACTTGAGTTGTGCAACTGAATCTACCGCACTTCGGTGCCCAGATCATAGTTGTGCGACTGAACACCTATCTGGGCTCTCACGAATGCACTCTCTGAAAGATCAGTGAGTCGCTACAGTGCCATGCTCGAGAATAGCGCGGAAGCAACAGCAATAGGGCTTGTGCATCGGTGACCTCGGCCCGATGTTCGTTAGAGTGAGAGAATGGTCACCAGACACTGGTCGTTTGGGCCCGTAACCAACGAGCTCGGGTACTGGGAAATCTGATCTACGAGGTGGCGGACAAAGCATTGCACTCATCACCACCGACAGCTGAGATTCTTGGCGATGTTCGGCTTTCACATAATCATCAATAGGGAACGAAAAGAGGGGTGAATGGAGAACTGATGTAGGGTCTAGACGCATTAACCGGGTAAGTAAGATCAAGAGACCTGCATCCTGTAAACGCCGTGCGGTAGAAGACAGATATGATCATCATTAAACATGTTAGCTAGACGTGGAGAACACCTCAACTTCTGTGTCGCAATAAATATGAAAGTAAGTAAAAGTTTCAACAGAGGCACAACAGTAGCGGATGGGCATTGTTCCGGAAAGCTACCAGCCGACTATTGTGCCGCAAAATATTTTGTCGAGTAAATGAAATCGTGGTTGGATGAAGAGGCTAAGCGGAAGGGGAGGGAGGGGAGAGACAACACAAACGCCACTGAAGTCAGCTTCTAGCCATGACAACAGTTGTATCCAACCAAACGTGTTCATCATCTCTGGGAGTAGGGAGCCACGAACCGACGCCAACTTCGGAGTGTGGGATTTCATTCCTCTTGACCAAGTCGACGCTTAGCCTTCTTCCATCCACACCATCGGTGCGCAAACAACGCATGTCGCAGGGTTCGGCGTGCTGGCATGCGCAACACGTGGCCCAGCCATCGGTGCCTGATGCGTGATATAATGCAGATCGAGCAATAGGCTGGCTTCGCGCGTACATTGGAATCCCTCGCTATCTACGTCTGCTGTCTTACAGAAACCCGATTGCAAGATCCCAGTCGACATCCTCCATTACATCTGTCTGATAACACGGAAGCAACCCCAGCATTTTTGGCTGACGTTAATGTCGCACTAATTAGCAAACCAGAGGGCGTGTTGCTAAACTGGTCCCCGGTTAACAGCCGACTGTGTGCAGTTCGGCCCCCGATCTTATGCGGGATCAGCAGGCGTTGCGAGGAAACACATCATCATCAATACACGCTGGCTGAGGGTGAGAAACATACCTCAGCTAAAGTACCGCAATACAAAAACGTGGTACAAAAAATTACACTATAAAAAATTCAAAAGCATGTGATATTGTATTATTATTATTCTTATGTGTAATTATATATGTAATTCGTATGTGATCGCAATCGGAAGGGGGAATCTAACAGGGAGGGGGTGGACAAAGAAACTTACGATACAAACCCCACTGGGGCCGGCTCTTCGCCATATCAGCAAGTGTGTTCAAGCAAACGCGTTCATGGTCCTTCGGACCCCAACCCGACAGTCGGGATGTATCAACCGACGCCAACTTCGAAGGGCTTTCATTTCTCTCGACCAAATTATCACTTGGCCTCCCCTCTTCCAAACGCACGCCCGGCGCGCAAACAATGCACGTCGCGGGAGTCGGTGTGCTGGCATGCGCAACACGTGGCCCAGCCATCGGAGCCTGGTGCGTGATATAATGGTGCTGAGCGGTTCACTCACTCTTCCTGCACCAAATACGCGACGCCGAACACGCTCATTGCTCACGCGGTGTTCCCACCAGACATGAGCTAAGCTGCGAAGGCAGCGATGATCGAATGTGACGAGTCTCTTCATGTCTGTCGACCTGATGGGCCAGGTTTCACAGCCATATAGGAGAGTTGAACGGACGGCTGCGTTGTAAACTCTGCCCTTGAGGGCGAGAGTAATGTCGCGTCTGCGCCACAGGTGGCGGAGATTGGCAAAAGCACCTCGAGCTTTTGCTATACGGTTCGTAACCTCATCTTCAATCCCACGGGTGCTAATATAGCTGCCTAGGTACTTGAATTCCTGAACGACTTCTAGCAGATCACCAGCAAGCGTTAGCGCAGGGTTGGGTCCCTGCCAATCTTGGAGAAGTACTTTGCATTTTGATGGAGCAAAGCATAGCCCAAAACGACTGACAGCCAGTGCTAATCGGTTCAGTGCTGTTTGGCATGTTTGGGAGCTGTCACAGATTAGGGCAATATCGTCTGCATACTCCAAATCAAGAAGTCGCTCACCAGGGAGTAGCTCCACACCTTCTATGTCGTGTCCAGCGAACACTGTTTCCATGACTTCATCAATAGCGAAGTTGAAGAGGAAAGGTGACAGCGGGCATCCTTGTCTCACACCGCTGATGATACTGAAGGGTGGCGAGAGTTTGCCATAAACCCTCACCCTGCCCGAACTATGTGCGTACAGCGCTTTGATAATGTTTACATATTTATCAGGCACACCTTTCCTCAACAGACAGTCCCAAAGGGCACATCGATCGACTGAGTCGAAGGTACCTTTTATGTCAAGAAACACGACAACGGTGGGTCGCCAATAAACATGGCGGTGCTCCAACACTTGACGCAATGTGAAGATGTGGTCGATGCAGCCCCGACCTCGACGAAATCCGGCTTGCTCTTCACGAATCTGGCTTTCACGAGTGCCAGTCAGTCTGTGGAGAATGAGAGAGGCAAGAAATTTAGAGGCAATCGAAATCAGACTGATCCCTCTATGATTGCCACATTCCAAACGGGAGCCTCCCTTGAAAATTGGGACAATGACGGAGCGGTTCCAGTCTGTCGGGACTGTCTCCTTCTCCCAAAGTTTTACTAGCAACTCGTGTAGATCATCTACTACAGCAGGTCCACCGAATTTGAAGAGGGCTGGAGGAATAGTATCTGCTCCTGCGGCCTTATGCAATTTCAACAGCCTGATCTCACGTTCGACTTCTGCGCGTGAGGGCGGATCCAAGGAGACGGCCCAAGGAGAAGGGCGCTCAATGCCCGAAGAAAGTGATAACTCAGGTTGGTTAAATTGCATAGCAAAGTGTTCAGCCCAACGCTCCAGACGCTTTGACAAGCTGTGGATCGGATGCCCACTCTCGTCGCGTATAGTCTCGCTAACACCAGGTCTCCTGCTGCCTGTTGCCCGTATCAGACGGTATAACTTACGATGATTACCAATGGCAGCGGCTGTTTCCATCTCAGAGGCACGATGAGACCACCAGGTTTCGCGGTCCTTCTTTAGGCTAGCACGTAGTTTCGCCCTGAGATTTTTGCGAGATTCATTGTATTCGCTTCCAGCCGGAATACGTCGGCGAGCATCCATAAGTTCCAGAGACTGTGTAGAGACCCAATGTTCGGATTTGCAATTTGTTTTGCCACATGAAGACATGCCTGCTAATAGCAACACTTCACGAGTGTGCGACCAGTGATCTTCAACGGTGTTTAGTGGGCGCTTATTCAGCCCAGCTGTCAGCGCATCTTGGTACACATTCAGAACATCTGACTTCGCCAGCTGGCTAGTGTCAATCCGTTCACATCGACGTCGCGGACGTCCACCGAAACGCACCAGGAGGTCGGCACATACAAGTGCGTGGTCAGAGTCCACGCTCGTGCTCCAAATCGAGCGACAGTTTTGGACACAGCCTCTCCAGCGGTAAGTGATCGCGATATGATCGATTTGCGTCCGTGACTGGCCCGAGGCTGGTGGCCGCCAAGTCACACTTCTGCGGGTGCTGTGTCGAAAATTAGTGCTCGCGAGAAACAGGCGAGCATCTTCACACAGCTGGAGCAATCGCTCACCATTATCATTACGGGAGCCTACACCATGTTGGCCGCCCAGATGAAGCTCATCAGAGGACAATTTTCCGACTTGGGCGTTTAGATCGCCAGCCAACACCACAGTATCCGTGCTTCTTCTGTAACGAAGGAGCTCGTGAAGTTGCTGATAGAAATCATCTTTTACCGAATCAGTGCTACAGTTTGTAGGGGCGTAGGCCGCAATGACAAACAGGCACCGTTTGTCCCCGCGCGACTTCGAAGCACGGAACGAACCAGCTAATCTAACGGCGCACATCCTACTGTTTACTGGGATCCAATCAAGCAGGGCAGCTTCAGCCCGGGGACTCAAAACAATGCCGACGCCAGCTTGACCGGCATTTGAAGCTGCATCATCGCCAGATAGGCGCAATGAGAATGTGCCGCCAGTGTCGCATGTGGGGGATCTCAGGGTAAGCACGGAGATCGAATCTTGCAGGCGGGTTTCTGATAAACAGCAAATATCGATCGATAGGGTCTCTAGTGTGCAGGCAAGTGCTGCCTGTTGGCCAATCTGCAGCAAAGTGCGCACGTTGAGGCATGCCAATCTTAGCGAGACACGAGGACTCCAAAGGGAAACGGATGAACTGACGTTGTCCGCTTGGTTGAACATGGACTTGTCGACTGGAATGGAGCGAGGCCCTGCGATTGTGTGTGATTTGAAATTAGAAGACAAGCGACTATTGAAGTAAGCTGGGGGAGGGCCGAGAATTGGGGGATTGAAAATGGGGGGGGATATAAGTAAAGTTGGAGCGGGACAATAAGGATGCAGAAGCACAAGAAGGGGTATAAGAAGACGGGAAGGCCTGAGCAGTAGCATCCAAACCCCTATCCACCCTGCTCGATGCAGCAGATAGGGCGCCGTTTATTATCCTCTGCGACGGCCAGAGCATCAAGAAACTGTTGTAGGAAAGGTTCATTGTATTGCGTGGGCAGAATACTGTCAGGTTGCCCAGGCCTAGACAGGAGAACGATTAGGGTTCTCAACCAAAGCCTTTGGTTCAAAAACCTTACCGCAAGGCAGTGGGTTTTGGCACTGGACTACAGAGCCCGTTTTATGAAATGAGGAGCCACCCCCATTCCAACCCCCACCCTGGAGGACCAGGAGGCTGAGTTTGTCTGGCCTCTAACCATCGACAAATCTGGTATGAGTGGCTCTAAAGGTGCAAAAAAAAGCACCACCCAGCATAGCTCAATGGATCTCTGAGGCACGCAAACCATCGCACCACGGTAAGGTCTAGCCTCATTGCGATGGATAAACATGCAGATCGTGAAGAGGTAAGTTTGCTACTTTCATAAGCACGTACGGTCCGACCATGTGTTATCCTGATGACACGCGTGATCAGTTCTACACTGAGCTATCCTCCGTGATACGGTCTGTGCCGAAGAGCGACCGACTATTTCTGCTGGGTGATTTCAACGCGCGCGTTGGGCGTGATGCATCAGCGTGGACAGATGTTATCGGTGCGCATGGCATTGGTTCAGCGAATGCGAACGGTGACAGGCTGCTCTCACTGTGTGCCACCCACGGCCTGACGATCACGAACACTCGGTTTGCACTGAGTGCGAGCGATATAGCAACTTGGACGCACCCACGGAGTGGTCACGCTCACCTGCTCGACTCTGTCATCGTACGTCAGCGTGATATGCGTGAAGTGCGCATGACACGTGTACTGCGTGGAGCTGAGTGTGGCACTGATCACAAATTGGTTCGGACCAAACTGTACATATATTTTCGTAAATCGATGTATTGCACTCCCGCCGTGAATCGGCGTAAATTTAACATTCTCTCCCTCGGCACTGTGGCGAAACGTACTGAGCTGGAGAAGGCGATGGCTGCACGCCTGTGTGGTGATGTGGACTGTATAGCCACAGTGGGCGACCTGTGGCACCACATTCGCGACCAGGTGACAGCTGCTGCCGAGGAGACCATCGGGCGCGCAAACTGTAAGCGGCCTGATTGGTTTGATGACAACAATGTGACAATTGACGCATTGGTGTCAGAGAAGAATGCAGCATTTGCTGCACATGTGGCAGACCCCAGTGACTTGGGAAAGAGTAGTCAGTTTCGCAAACTTCGACGGCGACTGACCCGAGAGCTCCGTCGCATTAAAAATGCATGGTGGACGGAGAAGGCGAAGCAGATGGAATGCTACGCCGAACGCCGTCAACACAAGGAATTCTTTGACTCCTTGAAGGCGGTGTATGGACCGAGATTGGAGCCGCTGAGGACACTGATCGATGGTAGTTCAGGCGCTACCTGCACCCAGACTGCAGACATAATGCAGGTCTGGCGGAAACACTTTGACTGTCTCTTGAACAACCGTTCAGAGATCGACTGGCCTACAGTGAACGGCCTGAAGCAGCACGATGTGAAGGCGGATCTGGCGGATACGCCGAGACTGGATGAGACGCAGAGAGCACTTGCTCAGCTGCGAAACGGCAAATGTGCCGGAGGTGACGGGATCCCACCTGAAGTATTGAAACACGGTGGACCCGCGTTGTTGACTGCGCTGCACCACTTGGTGCAACGCGTGTGGATTGAGGAGGAGGTGCCTCCTGAGCTGAAGGATGCCCTTGTGCTACCACTGTACAAGGGCAAAGGTAGCAAGCAATGTTGCACGAATTATCGTGGCATCAACTTGCTGAGTTGTGTGGGCAAGGTGATTGCCCGAATCCTGCTCAATCGCCTCGTGAGTCAGATTGTGGAACCAAACGTGGCGGAAGAGCAATGTGGATTCCGTTCGGGGCGCAGCACTATAGATATGGTGTTTGCGGCTCGTCAGTTGCAAGAGAAGTGCAGAGAACGACACCAGCCTTTGTACTCGCTTTTTGTTGATTTCACCAAGGCATTTGATACGGTGAACCGCGAGGCACTGTGGCTGGTGTTGGGTAAGTTTGGTTGCCCGCGTAAGTTTGTAAGTTTAATTGAATGTCTGCACAGTGGTATGCGAGCGAGGGTGCAGCTGAGTGGAGAGACCTCTGATGACTTTGCAGTTGTCTCTGGTGTGAAGCAAGGCTGTGTGTTAGCTCCTGCTCTGTTTAATATCTATCTTCATGCAATGTTGTCTTGTGCTTTTGATGCGGCTTGTGCTTACGGTGTTCGTGTGGAGCACCGTATTGATGGTGGGTTGCTGAACATCCGTCGTTTCGGTGCGAGAACTCTAGTCTGTGAGACAACTATCCGTATGTTGCTGTTTGCTGACGACTGTGCGTTGTTTTCACACAACGCGGATGAGTTGCAGCACATGACTAGTGCTCTGGCTTCGACAGCGGCCAAATTCGGGCTCACCATCAACACAAGCAAAACTGTCTGTCTCTTTCAGCCTTCACCGGAGGTGCAATCTTCAATATTGCCGCAAATCAGCATTGGTGCTGAAGTATTGGAAACCACCTCCCGCTTTTGCTACCTTGGGAGTGTGATGTCGACTGATCAGCAGCTACACGTTGAGTTGCGTACTCGCGTGTCGAAGGCGGCAGCGGCATTCGGGAAGCTAGAGTACCGAGTGTGGAACAACCATCAGCTTAGCATTGGCACGAAGCTGATGGTTTACAAATCCATGGTACTGTCCGTTCTTCTATACGGCAGTGAAACGTGGACGATGTACCGTCGGGATGTGCGATATCTCGAGCGGTTCCATCAGCAGTGTCTGCGACGAATTTTGCGGATCGGCTGGGGCGCCAGAGTTGCAGACACGGAAGTGTTGCGCCGAAGTGGGATGTATGCAGTGGACTGCATACTTTTATTGAGACACCTGAGATGGCTCGGTCATGTGAGCCGTATGGATTCGACGCGGATACCGAAACAACTCTTATACGGTCAGCTGAGTATTGGGAAGCGGCACGTGGGGAAACCAAAGTTACGTTACCAGGACATGATTAAAGTGAGCCTCACACGTTCTAATCTTGATTGCAGATCATGGGAATCGAAGGCGGTTGATCGGCGTGCATGGCGCGATCTAATCACAAAGGCAGTTGCTGAAGTGCGGGAGAAATCCCTCATGCATGCAGAGAAGAAGCGGCAGTTGCGGAAGCGGCAAGCACCGATGGATTGTACTCCATCGACATCGAGCGCATGGTGCTGTAAAACATGCGGTCGCGAGTGCCTTAGTCAGGCAGGCCTAGTGAGCCATGAGAGAGGTCACTCGGGACCACTGCCGAAGCGACGACGGGTCCCGCAGTGAACATAGGCAGCACCGGCGCAGCGTTTGTAGGCACGCTGAATTCGATTTACTAACCGCATGGTTGCATGCTAAGTCTCTTTATTTCAGGTGGTGGGTTTTCGGTTCTCTCCTAATGCCTTTCTTTCTCATATAAATGTCTAGTGGGCCATGCGCTGTGCCATTTGGGGCCACTACAGAAGCGACGATGGGTCCTGCAGAGAATTACGACGAGCCGGCGCAGCGTTTGTAGGCACGCTGAATTCGATTTACTAACCGCGTGCTTGCATGCTAAGTCTCTTTATTTCAGGTGGTGGGTTTACAGTTTTTACCTTAATGCTTTTCTTTCTCATATAAATATCTCCCTGTACTCTATTCCATTAACTTGCACACATCGCTTCAGCCAATTGTATTCGATTTCCATAACATTTTTGTGTTCGTGGCATACCGTGAACTATACTTCCTGACCTCGTGCACTTAGCTGGGATTTGTTTGTAAACAACTTATTACGTATGCTATTTAATTAAGGTTTATGTCACCGTTTCCTTATGCATTAATCGAGTTTTTCTCTTTTTCTTTCTCTCTCTCTCAAGTGATTGGCTGTTGTTTGATATCCCCGGTGTGGCTGCGCTTGATGTGCATGTTGACAAGGTGCCTACCTGTCTATTACCCACTACGTCGTCCATACTGGCTCCAGGAGACAGTTGGTCGTTGCTGGAGGGGACGGGGTGCACGGTCCTTGTGGCCGTGTTAGGCTCGAAGAGTGGTTCCATGCACTCAGTGTGGAGCGGACTACGGTCCAGCCACCGCCTTGTGTGCGCTTGATTCCCAAATACAGTGTGCTTGTGTTTGCCTGTGAAGGAGTGTGGGCCGGCTCCGTTGATGAAACGTGGCTCCCATCCGCATGCCTCCCGGTCTTATTCCTTCGGGTTTACACTGGATATGGGGTGTGTGGTTGGAGCTGTGGGTGGTGCAGCGCAAGCCATCCATGGTCCCTCTGTAGGCGCAGGCGTCCTGTGGCTTGCCACAGTGACAGGCAAATCCGAAACCGGATGCCGCCAACCATATATATATAGTGATGTCAGTTGTGTTAATTCTTCAGGAATTGCTGTTTTACAAGTATCCGCAGGTAAGAAGCTTTGATAGCCATGCAGTTTGTTGTGTGGGTTACAGCTGAATATTCACTCTACATGAATGTATACAGCGCTTTCCTAGCTTGGATTACTGTGACACGTTTGCTGTCCAGCATACTAATTGCGGAGTTCGCATATCTCCGCGGAAATTGCAGAGTCCGCCTGAGCTCACCTCAGCAATACTGTCACCATGCGGCGACCCAAACTGTGCAGGTCACCGCTGAGCTCTCGTCACTGACACCGATGTTATATCAATGTAGACCGCAATACTCCACTTTTGTAACGATGACACTGCGGCAGTTATCGTCCAAAGCCACATTGATCGCAACTGTTTTCACTGTGGGGTACCAACATTCACCTTCCAATACAGTTCATGTATTACGCTGCATGGTATTAGGCTATGAATGCGAAGGTGTGGAAGACATGTTTGCCTTTGGCTAAGTCAGTATACAAATTGCTATCGACCAGTCTCTTCTGGGTCTCGGTGCAGTTTTGCGAGATTACACGTTCCGTCTTTAGTCTCAACTCGCGTATACATACGTCTGGCTGTTAGGTCTCTTAGTCCGTACCGATCCGAATTCAATTGGCTACTATACGCTTGGAATACTATTGATGAAAGGAGTTTTGTCCGTTACGATTATCATTCGAAACAACTAGGACGTTTCATGATAATAGTTTGTGGAATAGAAGGGACGGGCTTGAAACTTACTTCAGTTGCGTCAGAGAAGCCAGACCTTTTGCAGTCAATCGTGGACATTCACCAATATCCAAGAGAGTAAGGCCAGTGATCCTTCCCACTCGAGAGAGACAGAAATCGTTCACATGCATGCACCTTCTCAACCGTAGATTGCGGAGCTCTGTTAGTTGTGCTATGGGTAAAAGGGTTGGAAAAATAAGTTTCCAAATATAATGTTTTGTGCGCAGAAGAATCTGAATAATTGACACTGAGACGTGGCTCAGACCGAATAAGATACGAAAAGTGGCACCAATGGTTGACGTTTTCATCACAAAATGAACGTATATACAGATTGTAAGAAATGGAACCCAGACAATTTTCGATCGATTGTATAAGTTGACTCGTGAGCACGTCCAAAGGCAAGAGCTGCATCTCTTTCAAGTCGAATCATCATCATCATTATACACATCAGCTATCGTACCGCACTTTCAAGTCGGAGCTCCAGGCACAGCTGAACACGTTGATACGGTGAGATAATTTGTGGTGGACTCCAAGGTTGAATTTTGAGTACGCGTCTTGCGGATGGATTGTGATACGCAATCTCAACTGAGACCTCGGTTTACCTTGAAGTAGACTCCGGTCATTCCGATCACCAGGATCGCAGCCGAAAATGGAAGTGTTTCGGTGTTGCTTCTCTCGACACTGACACCTCACTCAGTGGGGTGGTTGGCTTGCCGAACTACCTCTTAGTGGTGCTAGCTGAGTGGTTCGAGTTCACTCCGTTCCAGCGAAATGATTGGCGGCAGTGTTCAGGACGTCGTGAGTTTCCAGCTGACAAACGCTCTTCCTATAAAATGTCAAATGTCTGTTTAAAATCTGCGACGTGACGCATGTGACTTGTCTCTAAATGAAGGCAATCCCCCCCTTGGAGATGTTTCGCTGTTGCTACTCCCAACACTGACACTCCATGATCGGTTTCGTCCTCCTTTGGATACAGTCCTTGCGATCGGAATGACCGAAGTCTACTTCAAAGTGAACCGAGGTCTAAACACAGATTGCGTGCTGAAATTCAACCAGGCGGTGGGTACTTCAAATCCAAATTTCAATCTCCACGCTCCACCTCGATGAAGCGTTGTACTCCAACAAATATGCTGATATCATGGGGAGGATTAAGCCCGTTTTGTAACTGACCAAGCAAATGATCTATGGACTGAATGGGGGCGATTCCCTGAATTTGCTCCACTGCCTTCCTAGCAGGCTAGTTAGCCAAAGGCTCGGGGTAATGTCCCCTAAGACAACAATACTTCGGTCCGGGCATCCGGATAGTATCACACCCCCTGACAAAATCATGGGTCCTTCATCTGATGTATAGCGCTCAGCTGCTTTTGCTTCCGCTACTCAAACACATCCTTCACACGCCACCTGTTCAAATGTTACCAATCGCTTACCCGTAACCAGCTGATTCCTGTTTTCGTGATTCTACTCTTGATGGTTTCATCGACGTCCACAGATCTCACCCAGTGGCCCTTCTTCGGACTCGGTTCTCGTCCCGTCTAGCATGCTTCAACGTATGTACGCTCATGTAGATCGGGCAGCATGCTGGTCTAGCGCGCACCTTAGAATCCCTCGCCATCGATGTTTGTTGTCTCTCGGAAACGCGCTTGCAAGATCCCGGTATTGTGCTTTAGTTGATATCTCCTACCGACCACGGAACTATATTTCACCTACGTCTATCTAGTGACACAGAAGCAGTTGTGGCAGGCTTGGTTGGCGTTGGTATATCGCTAAGCAGCAAAGCCGAGACCGCACTGCTGGACTGGTTCCCGATTAATAACTGACTGTGCGCATTTAGGCTTCGGGGATCATGCAGGATCAGATGTCATGAGGAGAGACACTTCCTTGTGATCCCAGCTTACGCTCCAACTGACTGCAGTCCAGACACGGTCAAGGACGATTTCTATCGTGAACTCTACCAGCTCTCGGGCAAAGCTTGCGAATCCAAAACTGTTGTCCTTGCTGGGGATCTCAACACACGGGTCGATCATCTATTATCACGCGAAAATCACTTCAGTGATCAACATGCGCTCGATGAGAGACGCTCAGGTAATAGAGACTTTCCGCGCTGTGCAAAGATACTCATCAGTTTTCTCGAGCACCAGCTTCTGGCATTCGAGGAGATGTTCCGCTACTTGACGACCCCCTTCTGCGTCCCAATTTTGGCCTCAGATATCGCAATCAGTTTCAGATGGCGAGGTCGTGTAACAGACTGCAGGTCAATCTAGTCCACATTTATTGACTCAGACTATGCTCTTCTCCATACGAACATCTGCACGAGTTTCGGAGGGTTCCCGAAAAGGGAGCACTGTAAGGTAGATGAACTATCTACACTACCGGCTCAGCAGAGCTAACAATCTTTCCTACCGACTAACCGCAAAGCATTGATTAACACTGAACCTTCTTGCAGAGGACCATGATCGCTTCCGGATAGTAGGTTGTCTTACTCAGTACCCTATAAAGGCCTGGATCTCCACACGGCCTTTGGATCTATTTGACCGTCGCAGAAATATCGCAGCGGAGTCTAATCATAATGAAGTGTGCCATTCTGTCAGTCGGTAGCTCACACAAAGCCTACGCAGTGATCGTGAAGCTTGGTGATCTCAGTGTACTTCGGAGATGGAGGCCGCTGCTGTATTAGGCAGCTCGTTTGGTCCACTGGCCAGAAAGCCTAGTGTCAGTGAGACTATTTGCGAAGCTGATGGGTCGCCGATTAACAACCTACAAAGACACTTGGATCGATGGGCCGAACATTTTAACTCCCAGTTCAACTGGCCCTCATCGTCACTTTTATTCCCTGCGAACCCAACTGCTAACCTTGGGTCGTCACACTTGATCTACTCCGTGAAGCGGAAGTTTGTCTTGCGATTCGACACGTGAAACGATTCAACGCTGCTGGCTCAGACGGACTTCCACCGGTGATGTTCAATTATGCAGGCGCAGTTATCATTGGCCAACCGAAATCTGGCATGAAGAAAAGGTGCCTTCTTCCTGAAGCGAATCAGTTATTGTCCCGACTTTTAAGCAGGGTGCATCAGTCTCATTTCTGTTGCCTTCAAGCTATTTGCATTCATTCTACTACGTAAACTATCCTCGGTTCGTAAATCGCAGTACCGGCAAGAACAAGCTGGCTTTCGTCCTGGACGTGGTTGCGTGGACCAAATCTTCACGCTTCGCCAAGTCCTCGAACATCGCCACCTCTACCAGGGACCTGCCATTGTTGCAATCTTAGACATCCGTGCAACGTTCCACTCGGTTGATCGATCTGCGCTATGGCGTTGCTTGCTAAGGAATTGGGTCTCTGAAAAGTGTACTGCCATCCGGCGCGTACTTCAGTTCCACATCTCCGGCAGGATGAGGGATTATAGCAAGCTTTCTACACCTTTCGCTATCAATAGCCGTGTACAAAAGAGCTGTCCGATGTCAACGTTCCTCTTCAATTTTGCGATTGAAAATGTCCTGTCGAGAGCTCTAGGGGGTTACCAAAACTTTTGACTGCAACTACTAACGGGTAAGTGAACAACCGGCATACATTATGCCGATGACATCGCAATGCTTGGTGACGACTCGCAGAGTATGCAAACCATTTTAAACTGCTTGGTGATTGAGTCATCTGAGTACGGAGTGTGCTTCGTCTCTTCGAAATACAAAGTGCCGCTCCAAGATTGGCACTCCCCCTTTCCCGTGCCCACTCTTGAAGCTGCACAGCTTGAACAAGCTGATAGTTTTGTATACCTGGGCAACTGATGGCGCTATCAGCAAGGAGATTTCTCTCCGCATCGCCAAAGCCCAGTCGGCGTTTGTCAACCTACAACATTTGTGGTGCCGTCGAGGCGTCTCCCACTTTATAAAGGGCCGTGTTTGCAATACCACCGCTCGATCGGCGTTGCTATATGGCAGTTAGTTATGGCCAATTCGCGTAGATGATATTCGCCGGCTCTCGGCCTTCGATAATGGGTGCTTGAGGAGGATTGCTCGTGTGTGGTGGCAACAACGTATCTGCAACGGTGAAGTCAGACGTCGTGTCTTAGGGAATGCGAGTATTCCCTTCAACAAGCTGGTTAAGCTACGTCAGTTAAAATTGCTCGGTCACGTCCTGCGTATGTCAGCTGAGCATTTATCCCACTGCGCCCTTTCCGCTCGTACAGGACTTTGCTGGAGGATACCACGCGGTGGTCAGCCGTCAACTTGGCGACAGGATATGAAATCGTTGACTTCATATCTTGCTGCCGTTGGATCTACAAGTCTGCACGGCTGGGGACCAAAGGACGAGGAGTGTCGATGGCTAGGAACAGTTCCAGATATAGCGCGTAATTGGAACTAATGGAATACCTGTGGACATAGTTATTTAGTTTCAGATGCTTATTGCCTAACAGTTGAAAAAGACAGAAAGGAAAAAATGGCGTATGCAAAAATTGTTCCCTTTTGCTTCATTGCGACACGATAGCTTAAGTTTGTTGCTTTCTTCAGCTAATGTGCCATGATGATGATGCTGTAATTAAACCTATCTTCTTGTAGTGATTTCCATGGTTTTGTTTGTCTCAATGTCCATTCGTTAGACTGTTGCTAATACATACAGCCGCCGGATGACAGAAGCCCCATCAAACCGGAGCAGAGTCGGAGTACCTTGTTTACTTGTAACTTTGAGATTCCCGAGGATTTTAGTGCATAATCCAATGGAGTAGGT
The DNA here is from genome assembly GCA_944474145.2 of Dicrocoelium dendriticum. Taxonomy (NCBI): domain Eukaryota; kingdom Metazoa; phylum Platyhelminthes; class Trematoda; order Plagiorchiida; family Dicrocoeliidae; genus Dicrocoelium; species Dicrocoelium dendriticum. Next base: position 71,813,514 of record OX104067.1, on the reverse strand, counting down.
GCTGAGCGAACGAATTGATAGGTAACTTAGGACAGCTAAGCGCCGTGGAATGTGTTAAATAATCCCGGTCGACCTAACTAACCAATGTACGTGTCACCGCAGGTTTAGCTAAGTTGGTACAAGTATGAGGCAGTAAATTGAAAGAGGGGTCTACTCATGTCGGATTCATGGTGCAGTAGCACTGGCTAGGTCGAGTCATCCCACTTCTTTAAGGATTGTCAAAGCCAGTGGTAGAAACTATTGGCGTTTCGTTCCGCCTCAAAAGGCGGTGTAATGAGCAACTTTTACTTGAGCGCACAGTCGGTTTTCTTGTCCGGCTTGCTTTCCCCAGATCTAGTGATAAATTTACTGGGGTACCCGTTATCACGCAGTGTGGACAGTACGGTCCACTTCACCCGAGCAGATCCGATGATCCCTCACCAAACAGGCGCGAACAAAGAAGCACTTATAGTTCACGAGGACAATAAGCGTCGAAATTTAGATACCTTACAAATATACATTACACACGTTAGCTGAAGCTGAGAAACACCTGATGTTATGTTGCAATATAGCAAGATATATGTAGAAGTAAGACAACAAGCATTGCGGAATACAAAATACAAACTAAGAAACAATGACATTATGGACCTGGAATGAGATCGCGGTTGTATGGCGGAGCGAAAGAGGGAAGAAAAAGAAACATTACACGGACGTCGTTGAATTCAGCTCTTCGCCATGTCAACAATTGTATCCAGCGAAACGTATTCATCGCCCTTGGGACCCCAACCTCTTAACCAAGTCATCACTTAGCCTTCCCTCTTATTCTTCCATCCACACTTCCGGCGCGCAAACGGCGCACGACGTGGGAGTCGGCGCACTGGCATGCGCAACACGTGGCCCAGCCACCGGAACCTGGTGAGTGAAATAACGGTGCTGAGCGCTTCACTCACTCTTACTGCACCAAATCCACGATGCGAAACACGCTCATTACTCACAACTTATTTCCACCAGATATGAGCTAAACTGCGAAGGAAGAGATAGTCGAGCGTAACTAGCCAAAATGATGAGCCAGATTTCGCAACCGTCCAGGGGGTTGCACGCACGACTGCGTTGTAAACTCCGCCCTTCAAGGCCGGTGGTGTCACACCGGCGCATAGATGGCGGAGATTGCCAAAAACGCCTAGACCTTTGCTATACGGTTTGTGATCTCACCTATTCCACAGGCGCTAGTATAGCTGCCTAAACACTTAAATTTCTTAGCGGCTTCAAGTTGATCACCGTCAACGGTCAGCGCAGGGATGGATCCCTGCCAATCTTAGAGAAGAACCTTGTATTTCGAGGGTGCAAAGCATGACGCGAAACGACTGATAACCAGTGCTAATTTATCGAGTTCCGTTTATGGGTGAGCTTCCTACTGCTCTCTTCAGAACATCTAAGGAGTCCAAGTACACTGCTATGCATTCAAGTTGCCGGTAAATGATCCCACCAAAGATAAGTTAGATAGATTTCGCGCAAATTCGGGGTAAGGCCTACAAGTAAAGTGCTCATAGTAGCCATTTACACTCGACATCTCCACAATAACTGGTCTCGGATAAATAAGACAGTATCGTCAGGTGTTCTGGTTTTAATTAAATAGAAGGATCGCGCAGGAAATAGGCTACCAGTTCCATCGCAAAATATCACCAGTTCGGTTCAGTAAGCCAATTATGATCCGAGCACCGAAGCGCGATCTAATCGCCGCTTCGACTCATGCCGCCACAGTGAAAATAATGATAGTAATAATAATAAAGGTAATAGAAATAAAAAGCTAGTAGAAAAGCTTGGACGAAATGGAGCTACGATTGTCTGATGAGAGAAGTGAGTTATAATTGAGATAGCAAAAGCAGGAATTTCAGCCTGTAAAATCGGTTCTGAAACCTAACAAGCACCAAACCGACATCTTCCTATCTGTACTTTCATACTTTTTTGTTGTATCATCCAGCTGCCCCTCGGAGCAGCGCCCAACCGAATGCAAAGCTGTCAAGCAATGTATACAGCGAACGGTAACAGAAATGAATTTGGAAAAACGTAGCAAGTACAATAAGTTTGAACCCGACAAGTACCCCAGCGTGGCTCCCAGGAGTTCATTGCTGCACATCAACTGGCCGACCAAGTGTGAGCAATTCCTTGCGGGCATCAGTAAACGAAGATTGCCAGTATCCTTGGTTTTTTAACGCGTAGCGGTCAGGTCTGGGGACTATAAATGGATGAGCAATACGGCGGAATCGGGGTTCCGACACTTCGCTGCTAGACAACCATCAACGGTTGCCTGCGGGCTGGGATAATGTGAGGTGACCCACATCAACGAAAATTCAAACAGGCGATTCTTAGATTGTAGTCCAACTACAACCCAGTTGCTCTGATTCACGTTGTCAGTCATTCGCTCGAAAATGCCTGTCAGGCACGTGAGTTTGAAAAGCTGGCGTTGGCCTTCTTGCCTTCAAGGGCTACTGCCATCCACCGGTCCTCCTGTCCACTCTTGAGACTAATCGAAAACCGCTCCGCGGAACTGCGTACGCTGTGAGACTGCTTAGTCTGTGGTGTCGCTTTTCACATCTCCAACCAAGCCAATAGTACATCCGCTACTCCGACTCTAAAAATCCCACAAACTGTTGCAGACGCTCTGTTCACTTCACACAGTGAGCTATTCCAATTGGTAGTAAGCTCCTTTAGCTCTTTCACCAGTGATAACTGAAGTGTAAAAGTTGACTGATGAGATCCCATAATGGGCTGATAGTTAAAATGGGAGATAAGCAACTGAGGTTATGTGCCTCACTGAAGCCGAAAGAGCGAGCATTATACGAAAGCGCACTAAATCACGATGGGAAACTAGTTGATTGTTCCAGATGAGTCGTTAAGTTTGCACCAAAACGCATCATTTGTAGCTAGTTGCGATTATCCATTTGTGTCGATATAAACGTGTCACTACATGGATTCCGCTTGACACGAGGCCAATCCTCGTGCTGGGGACAGGTAATGTTCGGTAGAGAGCTGAAGAATTTTCGTTGTTCATTTGTTCGTCGAGCTTAGCAAGTTTGTTGTAGATATCTCGTCACCAATCGAGGTGACGTCATCAGTGAAGAGTTGGTCGTAGCCAGATCGCGAGAAACGTACTAGGCAAATCCAGGAATAGACATCACCAGTTGCTGTGCAGTTTCTTATATAGATTATCGACAAGGCCAGGTACAATTCATTATGACTGGCTCTTCGTCGATGTACTCACTGGAATTCGACTGATTTTATTTATTAAAAGTACAAGGTTCTGACGCGTAGAAATACTCACAGTCCCATTGTTTTCCATTGGCGAATTGTCCTGATTGGATGCCTATCGATGTAGTCTATGGAACAACTAACTGTAATTGGTTGCAAGAGTGAGGTCCAAACATGGGAGATACTCGCGACCCAATTCTCTTCCGTTGATGCTTTAGTAATAATAATATTAATAATAATAATAATAATAATAATGTGTCAGCTGTACGCCGTAACGACGCTTCGCTGCCGTGCAACCACCACCAGTCGCACGCGGGCTGGTTATACCTGGAGGACGCCCACCCTTACGCGGATTCGAATCCGCACCGCAAGATTACGAGACAAGCTCTTTACCTCTTGGCTAAGGCCTTAGATGCTTTAACGTGATTGGATATGCGTCGATGTACTGAATGGGGCTAGAATGATTTTGATTGGTGGTAGGGGTTGAGATACTCGCAGTTCCATTGTCTTGATTGGATCTCCGTCGGTGTACTCAATGGGACTAGATTAATTGGTTCCAACGATGAGGCCTATGCGAGGAGTTCACGGTGGCTATCATATCTATTGTCTGAGTATTGGGTTGCTCTCGTTCAAGTGGTTTTCTGTAATTCGTCCGATTTCTTCCTGTCGGAGTGGTTAATATACTGAGTCAGTGTCAACATGCAAGTCAACTGAATTCTTCGTGCGGAACCAAGCGTCCAGAAACTCCCCTTCTCTTCTCGTTTCGCCTCGTAATAAAACTTGTTTTGGTCAAACAAAGCTGTATCTTTCTTCGTTCACGTGAACCGAAACCAGGGATGACCCATAGTACTTTTCGCAGGATTTTGCGCTCTTGTATCCTTGTTTCTAATTTTCTTCCTGTCTGACCAACATAGTGCTTTTCGCAGTTTCCACAATACAGCCCAAAGGTAACAAGCTTGTCCCGTAATCTGGCTGCGCGGGTTCGAGCCTGCGTAAATGCAAGGTGACTCCCACAGTATCCTTAGCCCACGTGCGACAGGTGGTGGTTGCATAGCAGCGAAGCGTCGGTACTGCATACCGACGTACTGCTGATGCCTTGCCTTTGTATACAGCATCACGCCGTTCATGCGAATCCAGATTTTCCTTTGGTCTGAACAGGGCTTTTCTCAAGATGGCAGTTGCCTTATGTGCTACGATGAAATGGTGTTGTTTGAATACTCTGCTGTCATTTCCGACATGTTCTTCATATAAGGCATAACAACCCGTCTACCCGTCGTTGCTGTAGACTGTCCGTTTGCGTTGTGGTTCAGGCACCTTTAGTTAATCAGCATCATTCATTCATCATTACCCACCGTAATGAGGCTGGACCTTACCGTGGTGCGATGGTTTGTGTGCCTCAATGATCCACTGAGCTATGCTGGGTGGTGCTTTACTTTGCACCTCCAGAGCCACTCATACCAGATTTGTCAATGGTTAGAGGCCAGACAAACTCAGCCTCCTGGTCCTCTAGGTTGGGGGTTGGAATGAGGGTGGCACCTTATTCCTTAAAACAGACGCTTTGTAGCCCAATGCCAAACCCGCTGCCTTGCAGACAGGTTTTTGAACCAAAGGCTTTGGTTGAGAACCCTAATCGTTCTCCTGTCTAGGCCTGGGCAACCTGACAGTATTCTGCCCACGCAATACAATGAATCTTTCCTCAAACAATTCCTTGATGCTCTGGCCACTGCAGAGGATAATCAACGGTTCCCTATCTGCTGCATCGGGCAGGGTGGATAGGGGTTTGGATGCTACTGCTCAAGCCTTCCCACCTTCTTATTCCCCTTCTCGCGCTTTTTCACCCTTATCGTCCCGTTCCAACTTTACTTATATCCCCCCTATTTTCAACCCCCCAATTCTCAGCCCTCCCCCACCTTGCTTCAATAGTCGCTTGTCTTTTAGTTTCAAATCACAGGTGAACGCGGAGCGTCACTCCTGCACTGTCAACAGGCCCATGTCCAAGCAAGCGGTCAAGCCCACTTCATCGCTTCCATTTGGAGCCCTCGATCCTTCTTCAGATTGGCATGCCTCAATGTTCGCACATTGCTTCAGATCGGTCAACAGGCAGCACTTGCCCGAACATTAGAGACCCTCTCCATCGATATCTGCTGCTTATCGGAGACCCGCCTGCAAGACTCGAGCTCTGTACTCACTCTGCGATCCCCTTCAGGTGACACTAGCAGCACTTTCTTATTGCGCCTATCCGGTGACGATGCAGCTTCGAGCACCGGCCAAGCCGGTGTTGGTATTGCCCTAAGTCCAGGGCTGAAACTGCTCTGGTCGATTGGATTCCAATCAGTAGCCGGATGTGTGCGGTTCGATTGGCTGGCTCGTTCAAAACTTCGAAGTCGCGTGGGACTAACAGGTGTCTATTCGTTATCGCTGTCTATGCACCGACAAACTGTAGCGATGACTAGGTAAAAGACGACTCCTATCGTCAAATGAACGAGCTCCTTAGCCACAAGAGAAGCTCGGACACTGTAGTGCTGGCTGGGGATCTGAACGCTCAAGTTGGAATTTTGTCCACTGATGAGCTGCATCTGGGTGGCCAACATGGTATAGGCTCCCGTAATGATAACTGTGAGCGGTTACTTCATTTGTGGGAGGATGCTCGCTTATTTCTTGTGAGCACTAATTTCCGACACAGCACCCGCCGGAGAGTGACTTGCCGACCACCAGCCTCGAACCAGCTATGGACGCAAATCGATCACATTGCGATAAGTTACCGATGGAGAGGCTGCGTCCAGAACTGTCGCTCGATTTGGAGCACAGGTGTTGACACCGACCATGCACTTGTATGTGCTGACCTGCGGATGCGCTTTGGCGGACGCCCACGACGATGTTGTGAGCGCATTGACACCGGCAGACTGGCGAAGCCAGCTGTTCTGAATGCTTATCAAATTACGCTGTCATGCGAGTTGGATAAACGCTCACTGGATGCGACTGAAGCTCACTGGTCTCATTTTCACCAGACGTTATTAGCAGCAGGAAAATCCTCATGTGGTATGTCTAATCGCCAACATGGAAATTGGGTCTCTTCACAGTCTCTGGAACTTATAGATGCTCACCGGCATATTCCGGCTGGAAGCGAACACAATGAAACTCGCAAAGTGCTCCGGGCAAAACTCCGTGCTAGCCTAAAGAGAGACCGCGAATCCTGGTGGTCTCATCGTGCAACAGAGATGGAAATGGCCGCTGCCCTTGGTAACCATCGTAAGTTATACCGTCTAATACGGGAAACGGGCAGCAGGAGACCTGGTGTTAGTGAAACTATACGTGACGAGAGTGGACAGCCTGATCCACAACTTATCAAAACGCTTAGAGCGTTGGGCTGAGCACTTTGGAAGGCAATTTAATCGGTCGGAATGGTTAGATTTCTCGCCGGCCACTGATCGCCCCACTCCCTGGGCTGTCCCTTTGGATCCACCCTCTCGCTCAGAAGTCGAACATGAGATCGAACTGTTGAAGTTAAACAAAGCCGCGGGACCAGATGACCTTCCTCCAGCCCTCTTCAAATTCGGGGGACCTGCTCTTGTGGATGATTTACGCGAGTTACTAGTCAAACTGTGGGAGCAGGAAACTGTCCCAACCGACTGCAGCCGCTCCGTCATAGTCCCAATTTTCAAAGGAGGCTCACGACCGGAATGCGGCAGCCATAGAGGAATCAGTCTGATCTCCATCGCCTCCAAATTGCTTACCTCTGTCATCCTTCACAGACTGACTGGCACTCGTGAAAGCCAGATTCGTGAAGAGCAAGCTGGATTTCGTCGAGGTCGTGGCTGCATTGACCACATCTTCACCTTGCGTCAGTTGTTGGTGCACCGTCACGCATACTGGCGGCCCACCGTAGTCGTGTTCCTCGATATCAAAGGTGCATTCGACTCAGTGGATAGACATGCACTTTGGGACTGTCTACTCAGGAAAGGTGTACCTGAGAAATATGTGAATATTATCCGAGCATTATATGCGCGTAGCTCGGGCAGAGTGAGGGCAAATTGTCGTCGCCCTTTAATATCTCCAACGGTGTGAGACAAGGATGCCCGCTGTCACCTTTCCTCTTCAACTTCGCTGTTGACGAAGTCATGAAAATCGCGTTTACAGGACACGACTTAGAAGGTGTGGATCTGCTCCCAGGAGAACGACTTCTTGACTTGGAGTATGCTGATGATATTGCCCTAATATGTGACAGCTCACAAACGTGCCAAGCAGCACTGGACAGATTAGCACTAGCTGTCCGTCACTTCGGGCTTTGCTTCGCACCCTCGAAGTGCAAAGCGTTTCTCCAAGATTGGTCTGGACCGCCTCCTACGCTGACCCTTAGTGGGGATCAGCTAGAAGTCGTTCAAAAATTCAACTACCTGGGAAGTTGTATCAGCGCCTGTGGGATTGAAGATGAAATAACGAATCGTATAGCAAAAGCTCGGGGCGCTTTTGCTAACCTTCGCCACTTATGACGCCGGCGCGACATCACTCTCGCCTTGAAGGGTAGAGTGTACAATGCAGCGGTACGTTCGATCCTACTGTACGGTTGCGAAACCTGGACGCTTACAGCAGCGGACCTGAAGAGGCTAGTTATGTTCGACCACCGGTGCCTTCGTCATCATTACACGTCAGCTGGAGGTGGAAAACACCTCAGCTATTGTGCCGCAATACAAAAGGCAAGAAAAGGAAAACAAACAGTGGCACGCCCGTTGAGTCCCCAGTAACGGATGGACATCGTTCCGGAGAGCTAACAGCTGGCTGCCGTAAAAGAAAGTCATATTATGCCTAACGATTGAGATCGTGATTAGAGGGGATGCTAAACAGGAGGGGATGGACAAAGGAACTCACAACACAAACGCCATTGGGGCCGGCTCCTAGCCATATCAGCAAGTGTGTCCAACCAAACGTGTTCACCGTCTTTAGGACCCCAACCAGGCAGTCGGGATGCACCAACCGACGCCAACTTCGAAGTGAAGGGTTTTCATTCCTCTCGACCAAGTCATCACTTGGCCTCCCCTCCTCCTCTTCCAACCGCACCCACAACGCGCAAACAATGCACGTCGCGGGAGTCGATGTGCTGGCATGCGCAACACGTGGCCCAGCCATCAGAGCCTGGTGCGTGATATAATCGTGCTGAGCGGTTCACTCGCTCTTCCTGCACCAAATACGCGACGCCGAACACGCTCATTGCTCACGCGGTGTTCCCACCAGACGTGAGCTAAGCTGCGAAGGCAGCGATGATCGAATGTGACGAGTCTCTTCATGTCTGTCGACCTGATGGGCCAGGTTTCACAGCCATATAGGAGAGTTGAACGGACGGCTGCGTTGTAAACTCTGCCCTTGAGGGCGAGAGTAATGTCGCGTCTGCGCCACAGGTGGCGGAGATTGGCAAAGGCACCTCGAGCTTTTGCTATACGGTTCGTAACCTCATCTTCAATCCCACGGGTACTAATATAGCTGCCCAGGTACTTGAATTCCTGAACGACTTCTAGCAGATCACCACCAAGCGTTAGCGCAGGGTTGGGTCCCTGCCAATCTTGGAGAAGTACTTTGCATTTCGATGGAGCAAAGCATAGCCCAAAACGATTGACAGCCAGTGCTAATCGGTTCAGTGCTGTTTGGCATGTTTGGGAGCTGTCACAGATTAGGGCAATATCGTCTGCATACTCCAAGTCAAGAAGTCGCTCACCAGGGAGTAGCTCCACACCTTCTATGTCGTGTCCAGCGAACGCTGTTTCCATGACTTCATCAATAGCGAAGTTGAAGAGGAAAGGTGACAGCGGGCATCCTTTTCTCACACCGCTGGTGATACAGAAGGGTGGCGAGAGTTTGCCATAAACCCTCACCCTGCCCGAACTATGTGCGTACAGCGCTTTGATAATGTTTACATATTTATCAGGCACACCTTTCCTCAACAGACAGTCCCAAAGGGCACATCGATCGACTGAGTCGAAGGCACCTTTTATGTCAAGAAACACGACAACGGTGGGTCGCCAATAAACATGGCGGTGCTCCAACACTTGACGCAATGTGAAGATGTGGTCGATGCAGCCCCGACCTCGACGAAATCCGGCTTGCTCTTCACGAATCTGGCTTTCACGAGTGCCAGTCAGTCTGTGGAGAATGACAGAGGCAAGCAATTTAGAGGCAATCGAAATCAGACTGATCCCTCTATGATTGCCACATTCTAAACGGGAGCCTCCCTTGAAAATTGGGACAATGACGGAGCGGTTCCAGTCTGTCGGGACTGTCTCCTTCTCCCAAAGTTTTACTAGCAACTCGTGTAGATCATCTACTAGAGCAGGTCCACCGAATTTGAAGAGGGCTGGAGGAATTGTATCTGCTCCTGCGGCCTTATGCAATTTCAACAGCCTGATCTCACGTTCGACTTCTGCGCGTGAGGGCGGATCCAAGGAGATGGCCCAAGGAGAAGGGCGCTCAATGCCCGAAGAGAGCGATAACTCAGGTTGGTTAAATTGCCTCGCAAAGTGTTCAGCCCAACGCTCCAAGCGTTTTGACAGGCTGTGGATCATCTGCCCACTCTCGTCGCGTATGGTCTCGCTAACACCAGGTCTCCTGCTGCCTGTTGCCCGTATCAGACGGTATAACTTACGATGATTACCAATGGCAGCGGCTGTTTCCATCTCAGAGGCACGACGAGACCACCAGGTTTCGCGGTCCTTCTTTAGGCTAGCACGTAGTTTTGCCCTGTGATTTTTGCGAGCTTCATTGTATTCGCTTCCAGCCGGAATACGTCGGCGAGCATCCATAAGTTCCAGAGACTGTGTAGAGACCCAATGTCCGGTTTGGCAATTTGTTTTGCCACATGAAGACATGCCTGCTAATAGCAACGCTTGACGAGTATGCGACCAGTGATCTTCAACGGTGTTTAGTGGGCGCTTACTCAGCCCAGATGTCAGCGCATCTTGGTACACATTCAGAACATCTGGCTTCGCCAGCTGGCTGGTGTCAATCCGTTCACATCGACGTCGCGGACGTCCACCGAAACGCACCAGGAGGTCGGCGCAGACAAGTGCGTGGTCAGAGTCCACGCTCGTGCTCCAAATCGAGCGACAGTTTTGGACACAGCCTCTCCAGCGGTAAGTGATCGCGATATGATCGATTTGCGTCCATGACTGGCCCGAGGCTGGTGGCCGCCAAGTCACACTTCTGCGGGTGCTGTGTCGAAAGTTAGTGCTCGCGAGAAAGAGGCGAGCATCTTCACACAGCTGGAGCAATCGCTCACCGTTATCATTACGGGAGCCTACACCATGTTGGCCGCCCAGATGAAGCTCATCAGAGGACAATTTTTCCGACTTGGGCGTTTAGATCGCCAGCCAGCACCACAGTATCCGTGCTTCTTCTGTAACGAAGGAGCTCGTGAAGTTGCTGATAGAAATCATCTTTTACCGAATCAGTGCTACAGTTTGTAGGGGCGTAGGCCGCAATGACAAACAGGCACCGTTTGTCCCCGCGCGACCGAAGCACGGAACGAACCAGCTAATCTAACGGCGCACATTCTACTGTTTACTGGGATCCAATCAAGCAGGGCAGCTTCAGCCCGGGGACTCAAAACAATGCCGATGCCAGCTTGACCGGCATTTGAAGCTGCATCATCGCCAGATAGGCGCAATGAGAATGTGCCGCCAGTGTCGCATGTGGGGGATCTCAGGGTAAGCACGGAGCTCGAACCTTGCAGGCGAGTTTCTGATAAACAGCAAATATCGATCGATAGAGTCTCTAGTGTGCGGGCGAGTGCTGCCTGTTGGCCAATCTGCAGCAAAGTGCGCACGTTGAGGCATGCCAATCTTAGCGAGACACGAGGACTCCAAAGGGAAACGGATGAACTGACGTTGTCCGCTTGGTTGAACATGGACTTGTCGACTGGAATGGAGCGAGGCCCTGCGATTGTGTGTGATTTGAAATTAGAAGACAAGCGACTATTGAAGTAAGCTGGGGGAGGGCCAAGAATTGGGGGATTGAAAATGGGGGGATATAAGTAAAGTTGGAGCGGGACAATAAGGATGCAGAAGCGCAAGAAGGGGTATAAGAAGACGGGAAGGCCTGAGCAGTAGCATCCAAACCCCTATCCACCCTGCTCGATGCAGCAGATAGGGCGCCGTCTATTATCCTCTGCGACGGCCAGAGCATCAAGAAATTGTTGTAGGAAAGGTTCTCATTGTATTGCGTGGGCAGAATACTGTCAGGTTGCCCAGGCCTAGACAGGAGAACGATTAGGGTTCTCAACCAAAGCCTTTGGTTCAAAAACCTGTCTGCAAGGCAGTGGGTTTTGGCACTGGACTACAGAGCCCGTTTTATGAAATGAGGAGCCACCCCCATTCCAACCCCCAACCTGGAGGACCAGGAGGCTGAGTTTGTCTGGCCTCTAACCATTGACCAATCTGGTATGAGTGGCTCTGAAGGTGCATAAAAAGCACCACCCAGCATAGCTCAATGGATCTCTGAGGCACGCAAACCATCGCACCACGGTAAGGTCCAGCCTCATTGCGATGGGGTGCCTTCGTAATTTCGCTCACATCTGGTGGGAACACGGCGTGAGAAACGGACGTGTTCGACGCCTTGTTTATGGCACAGGAAAAGGAACTGAACCGCTCAGCACCGTTATTTCCCGCACCAGGCTCCGATGGCTCGGCCACGTGTTACGCATGCCAGCCCACCGACTCCCGCGACGTGTGTTGTTTGCGCGCCGGGGGTGTGGATGGAAGAAGAGGAGGGGTGGCCAAGCGATGACTTGGTCGAGAGGAATGAAGGCCCTCACTTCTGAGCTGGCCTCGGTTGGAGCGTCTCGGCTCCCTCGTTAGGGTCCGAAAGACGATGAACACGTTTGGTTGGACACACTTGCTGATATGGCTAGGAGCCGACCTCAGTGGCGTTCGTGCTGTGAGTTTCTTTGTCCCACCCCATCCTTCTTAGCCTCTCCCTCCAACCATGATCTCATTATTTAGCCTTATATAATTTTGCATAGTAATTTTTTTGGTGCACAGCAGCTTGCTGGTAGCTTACCGGAACGATGCCCATCCGTTACCGGTTGCTCAGCCAGCTTGCACCAGTAATTTTTTTCTCTCCTTTTTTCTATGTATTGCGGCACAGTAGCTGCGGTGTTCCCCACCTCCAGCTAACGTGTGAGATGATGATGATGATGATTCATCATTATACTCGTTAGCTGCAGGTGGTATACACCCCCAGCTATTGCGCCGCAATACAAAAGAAAAAAAACATGAAACAGAAGCACGCCTCTGTCACCAGCAACGGATGAACATCGTCCCGGAGAGCTATTGTGCTGCAAAGAAGTCATATTATCCCTAACAACTGAGATCGTTGATGGAGGAGTAGGCTAAACGGGATGGGGAGGAACAAAGAAACTCACAACAAAAACGCCATTGAGGTCGGCTCCTAGCCATGTCAACAAGTGTATCCAGCCAAACGTGTTCACCGTACTTCAGTCCCCAACTAGGGAGCCGAGAGGCTCCAACCAACGCCAACTTCGAAGTAAGGGTCTTCATTCCTCTTGACCAAGTCATCGCTTGGCCACTTCTGTCTACACTCCCGCTGCGCAAACAACGCTTTGATGGGCGTTTAACTTCTAGTTTAAATTCGCACTCAAACGCGGAGCGCCACTCTTACATTCAGACGAGGCTTCACAGATATCCGTTGAGTTGGAAACATATAAATAGGTGTTTCTTTTCGTTTCGTTTTGCCTTCGCTCTATCTCAGTATGTTGCTAACTGCAAGTTAACAGACGTAAAGAGAGCTGTCAAGCCGAATAATATCATTGTTTCATCATTATCTATTAGCAGGTCTTGGAGCTTTTGTAAAAAAATTTTCGTCTACTAACTTGCATCTAGCAACAGCAGTTATCAGGGAACGCCTGAACAACAGTGGACAACCAAGCGGGAACATGACGACCGAAAAGGTTTGCGAATTACTCTAATAGTGTCTGTCAACCTACTTCTCTTTCGGTGGGAAGATATACGTGCAGCTGAAAGGCGCACCGGTGTCGGCTCGTCGCGGAGATGGTTATGCAAAAAACTATAGAAGGTACTTCATTCATTAATTTGGAGCTGCGTGTCCGGTATGCCGACGACACCTTTGTGATAATCAAATGCAATCGTGTCAGCTGCACAACTTATTGAACAACGTCATGGAAGACACCCGGCTTACAATGGAGCCGGAGAAAGAAAGCCGACTGCATTTCCTGGAGGTATTGGTAATCAGAACCACGGAGGGAGATCTGCAAACATCGGTTCACAGAAAAGCCACGCACACTAGCGAAATTCTGAACTTTAACAGCAATCATCTAAAATGCTACAAAGTAAGCTGTGTGCGGACACCATTCCGCAGAGTGCAAACGTACTGCGATACCGCAAAGGGAAAATGAAACGAAGAGAAACACCTATTTAAATGTCTCCCACTCGACGGATACCTGCGAAGCTTCATCCGAACGTGCCTGAACCACAACAATGCAAACGGACTGTCTACAGCAACGACGGACAGACCGGTTGTCATACCTTGTATGAAAAGCATATATGAAATGACAGCAGAGTATTCAAACAACACCATTTCATCGTAGCACATATGCCAACTGTCACCTTGAGAAGTCCTGTCCAGACCAAAAGAAAATCTGGAGTCGCATGGACGGCAGAATGTAGTATACAAACTGTATTGCAGTAACTACGAAAAGAACTAGGTTGGTCAGACAAAAAGATAATCGGCAACAAGGATACAAGAGCACAAAAGAGCCTGCAAAAGGCACTAGGGTCACCCCTAGTTTCAGTTCACGTGGACAAAAGACACAGGTTTGACTGGACCTAAGCAGAAGTCTTGTCATGAGGCGAAACGAGAAGAAAAAGAAAGTTTCCAAAAGCCTGGTACTCCACGAAGAGTTCAAGCAACTTGCATGTCAACATCGACTCAGTTTACTAACCACTCCGACAGAAAGAAATCGGACGAATTACAGGACATCGCTTGAACTAGAGCAATCTAGCACCCAGACAGTGGACATGATAACCAGCGTGAATACCTCGCATAGACCTCATCCCTGGAAACAATCAAAATTAATTTAGCCCCTTTGAGTACACCGATGGAGATCCAACCAAGACAAAACGTAAACTGAAGACAAGAGAACTACAAGTATCTCAACCCGTCGGAACCAGATCTTTAAAATCGCGAGTATCTCCCCATGTCTGTGCTTTTGTGAAACGATGCACATACAGTGCCAAAAGAAGACATTGTATGTCCGGAAATAATGACGCTAGTACAAATTTCTAACCGAACACGGATAAACGATTAACGGACCAGACACAACTGCTGATAATTCACAAGTAAATTTTGATTTTTCGTAATTCGATAGTTGTACAGAAACCTTTCTACTTGCTCTTAAATACAGTCTCAGTCTCACCCTTCCAACCAATCAAAACCAATCGAATCCCATTGAGTACATCGATGAGAAGCGTCGGCATGAAGTGCATCTACCCCTGTTAACAATATACAAGAAGTTGCACAGTAACTGGTAACATACATTCCTGGGTTTGCCTGGGACCCTTACTCATGATCGGGCTTCGACCAATTCTTCACCGATGATGTCACTTCGATTGGTGACGAAACGTCTGAAACCAACTTAAGTTCGGCGAACAACTAAAGAATTAATTCGTCAACCCGAGCTACTGATATTCCGAGCTGAATAAATTTATCAAAACCATCAGAATGCGAATCCTGGCCAATGCATGTGGAAGATATGCGAAGTCTTTCGGCCTTCGATAGTAGCTGTTTGGGGAGGATTGCCCGCGTGAGTTGGCAACGCCGAGTGTGAAATGATGACATTAAACACCGCGCCTTAATAAAGACAGATGTACCGCTTTATGATGTTGTCCGGCTGTGTCGACTGAGATGGTTTGGCCACGTCTTGCGCATGACTAACGGGCGTTTGTCACGCCGCGCCCTGTTTGCGCACGCAGCGTTAATTTGGAAAAGACCGCGTGGAGATCAACCGTCCACCTGGAGATAATGCATGAAATGGATGACATAATGCCTGGCCACCGCTGGCGCCATACGAATCCCAGGCTAGGAACCCAAAGATGAAGAATGCCAATGACTCACAACGCTGGAATCAATGGCGCAAAACCGGTCGCAGTGAAAGCGGTGCGCACAAGTCAGCTCGATCTCAATGAACCTTTCCTACATCAATTTCTTAATGCTCTGGCCGTCGCAGAGGATAATAGACGGCGCCCTATCTGCTGCATCGAGCAGGGTGGATAGGGGTTTGGATGCTACTGCTCAGGCCTTCCCGTCTTCTTATACCCCTTCTTGCGCTTCTGCATCCTTATTGTCCCGCTCCAACTTTACTTATATCCCCCCATTTTCAATCCCCCAATTCTTGGCCCTCCCCCAGCTTACTTCAATAGTCGCTTGTCTTCTAATTTCAAATCACACACAATCGCAGGGCCTCGCTCCATTCCAGTCGACAAGTCCATGTTCAACCAAGCGGACAACGTCAGTTCATCCGTTTCCCTTTGGAGTCCTCGTGTCTCGCTAAGATTGGCATGCCTCAACGTGCGCACTTTGCTGCAGATTGGCCAACAGGCAGCACTCGCCCGCACACTAGAGACTCTATCGATCGATATTTGCTGTTTATCAGAAACTCGCCTGCAAGGTTCGAGCTCCGTGCTTACCCTGAGATCCCCCACATGCGACACTGGCGGCACATTCTCATTGCGCCTATCTGGCGGTGATGCAGCTTTAAATGCTGGTCAAGCTGGCTTTGGCATTGTTTTGAGTCCCCTGGCGGAAGCTGCCCTGCTTGATCGGATCCCAGTAAACAGTAGAATGTGCGCTGTTAGATTAGCTGGTTCGTTCCGTGCTTCGAAGTCACGCGGGGACAAACGGTGCCTGTTTGTCATTGCGGCCTACGCCCCTACAAACTGTAGCACTGATTCGGTGAAAGATGATTTCTATCAGCAACTTCACGAGCTCCTTCGTTACAGAAGAAGCACGGATACTGTGGTGCTGGCTGGCGATCTAAACGCCCAAGTCGGAAAAATTGTCCTCTGATGAGCTTCATCTGGGCGGCCAACATGGTGTAGGCTCCCGTAATGATAACGGTGAGCGATTGCTCCAGCTGTGTGAAGATGCTCGCCTCTTTCTCGCGAGCACTAACTTTCGACACAGCACCCGCAGAAGTGTGACTTGGCGGCCACCAGCCTCGGGCCAGTCATGGACGCAAATCGATCATATCGCGATCACTTACCGCTGGAGAGGCTGTGTCCAAAACTGTCGCTCGATTTGGAGCACGAGCGTGGACTCTGACCACGCACTTGTCTGCGCCGACCTCCTGGTGCGTTTCGGTGGACGTCCGCGACGTCGATGTGAACGGATTGACACCAGCCAGCTGGCGAAGCCAGATGTTCTGAATGTGTACCAAGATGCGCTGACATCTGGGCTGAGTAAGCGCCCACTAAACACCGTTGAAGATCACTGGTCGCATACTCGTCAAGCGTTGCTATTAGCAGGCATGTCTTCATGTGGCAAAACAAATTGCAAAACCGGACATTGGGTCTCTACACAGTCTCTGGAACTTATGGATGCTCGCCGACGTATTCCGGCTGGAAGCGAATACAATGAAGCTCGCAAAAATCACAGGGCAAAACTACGTGCTAGCCTAAAGAAGGACCGCGAAACCTGGTGGTCTCGTCGTGCCTCTGAGATGGAAACAGCCGCTGCCATTGGTAATCATCGTAAGTTATACCGTCTGATACGGGCAACAGGCAGCAGGAGACCTGGTGTTAGCGAGACCATACGCGACGAGAATGGGCAGATGATCCACAGCCTGTCAAAACGCTTGGAGCGTTGGGCTGAACACTTTGCGAGGCAATTTAACCAACCTGAGTTATCGCTCTCTTCGGGCATTGAGCGCCCTTCTCCTTGGGCCATCTCCTTGGATCCGCCCTCACGCGCAGAAGTCGAACGTGAGATCAGGCTGTTGAAATTGCATAAGGCCGCAGGAGCAGATACAATTCCTCCAGCCCTCTTCAAATTCGGTGGACCTGCTGTAGTAGATGATCTACACGAGTTGCTAGTAAAACTTTGGGAGAAGGAGACAGTCCCGACAGACTGGAACCGCTCCGTCATTGTCCCAATTTTCAAGGGAGGCTCCCGTTTAGAATGTGGCAATCATAGGGGGATCAGTCTGATTTCGATTGCCTCTAAATTGCTTGCCTCTGTCATTATCCACAGACTGACTGGCACTCGTGAAAGCCAGATTCGTGAAGAGCAAGCCGGATTTCGTCGAGGTCGGGGCTGCATCGACCACATCTTCACATTGCGTCAAGTGTTGGAGCACCGCCATGTTTATTGGCGACCCACCGTTGTCGTGTTTCTTGACATAAAAGGTGCCTTCGACTCAGTCGATCGATGTGCCCATTGGGACTGTCTGTTGAGGAAAGGTGTGCCTGATAAATATGTAAACATTATCGAAGCGCTGTACGCACATAGTTCGGGCAGGGTGAGGGTTTATGGCAAACTCTCGCCACCCTTCTGTATCACCAGCGGTGTGAGAAAAGGATGCCCGCTGTCACCTTTCCTCTTCAACTTCGCTATTGATGAAGTCATGGAAACAGTGTTCGCTGGACACGACATAGAAGGTGTGGAGCTACTCCCTGGTGAGCGACTTCTTGACTTGGAGTATGCAGACGATATTGCCCTAATCTGTGACAGCTCCCAAACATGCCAAACAGCACTGAACCGATTAGCACTGGCTGTCAATCGTTTTGGGCTATGCTTTGCTCCATCGAAATGCAAAGTACTTCTCCAAGATTGGCAGGGACCCAACCCTGCGCTAACGCTTGGTGGTGATCTGCTAGAAGTCGTTCAGGAATTCAAGTACCTAGGCAGCTATATTAGCACCCGTGGGATTGAAGATGAGGTTACGAACCGTATAGCAAAAGCTCGAGGTGCCTTTGCCAATCTTCGCCACCTGTGGCGCAGACGCGACATTACTCTTGCCCTCAAGGGCAGAGTTTACAACGCAGCCGTCCGTTCAACTCTCCTATATGGCTGTGAAACCTGGCCCATCAGGTCGACAGACATGAAGAGACTCGTCACATTCGATCATCGCTGCCTTCGCAGCTTAGCTCATGTCTGGTGGGAACACCGCGTGAGCAATGAGCGTGTTCGGCGTCGCGTATTTGGTGCAGGAAGAGCGAGTGAACCGCTCAGCACGATTATATCACGCACCAGGCTCTGATGGCTGGGCCACGTGTTGCGCATGCCAGCACATCGACTCCCGCGACGTGCATTGTTTGCGCGTTGTGGGTGCGGTTGGAAGAGGAGGGGAGGCCAAGTGATGACTTGGTCGAGAGGAATGAAAACCCTCACTTCGAAGTTGGCGTCGGTTGGTGCATCCCGACTGCCTGGTTGGGGTCCTAAAGACGGTGAACACGTTTGGTTGGACACACTTGCTGATATGGCTAGGAGCCGGCCCCAATGGCGTTTGTGTTGTGAGTTCCTTTGTCCATCCCCCTCCTGTTTAGCATCCCCTCTAATCACGATCTCAATCGTTAGGCATAATATGACTTTCTTTTACAACAGCCAGCTGTTAGCTCTCCGGAACGATGTCCATCCGTTACTGGGGACTCAGCGGGCGTGGCACTGTTTGTTTGTTTTTCTTTTCCTGCCTTTTGTATTGCGGCACAATAGCTGAGGTGTTTTCCACCTCCAGCTAACGTGTAATGATGATGATGATGATGATGATGATATCAAGTTTACAAAAAGACTAACTCTTAAAAACCGCAAAAGATTAAAAATAACGTGCGTAAAACCACAAAAATGTTTCTTACGTTTAACATTCATTATCAGACTCTTCAATAACTTCTGCACGTTTTATATCCTCAATTCCAAATTTCATGGTTCTGAATGGCTCCATGTCTGTTTTACAGATTTTACATACATGGAATTTATATATATATATATATATATATATATATATATATGGTTAGCGTCATCCTGTTTCGGGTTTGCCTGTCACTGTGGCAAGCCACAGGACGCCTGCGTCTACAGAGGGACTATGGGTGGCTTGCGCTGCACCACCCACAGCTCCAACCACACACCCCATATCCAGTGTAAACCCGAAGAAATAAGACCGGGAGGCATGTGGATGGGAGCCACGTTTCATCAATGCAACCGGCCCACACTCCTTCACAGGCAAACACAAGCACGCTGTATTTGGGAAATCAACCACACACAAAGCGGTGGCTTGACCGCAGTCCGCTCCACACTGAGTGCATGGAACCACTCTTCGAGCCTAGCACGACCACGAGAACCGTGCACCCCGTCCCCTCCAGCAACGACCAACTGTCTCCTGGAACCAGTATGGGCGAGGTAGTGGGTAATAGACAGGTAGGCACCTTGTCAACATGCACATCAAGCGCAGCCATACCGGGGATATCAAACAACAGACAATCACTTGAGAGAGAGAGAGAGACAAAGAAAATAACTCGGTTAATGCATAAGGAAACGGTAACATAAACCTTAAGTTAATGAGCATATGAAATAAGTTGTTTACAAACAAATCCTAGCTAAGTGCACGAGTTCAGGAAGTATAGTTCACGGAATGCCACGAACGCAAAAATGTTATGGAAATCGAATACAATTGGCTTAGGCGATGTGTGCAAGTTAATGAAATAGAGTACAGGGAGATATTCATATAAGAAAGAAAAGCATTAAGGTAAAAACTGTAAACCCACCACCTGAAATAAAGAGACTTAGCATGCAAGCACGCGGTTAGTAAATCGAATTCAGCGTGCCTACAAACGCTGCGCCGGCTCGTCGTAATTCTCTGCAGGACCCATCGTCGCTTCTGTAGTGGCCCCAAATGGCACAGCGCATGGCCCACTAGACATTTATATGAGAAAGAAAGGCATTAGGAGAGAACCGAAAACCCACCACCTGAAATAAAGAGACTTAGCATGCAACCATGCGGTTAGTAAATCGAATTCAGCGTGCCTACAAACGCTGCGCCGGTGCTGCCTATGTTCACTGCGGGACCCGTCGTCGCTTCGGCAGTGGTCCCGAGTGACCTCTCTCATGGCTCACTAGGCCTGCCTGACTAAGGCACTCGCGACCGCATGTTTTACAGCACCATGCGCTCGATGTCGATGGAGTACAATCCATCGGTGCTTGCCGCTTCCGTAACTGCCGCTTCTTCTCTGCATGCATGAGGGCTTTCTCTCGCATTTCAGCAACTGCCTTTGTGATTAGATCGCGCCATGCACGCCGATCAACCGCCTTCGATTCCCATGATCTGCAATCAAGATTAGAACGTGTGAGGCTCACTTTAATCATGTCCTGGTAACGTAACTTTGGTTTCCCCACGTGCCGCTTCCCAATACTCAGCTGACCGTATAAGAGTTGTTTCGGTATCCGCGTCGAAGCCATACGGCTCACATGACCGAGCCATCTCAGGTGTCTCAATAAAAGTATGCAGTCCACTGCATACATCCCACTTCGGCGCAACACTTCCGTGTCTGCAACTCTGGCGCCCCAGCCGATCCGCAAAATTCGTCGCAGACACTGCTGATGGAACCGCTCGAGATATCGCACATCCCGACGGTACATCGTCCACGTTTCACTGCCGTATAGAAGAACGGACAGTACCATGGATTTGTAAACCATCAGCTTCGTGCCAATGCTAAGCTGATGGTTGTTCCACACTCGGTACTCAAGCTTCCCGAATGCCGCTGCCGCCTTCGACACGCGAGTACGCAACTCAACGTGTAGCTGCTGATCAGTCGACATCACACTCCCAAGGTAGCAAAAGCGGGAGGTGGTTTCCAATACTTCAGCACCAATGCTGATTTGCGGCAATATTGAAGATTGCACCTCCGGTGAAGGCTGAAAGAGACAGACAGTTTTGCTTGTGTTGATGGTGAGCCCGAATTTGGCCGCTGTCGAAGCCAGAGCACTAATCATGTGCTGCAACTCATCCGCGTTGTGTGAAAACAACGCACAGTCGTCAGCAAACAGCAACATACGGATAGTTGTCTCACAGACTAGAGTTCTCGCACCGAAACGACGGATGTTCAGCAACCCACCATCAATACGGTGCTCCACACGAACGCCGTAAGCACAAGCCGCATCAAAAGCACAAGACAACATTGCATGAAGATAGATATTAAACAGAGCAGGAGCTAACACACAGCCTTGCTTCACACCAGAGACAACTGCAAAGTCATCAGAGGTCTCTCCACTCAGCTGCACCCTCGCTCGCATACCACTGTGCAGACATTCAATTAAATTTACAAACTTACGCGCGCAACCAAACTTACCCAACACCAGCCACAGTGCCTCGCGGTTCACCGTATCAAATGCCTTGGTGAAATCAACAAAAAGCGAGTACAAAGGCTGGTGTCGTTCTCTGCACTTCTCTTGCAACTGACGAGCCGCAAACACCATATCTATAGTGCTGCGACCCGAACGGAATCCACACTGCTCTTCCGCCACGTTAGGTCCACAATCTGACTCACGAGGCGATTGAGCAGGATTCGGGCAATCACCTTGCCTACACAACTCAGCAAGTTGATGCCACGATAATTCGTGCAACATTGCTTGCTCCCTTTGGCCTTGTACAGTGGTAGCACAAAGGCATCTTTCAGCTCAGGAGGCACCTCCTCCTCAATCCACAAGCGTTGCACCAAGTGGTGCAGCGCAGTCAACAACGCGGGTCCACCGTGTTTCAATACTTCAGGTGGGATTCCGTCACCTTCAGGACACTTGCCGTTTCGCAGCTGAGCAAGTGCTCTCTGCGTCTCATCCCGTGTCGGCGTATCCGCCAGATCCGCCTTCACATCGTGCTGCTTCAGGCCGTTCAACGTAGGCCAGTCGATCTCTGAACGGTTGTTCAAGAGACAGTCAAAGTGTTTCCGCCAGACCTGCATTATGTCTGCAGTCTGGGTGCAGGTAGCGCCTGAACTACCACCGATCAGTGTCCTCAGCGGCTCCAATCTCGGTCCATACACCGCCTTCAAGGAGTCAAAGAATTCCTTGTGTTGGCGGCGTTCGGCGTAGCATTCCATCTGCTTCGCCTTCTCCGTCCACCATGCATTTTTAATGCGACGGAGCTCTCGGGTCAGTCGCCGTCGAAGTTTGCGAAACTGTCTACTCTTTCCCAAGTCACTGGGGTCTGCCAAATGTGCAGCAAATGCTGCATTCTTCTCCGACGCCAATGCGCCAATCGCCACATTGTTGTCATCAAACCAATCAGGCCGTTTACAGTTTGCGCGCCCGATGGCCTCCTCGGCAGCAGCTGTCACCTGGTCGCGAATGTGGTGCCACAGGTCGCCCACTGTGGCTATGCAGTCCACATCACCACACAGGCGTGCAGCCATCGCCTTCTCCAGCTCAGTACGTTTCGCCACAGTGCCGAGGGAGAGAATGTTAAATTTACGCCGATTCACGGCGGGAGTGCAATACATCGATTTACGAAAATATATGTACAGTATGGTCCGAACCAATTTGTGATCAGTGCCACACTCAGCTCCACGCAGTACACGTGTCATGCGCACTTCACGCATATCACGCTGACGTACGATGACAGAGTCGAGCAGGTGAGCGTGACCACTCCGTGGGTGCGTCCAAGTTGCTATATCACTCGCACTCAGTGCAAACCGAGTGTTCGTGATCGTCAGGCCGTGAGTGGCACACAGTGAGAGCAGCCTGTCACCGTTCGCATTCGCTGAACCAATGCCATGCGCACCGATAACATCTGTCCATGCTGATGCATCACGCCCAACGCGCGCGTTGAAATCACCCAGCAGAAATAGTCGGTCGCTCCTCGGCACAGACCGTATCACGGAGGATAGCTCAGTGTAGAACTGATCACGCGTGTCATCAGGATAACACATGGTCGGACCGTACGTGCTTATAAAAGTAGCAAACTTACCTCTTCCGAGTCGTAGGCGAACAGTCATCAGTCGCGCGCTGATGCCCGTTGGTTCACCCACCAGCTGGCCATTCAGGCGATCGGATATTGCAAATCCGACCCCATGTTCACGTGGTGCTGAGGCGATGTTGCCCACCCAATAGAATGTGTAGCCAGCACCTGCTTCATGTAACTTACCTTGCTCAGCGAGCCGAGTTTCACTGAGCGCCGCAATATCGATGTGGTAGCGCGCCAGCTCCATCGCGACCAGTGCAGTGCGTCGCTCCGGGCGCTCGCTCGAGTTCCGGTCCAGTAGTGTGCGCACGTTCCAGCACCCGATGCTGTGCTTTGCGCGCAGGCATACGATTGCATTGGTGGGCAATCGCACGCGAGGTGGTCGTTGTGCTTCGGAGGTTTGCTTGAGGGACTCCACCCGGAGCCTTTGGCTCAATAGCCAGACCCACAAGGCAGTGGGTGATTCGGGGGTTTGCTTGAGGGACTCCGCCCGGAGCCTTTGGCTCAATAGCCTGACCCACAAGGCAGTGGGGAGCAGATCCAGCTCGGGAATGTGATTGCAGAGACAGATGGGGATCTGCTTGACGGCCGTCACACGCAGCCTTTGAGGTACTGGAACAATTATTATATGTTTTGCGACCGTAGTAGGATACGCACCTGCGACCACGGCCAGACACAGGTGGGTTTTTGGCGGGTTTGCGCCAATTTGACCAGGGACTGCCTGGCTTGAGGCGGGCAGTAGCAAACCATTGAACACCCGGAGGTGTCATCCCACCGTCAGAGACAATGCGTGGCGCTCGTGCTCTACGCCAATCGAGCTTTGAGCTTATAACCCGTAAACCTGTTGTCTCCCATGGCTAGGTTTTACGGGAAGTGGGCCATCGACCACTTCCTAACCTCCGGAGAGGATGGACTAGGATACTGCCAGGGCGCCCAATCCTGACAGGAGAACGACTCGGGTCCTCAGCCAAAGCCTTCGATTAAATGAACACCCGAAAGGCAGCGAGTCTAGCACATGGTCAGTTAGCCGACTCATGCGGATTGGTGTACTGGATCTTAGCAGGGAGAAGGGCGAAACCCAACTCCCACCCAGCGGTCGCCACGTTGAGGCGCCCAGGACATGAGACTATGGCGCAGCAGTAGCAGTAGTGGGTAGACCATCTGTCAGGATCTAGCCACCACCAGCTTCAGCGCACCATAGGCTCTCCCGCCATTTATATATATATATATATATATATATATATATATATATATATATATATATATATATATGACGCAGAGAGCACTTGCTCAGCTGCGAAACGGCAAGTGTGCTGGGGCCGACGGGGTCCCGCGTTGTTGACTGCGCTGCACCACTTGGTGCAACGTTTGTGGATTGAGGAGGTGTCACCTTAGCTGAAGAATGCCCTTGTGCTACTACTGTACAAGGCCAAAGGGAGCAAGCAATGTTGCACGAATTATCGTGGCATCAACTTGCTGAGTTCTGTGGGAAAGGTGATTGCCCGAATCCTGCTCAACCGCCTCTTCAGTCAAGTTGTGGAACCTAACGTGGCGCAAGAGCAGTGTGGATTCCGCTCGGGTCGCAGCACTATAGATATGATGTTTGCGGCTCGTCAGTTGCAGGAGAAATGCAGAGAACGACACCAGCCATTGTACTCGCTTTTTGTTGATTTCACCAAGGCATTTGATACAATGAACCGCGAGGCATTGTGGCTGGTGTTGGGTAAGTTTGGTTGCCCGCGTAAGTTTGTAAGTTTAATTGGATGTCTGCACAGTGGTATGCGGACTAGTGTGCAGCTGAGTGGAGAGACTTCGGATGACTTTGCAGTTGTCTCTGGTGTGAAGCAAGGCTGTGTCTTAGCTCCTGTCCTGTTTAATATATATCTTCATGCAATGATGTCCTATGCTTTTGATGCGGCTTGTGCTTACGGTGTTCATGTGGAGCACCGTATTGATGGTGGGTTGCTGAACATCCGTCGTTTCGGTGCGAGAACTCTAGTCTGTGAGACAACTATCCGTATTTTGCTGTTTGCTGACGACTGTGCGTTGTTTTCACACAACGCGGATGAGTTGCAGCACATGACTAGTGCTCTGGCTTCGACAGCGGCCAAATTCGGACTCACCATCAACACAAGCAAAACTGTCTGTCTCTTTCAGCCTTCACCGGAGGTGCAATCTTCAATGTTGCCGCAAATCAGCATTGGTGCTGAAGTATTGGAAACCACCTCCCGCTTTTGCTACCTTGAGAGTGTGATGTCGACTGACCAGCAGCTGCACAGTGAGCTGCGAATCCGCGTGTCGAAGGCAGCGGCGGCATTCGGGAAGCTTGAGTACCGAGTGTGGAACAACCATCAGCTTAGCATTGGCACGAAGCTGATGGTGTACAAATCCATGGTACTGTCCGTTCTTCTATACGGCAGTGAAACGTGGACGATGTACCGGCGGGATGTGCGATATCTCGAGCGGTTCCATCAGCAGTGCTTGCGACAGATTTTACGCATCGGATGGGGCGACAGTGTTGCAGACACGGAAGTGTTGCGCCGAAGTGGGATGTATGCAGTGGACTGCATACTTTTGCTGAGACACCTGAGGTGGATCGGTCATGTGGGCCGTATGGATTCAAGGCGGATACCGAAACAACTATTATACGGTCAGCTGAGTATAGGTAAGCGGCATGTGGGGAAACCAAAGTGGTTGATCGGCTTGCATGGCACGACCTGATCACGAATGCAACTACCGAGGTGCAAGAGAAAGCCCTCGTGCATGCAGAGAAGAAGCGGCAAGTGCGGAAGCGACAGTCGCCGATGGGCTGTAATCTATCGACGTTGAGCGCGTGGTGCTGTAGCACATGTGGTCGTCATTGCCTGAGTCAGTCAAGTCTAGTGAGCCACGAGCGTGGCCACTCGGGATCAGCATAAGAACCTACACAGAACCGGTGCAGCGTTTTTAGGTACGCTGCATTCGATTTACTAGCGGTGTCCTTGCGCGCTGGTTTCCTATATCTCAGGCGGTGGGTTTGCTATATTGTCTTAATGCTTATTTCCCTACCTCATTAGCTGCCAGAATGAACTAATAAATTACATATGTCGCTTAAGCGAATAGTGCTTAACCTTACTTCCCCATTTTGCATACGTTTCCTGATCTGTTTATCAACCATCTTCAATTTATCGCGGCTGTGTTGCTAATCCATGTATATCATGTACAAACTTAGCGGCATGTCCGTATGGTGCTTTGACCTATTTTACCGGTTATTTCATTTTATGTGATTGGCTGCTGCTTGACATCCTCGGTTTGGCTACGTTTGATGTGCATGTTGACAAGGTGCTTACCTGTCTATTACCCACCACCTCGTCTATACTGGCTCTAGGAGACAGCTGGTCGTTGCTGGAGGAGACGGAGTGCACGGTGCTCGTGGCCGTGCTAGACTCGAAGAGTCGCTCCATGCACACGGTTTGTGTGTGGAGCGGACTACGTTCCAGCCACCGCCTTGTGTGCGATGGATTCCCAACTACAGCATGCCTAAGTTTGCCTGTGAAGGAGTGTGGGCCGGTTGCATTGATGAAACGTGGCTCCCATCCGCATGCCTCCCGGTCTTATTCCTTCGGGTTTACACTGGATATGGGGTGTGTGGTTGAAGCTGTGGTAGATGCAGTGTAAGCCACCCATGGTCCCTCTGTAGGCGCAGACGTGCCGTGGAGACTACAGTGACAGGTAAATTCCGAAGCGGATGCCGCCAACCATCATCATCAACAGCAGTACATCAGCCATTTGAACTGATGCTTCGCTGCCATACAACCATGAGGACCTATGAAATAAAGAATAAGAAGAGGGAGAGAAGGGGGACTTACCTGAAAACCTTAATGCCCTAAGCAAACATTCAGGGTCAAGGCGACTACACCTTGTGTTAACAACATACCGTCACAAACAGCTGGCTATCGTGCAAAGATAAGGCGGCATCGGAGAGACAGCTTCCTTGCGGCTTTCACTGCCACGCGTCATAATCAGCCATTACCCCGCAGATAACTCAGCACCAAACACACTTTAAACAGACAATCCGATTAGGAGACGGCAGCAGACGCGCCACTGGTGTCGGTTGCGAGCCATGTCCTGTAAAGTCTCGAGCCAAGCACAAGGTGAGTCACGTGGGCTCCAACCCGGAAGGCGAGACGGACCAACGGCACCCAGTTTGGTCGTCAACCATACACATATGGCTCGACATAAATAAATATATATATATATATATATATATATATATATATATATATATATATATATATATATGGTTGGCGGCATCCGGTTTCGGATTTGCCTGTCACTGTGGCCAGCCACAGGACGCCTGCGCCTACAGAGGGACCATGGGTGGCTTGCGCTGCACCACCCACAGCTCCAACCACACACCCCATATCCAGTGTAAACCCGAAGGAATAAGACCGGGAGGCACGTGGATGGGAGCCACGTTTCATCAACGGAGCCGGCCCACACTCCTTCACAGGCAAACACAAGCACGCTGTATTTGGGAAATCAACCGCACACAAGGCGGTGGCTGGACCGTAGTCCGCTCCACACTGAGTGCATGAAACCACTCTTCGAGCCCAGCACGGCCACAATGACCGTGCACCCCGTCCCCTCCAGCAACGGCCAACTGTCTCCTGGAGCCAGTATGGACGAGGTAGTGGGTAATAGACAGGTAGGCACCTTGTCAACATGCACACCAAGCGCAGCCACACCGGGGATAGCACGCAACAGCCAATCACTTGAAACGACAAAATGAAATAACATAAATCCAATAATGCATACAGATACGGTGGCATAACTCTTCGCTAAATTACCATATGAAGTAAGTTGGTTAGCAACAAATCCGTGATAAGTAAAAAATGTCCACAAGTTACTTAAAATGCTACAAACGCAACAAAATTACCGAAGATAAGCGCAATTAGTGCAAGCAACGTGGCCAGTTAATAGAACATTATTCAGGGAGGCAGAACAAACCAAATAAAGCGGAATGAAATTTAGCCAGCTTAAAAAGACCTAGTTTAAGTGTAAGTTTAGCCCAACTGCGGTGAAGAAGCATCAAGAATGCAACATCAGCCTCAGCATGGGGCAACAGTCTGCAACAGTCTGCGAATAGACATAGAGCCATCAGAAACCATGGGACTCAAGAAGGTACAGAAATAGTAAAAGAAAACACAACAAAACACATAAAGTCCCTGGTTTCGTCAGAGGGTGATCTAAGGTATAAAGAATCATAAGCAGAGAAGCTGGACTTACCCTGAAAACCTTTATGCCGTAAGCAAATATTCAGGGTCAAGGCACCTACACATTGTGTTAACAACATACCGTCACAAACATCTGGCTATCATGCAAAAATAAGGTGGCACTGGCGAGACAGCTTCCTTGTGGCTTTCACTACCACGCATCATAAGCAGCCATTGCGCCGCAGATAACTCAACACCAAACACACTTTAAACAGGCAATCCGACTAGCAGACGGCAGCAGACGTGTCACTGGTGTCGGTTGCGAGCCATGTCCTGTAAAGTCGAGCCAAGCACAAGGCGAATCGCGTGGACTCCAACCCGGAAGGCGAGACAGGCCAACAGTACCCAGTATGGTCGTCAGTGCCATGTCAACTTCTGTCCACCTGGAGCTTCGCGCCACCCTACACCTGGCAGACTAAACAAAGCCCTCCTAGGTAAGCGGTGACGAGGCATACGTAGCAGGTGCCCAAGCCAACGCAACTTATTCAATGCTATCTGTTGCTCTATGGAGCTAGCATGATTATCACTACCTAGAATTCGCCTACACACATCATCGTTGCGGACACGCTGGTGCCATCCGACACCCGCAATACTTCGCAGACAACGACGATCAAAGACTTGAAGGCGCCTCAGATCTTCAGACCAAAGGGGGCCAAATCTCACTACCACAGAGCAGGACGGCTATCACTGTGTCCTTGTATACACGGCCTTTCAGGCGGAGAGAAACTCCCTTCTGTCGCCAAAAATGCTGCAGGTTCAAGAAGGCCGTTCTGGCTTTTGCAATGCGTGAACTGACTTCAGTTTCTATGTGTCCGTCGTTACTGGTGCACCTATCAAGTTAAGTGAACCGATCAGCCAGCTCGTTCCTCGTTGTTAAGGGTCAAGGGATCATCAAGTGGCTGGTGGTCCTGCAGCAACACATTGCACTTGGAAAGTGCGAAGCGCATACCAAATAATGGGACCACTCTAGACAGGCTATTAAGGATTGATTGGGCTACCCCAACGTCGTCAAGAAACAAGACGATATCGTCCGCATAATCAAGATCAGCTAACCTTTGACGAAGCAGGACGTCAACGCCTACGTCGTGAGATTCCGCAAGGGAACATTCCGTGATAGAGACCACGACGAAATTGAACAGAAACGGGGGCGAGAGATCGATAGATTGCCGCTGAATGACCATTTTTTGCCCCTGGCGGTCCCATCGAGACGTGTTGGCGTAGCCTTACGGCTTTAGTGTTTCGTACTTAGGATTTGGAAATCGATTTCTGCTTCATTTTGATAGTATTTCCATTCACGATAGATGATGAGGGCGTAGTAAGGAAATTTTTCCCGGTGATCAATATTTGTCCTAAATATCTCGTTGGAACATCCAGAGGCATAGAAAATGGTCACTTATGGCGCTCCAACGGACATTTGTTGGGCACTTGTGTTATGCAGCAATCTAATTCGAAAACCGGCAAACTGAGATCGAATACTCAGCTATACGTAGCGATATGCCCCCGGTAGCCCATTCTAATTAGAACGAGAGCGGCACGATTCTAAGCTATATCTGTGGGTGCCCGGTGGTAGTCAGCCTAATACATAGACAGCTGATCAAAGCCACGAGAATCAACAGATAGAGGGAGAGATATTAAATAGTGTTGGATTGATAGTTCACATAATCTGAATTCAAACAATGCATGTGAACCCTGTCAAAGCGTTAGAGCCAGCAAATATAACATTATGTGCATGTTGTGAGCTGGGTTGTAGCGGCCGGCACCGTGATGATGTTCTAGTCATCGTGCCTTCCACCAAAAAATCGTACAGGATAGAATGAGTAGTGATAAAATGGTAGTTTTTAAGAATTTAGAAAAGCAGGATTAAGTAAATTAGAGACTAGTTGAAAGATGGCTAAAAAGGATTCAGTTAAGCGATGGGGTACGGCCAGTGACCCGGGTGACTCCCAGATTCTCCAGAGTGCGCTTGTTAGACTCTGGGATTGGTCCACTTTGTGGTAACTACCCAAAAGTCTTTCGAAGTGCTCACTTTTGCGCCTTGGGGACAGTTGTCCATTAACGCCTTACTTGTTAGGGAACAACGAAGCACCACGCGTATCCGAGCAAACCGACCTAGGTGTCACGTTGACATCGAATCTCAAGTCGAGCGAAAACTCGACAAAGACTGCTTCCAAGAGATTCCGAATGCTGTGGATGATCCGCAGATCATTTGGAATCCTAACGCGTGAGACGTTTGTTAAACTACACAGCTATCATCAGACCTCACTTAGAGTACTGCGCTCAAGCCTGCTCCCCTTGCTTATTGCGGAACACCGACGGTTAAGACGTTTGAACACCGACATGACGCCCATAGTTTGCAGCTACAACTCTTCCGCTTCACATAGTCGGAATTACAATTTCGCATTCGTTTTCCTGTCTTGATTTTCAGAGTTCATTTTACGTTGTTTCTTTTTTCAGTTTCTTCTTCCTTCCTATTTCACGTGACCGGCACAGCGGGGAATGCTGGTGCAGGGCACGTGGGCGTTGATTGATTGACTTCGGTGTGACACGCGTGCCGATTGTACATTCTCGCCAATACTTACCCCGGCTCAAAGACACTTCCACAATGGAACATCCATGGGATTTTCCTGTCCCACTTGAACTTACATGATCTATTCTTAGGCACCAACTGTAATGCTTGGCAGCACGATTGAAAACTGCATCTGATGGTAGATTATGCTAAGCTTTTTCACGGATTCCTACTCGGATAGAATCCTATCAACTTAACAAGAGATCTGGTTTTTCGCATACCTCTCGAATGATTCATAGTATTGCGTGGGCAGGATACTGTCAGGTTGCCCAGGCCTAGACAGGAGAACGATTAGGGTTCTCAACCAAAGCCTTTAGTTCAAAAACCTGACCGCAAGGCAGTGGGTTTGGCGTTGGGCTACAAGGAGTCCGTTTTAAGGAATAAGGAGCCACCCTTATTCCAACCTCCAACCTGGAGGCTGAGTTCGTCTGGCCTCAAACCATTGACCAATCTGGTATGAGTGGGTCTGAAAGTGCGAAAAAGCACCACCCAGCATAGCTCAATGGATCTCTGAAGAACGCAAACCATCACACCACGGAAAGGTCAAGCCTCATTGCGAGTGCACTATGGGACTGTCTACTCAGGAAAGGTTTACCTGAGACATATGTAATTATTATCCGAGCAGTATACGCGCGTAGCTCAGGCAGAGTGAGGGCTTACGGCACGCTGGCGTCGCCCTTTAATATCTCCAACGGTGTGAGACAAGGATGCCCGCTGTCATCTTTCCTCTTCAGCTTCGCTATTGACGAAGTCATAAAAATCGCGTTCACAGGACACGACTTAGGTGTGGATCTGCTCCCAGGTGAACGACTTCTTGACTTGGAGTATGCTGATGATATTGCCCTAATATGTGACAGCCCACAAACGTGCCAAGCGGCACTGGACAGATTAGTACTGGCTGTCCGTCACTTCGGGTTTTGTTTCGCGCCCTCGAAGTGCAAAGCGTTCCTCCAAGATTGGCCTGGACAGCCTCCTACACTGACCCTTGGTGGAGATCAGCTAGAAGTCGTACAAAAATTCAAATATCTGGAAAGTTGTATCAGCGCCCGTGGGATTAAAAATGAGATCACCAACCGTATAGCGAAAGCTCGAGGCGCTTTTGCTAACCTTCGCTACTCATGGCGCCGGCGCGACATCACTCTCGCTCTGAAGGGTAGAGTGTACACTACAGCGGTACGTTCGACCCCACTGTACAGTTGTGAAATATGGTCCCTTTGATCAGCAAACATAATGAGGCTAGTTATGTTCGACCACCGGTGCCTTCGCAATTTAGCTCACCTCTGGTGGGAACACTGAATGAGCAACGAGCGTGTTCGACGTCTTGTTTACGGCACAAGAAAAGGAAATGAACCGCTCAGCACCGTTATTTCACGCACCAGGCTCCGATGGCTCGGCCACGTGTTATGCATGCCAGCCCACCGACTCCCGCGACATGCGTAGTTTGCGCGCCGGCGGTGGATGGAAGAAGAGGAGGGGTGATCAAGCGATGACTTGGTCGAGAGGAATGAAGGCCCTCACTTCGAAGCTGGCCTCGGTTGGAGCGTCTCGGCTCCCTGGTTAGGGTCCGAAAGACGATGAACACGTTTGGTTGGACACACTTGCTGATATGGTTAGGAGCCGACCTCAGTGGCGTTCGTGCTGA
Source organism: Dicrocoelium dendriticum (assembly GCA_944474145.2). Lineage (NCBI taxonomy): Eukaryota > Metazoa > Platyhelminthes > Trematoda > Plagiorchiida > Dicrocoeliidae > Dicrocoelium > Dicrocoelium dendriticum. The sequence goes on along the minus strand of OX104067.1, from coordinate 71,780,860 downwards.
GATTCTTTGTCCCACCCCATCTCTCTTAGCATCCCCCTCCAACCACAATCTCACTAATTAACCTTATATAATTTTACATAGTAATTTTTTGCTACATAATAGCTGGCTCGTAGCTTACCGGAACGATGCCCATCCGTTACCGGTAGCTCAGCTGGCTGGCATCTGTTGCATTTCCCTTTTTTTATATTGCGGAACAGTAGCTGAGGTGTTTCCCACCTCTATCCAACGTGAATGATGATGATGATGACATAGGCCGACACATCTCAAGGGCAAAACGCCAAAAGTTTAGATACAGGAAAATACCCGCTTTGCGCAATGTTAATTGTTTAGTCCGCAGACACGAATGACCGTTCTTGTCGTACAAATGCTCGATAGGCGACAAGCTTACCAAAGGAATGTAAATGAGCTTACGAAATAATTCGAAACCTTCGTAGACGACATTTGTACCGGAAAGGTCTATGGATTCCAAGTGCAGATCCCCAGCGTACCGACTTGGAAGTCCGGAGTGAAGACCGGCATAACGGAAGAACCACTTTTCATTACCTACGAATTGTACGCGACCTCCGATTTTGCAAATCATGTGGGCCACTGCAAGATCAAGTCCAAGATGCTGTACAGCAGCAGGTGTTACGCTAAAGTTAAATAAATTGGGAACTGCTGATATCCAACCAACATTTGGCGAAGTTTATTTTGTTGTTTGACGTATGATCGAATCCAACTGAAAACTGCTGCCAAGTCGAGATCGTGTTTGTAGGTAAGCTTCATCTGGAGAGTCACAAACTGGTCTCCCAGTGGTTCAGAAGATCCATCAACCAGGCCCGTAAAAGCCTTGACTACCTTGCCATTCAGCATGATCTCCTTACACTTTAAAAGGAATATAGCGAGATAGTTACTTTACCTGAGGTTTACAATGCACAGATCTCGTATACCCGTCATCTTTTGCAATACTTTCAAAAGAAACCAGGCTGCGATAGCATGTTGCATGTCGCAGAATCGAGCAAAGACGCAGTGGGGAGACGCAGTATCGCATAAGTAGAATAAGCGCTTACGCAATAGAGGCAGACTAGGTCAAGTGGTGGACCGCGCTGCTCAGTAGTGTCAAGCGGATGTAAGATGTATCCGGTCGGGTGACCGACCTCATATGGCAAAATAGGCAAAGTAGGTTAGGTTGCTGGGTACAGCTGACAGCGTTCGACCTTCAAGTTCAAGTTCAATTGGGACCGGAACAGTAGGAAAATCCCGCGAATGTTCCACCTTTGAAAACGTCGTTGATCCAACAGGGAAAACGGTGCCTTGATGTGCCAAAGGAGAGCCAAAGCAACACACACGATTCATATGGTCAACCAAACAATGCCCACGTGCCCTGCACTAGCAGTCCCCGCTGTGCCGGCCACGTGAAGAATAAAAAAAACAGTAGTGTCAGTAAAGAAAAGAAAACAGAGAAGACAAGCTAATCTAATATCGTAGGCAATATTAAAATGTAAGTTAAAATGAGTTAAAGAAGCGTAAGCCGTAATAGACGCAGAAAAGTTTAAGACACGAAGGGGAAGACTTTAAACTGCAGACCGAGAGCGTCAAGTCGATGCTCGAACTCTTTCAACGTCGGTGCCATCACGACGTCTGCAGGCAATGTGTTCCAGTAAGCTATAACCCTACGCGATAATCTAAAAGTTGCCAAAACCCGGTCAGACCGGGGTTTGTGCAACTTTAATGGGTGGCCACGAAGGGTTGGCATTCGAGTTGGGCGAAACAGTCCAGTCAAATCAGGACCAATCTGACCCATCAATATACGATATGTAAGGACCAAGTGGCCTGAAGCCGCCTGTAATACATGGAAAACATATCCAACTTACGTAGCCTCTCCGGGTACGTCAGCTTCTTTAAGTCGTACACCATTTTCGTCCCGGACCGCAGGACTCGTTCAACTGCCATCTTATCACGAACCAGGCATGGAGGACAAGCCTGGACGCAGTATTCCAAGTGCGGCCTTGTCAAGTTGTTGAAAAATTGTATTTAATGGGAATAAATGCTCCAGCTTTACATGACCCATGGGGTAGAATTTTAGGGTCGGGTCTGATGGAAGGCTACTTTACCTTATGGCGGATTGGACTAGCTTAGCCGTATTTTCACAAGGCTTATGTGTCCATAAACGGAATGTATGTTCAAGTTCGATTGGGACTGGAACGATAGGAGAATCCCGGGAGTGTTCCATCTTGAGTGGATCGTTGAGCCAGGAAGTGATATGTGCTAAGAGGTATTGATAGATCTAAAACGGAACACCGTATCGCACCCTGGCCAACCAGTTAACGCCTAACTTTCCTGCCCTAGCAGTCCTTGCCGTGGCAGTCATGTGAATTAAGCAGATTATAGGAAGAGAACGCGAAGGTACTGAATAAGGAAGTGCAATTGAAATAAGAAAATAATACCAATGCGTGAAGAAAAGAAAATCGAGGTACGGAGATGCGTGTTACTCAGGAAAATGGAAGGGTTTCGTGTTGCCATCCAATAACGTCAAGTTGCTGCTCAAACATTTTTGTCGTAATTCTCTGCTAACACTTTCTGGAAGCATGTTCCTTCGCTCGATGACTCGTCATGACAGCCGGATTTCCGCCCTAATCCGATCGGACCGCGGGTTGTCCAGCTCCAAGGGATGTCCGCGTAGAACAGACTATCTAGTGGGTCTGAATAGCCAAGATAAATCTGTACCAACCTTCTCATTTAAGATACGGCAGGTTTGGATCAGGTCTCCGCTAGGCCTTCAGTAGGGTACTGAATACGTTCCAAAACTAAGTAGTCGCCCGGGGTATGTCAGTCCCCGGAATATCTCAACTAACGTAGTACCCAACGTAAACCCTGTCTAGCTCCATTTTGTCCCGGACAAGGCAGGGCGGACCAGCCTGGTCGCAGTATTCCAAATTGGGCCGAATGAAAGCCGAGAACAGGCGCGTACAGATACTGCCCGTCAACATTCCGCAAGATGGTCGTATTAATCACAACATGTGGAAATCTCTGTTTGTGGCCTTTTGCCAGTTGTCGCCGGAGAGTGCAGCCGAAGAGTGTACGACGCATAGATCAACCTGGTTAGGTACACGGAAGATTTCGGTCCGCCCGACCGAGTACTTCGCAGGAGGTCAATCTCCTCCAATTCGAAGAACGGAGCACTTTGCCTGATTTATGGGCAGTATCCAAGGCTCGCTGCATAGCTTCGGAACCCCAGGAACACCGCCAATTTTCCGCAGCTGCAGGTCATCAGCAAATAGCAGCGGGTCAGTCATTCACATAGATGGAGAACAGCAGCGGTCCAAGGACCGAGCCCTGCGGCACACTACTGAGGACAGACGGCCCAAACGATAGGCGACGACCTACCCGTACACACTGTTCTCTACCATCCAAGAAGGCAGTCACCCAATGAAGGGTGCAGCTTGATAGCCCGCAGGAGGTCACCTACTGCGGGAGAGTCGAATGTGGTACCTCGTCAATTGCCTTCGAAAAGTCGACGGAAAGCACGTCCAATGCGGGACTGTTATGTACTGCATCCCCCCCAACTTTTGCGAGCCAACAGTAGGTCCGTCAGATATGAACATCCTTTCCGCAATCCGTGTTTTACAGTGCTATTTAGTTTAAAACTACTCAGATGACTCTAATGAATCTCTCATCAGGTTCTCGAGGAGTTTGACTAATACACTCGTCAGACTAAATGACCTGTAATTTGCAGGCAGACTTGTCCCCATTTTTGCAGTTGGGACTGATGACAGCTTCCTTCCATTCGTAAGGTAATGCGCAGATATCAGGTGAGTTTTGAAACACCATAGCGTGCGGCCCACTTAGTTCCTCAGCCAACTCATGCAACACTTTTGGGTGAATTGAATCAGGCCTACAGGCCTTAGCATTGTTCAGCCCTTGTAGCCGCCTACCAACTTCCGTCTCCGCTACAAAATACAATTAGATAGTCCTGAACCCTGGGATCCTGCAAACCTGCTCAGTGCCTGTTAAAGAGTTTTCCCTTACAAAGGCTGCTGCACTTTGTTCACTAAGTACGCAGGCCTTGTCATAGTCCGCAAGCGCACGTGTACCGTCCTCCCGCATCAGTACTGGAATTGACGAGTTCAAACCGCAGCGCCCTTTGACATAAGCGTAGAATCTTTTTGGATGCTCTGAAGCTTCGTCTGCTAACCCTTTCTCGAGATTGAGCCGAACATTCCTCAAGCCTTGCTTACACCTATTTCTAGCCTTACTGTACCTGTCGTAATTATCAGTGGACGGAGCATCTTGGTAAGTCCGCCGACATTTAGACCACTTTGTGAGCAGATGCCTGCCCGTGGTATGCATTCAGGGCGGCTGTGCTAGTGCCATTTTTCTCCTTGTGACTGAGATGAACTAGCAGAGACTTCTGTGAGGTAGGACTTAAATTTATCCCAGGTAAGTTGGACAGTGTCCTCGCCTGAAATCTCGAAATGGAAACCCGAAGCCTCTACTCTCACTTATTGCTGGTCTGCGTGTCATATGTTTGGGAGAGACTCAACAGTACGCTGGTATTGTTTAGACAGTACAACTGAACGAAAAACAAACCTGATCACTGGAATCCAGTGGAGTTCCGTAAGTAATGTCACCAGCAAAATCGAGTGACTTAGCAAATAAAAAGTCCAAGATAAACGATACTTGGGCGTTCGTGTACCTAGAGGGGAGGTCAATGAACTGGTGCACAGATACTTGGGGCGTAAGCTGAAGCAGATCAGCGCCGAATGTTCCTGATGCTGAATCGCAAGAGGGATCTGCCCAACAAACCTTCGGGAGGTTGAAGTCGCCCAACACCAACCACTTGTTTGCGGACTTGGTGAGAATAAAGTCAAGTAACTCTTTGGATACTCTCCCAGGGCTTCTATACACAATTACAAATGTATCCCTATTTGACGATGTGCTAATCCTAACCGACAGAGCTTCAAATTTTGTCTGCCGACTGTTCCTCTCCTTCCGTTTTCTGACGTGTATGTCTTAGAGCTCCTCGCTTAAACTGAGGAACGGCCTCCATGTGTGATGGGAAAATTAACCAATGGGGAATTACCTGGGCCATGGGTTTACTTCAAAATCACTGCAGTCCAGTGAGGATAGCTGGACACGGATTCTTCACACTCCAAAAAATATACATAATCAGCGAAGGTGCGACCCCATACACCGGAAATTCTACTTACCTGCAACATCCTTCTTCCTTCTCGACTGGCCTTAACATCCATGTTGGACTCGGACTATGCCATTTGTTTAACCAACAGAGCGATCATTCGACTGCGAATAACTGAATAAAGAAATGGTTCATAAGAAGCTTTGCTACTCGTACCTGACCGTTCAAAGCGATCGACGACAGTTTTGCAGGACGTGGTGGGTTTTCTCCTGACAAGCGTTCTCCCTATAAAAGGCCACAAAAGTTCATTTATCAACACCGTGACGTGGCGAGTGTGACTCGCCATCGAATAAAGTCACCGCTCACTGTCATACGCTGGAATATCGACTAGTCATTGTTCAATATTTTACTTGCACGTACAACAAAGATACTCTCAGTCTTTACGTACTGTCCCCACTCCACCTAGTGTGCATTTTCTATTTAATCTAAGCACACATAAAAACAGGTTATCGGCACCTCACTGATGACTTTGCTCCTCATGAGCGCTTCAACTGTTTTTGTAAATTGCACAACTTTTGGCCACAGGCTATTACGTGCGTTGTAACGTATCTGTTGCGCAACCTAATTGCTTATAAATTTTGATCATTCCTGAGTTGGTGTGCCTCGATGAATTCGAGAACAAAATATTTATTTATTAATTACTTGCTTTAGTTCTAAATCTTCAAAGCGTCAAGTTTACAGCTCATATAAATAGCGACGCATCCTCCCTGCCGACCAGTGGAGAGATCGCATCTAATTAGTGCGTAGCTAGATAGATGTACTTCACTATCCGTGATGTACTGAGACAGCCAGATTTCAGTGCGTCCGCGTCTATCTCCATGACCCCCAAGTACAAGTAGACCTAACTCCTACACCTTATTCCTTAGGCTGCGCACATTACTTAGCACTATCCGAACATATTCGTTAAGTCCAGAGCTGGGTCGTGCGCTACCAGAATAGGCAGCGGTTGGGCAGAAAAGGGCCGCCGACTGCGCACCCAAAAACCCAATAACTGGAGATCTTGCTCACCGACCGCTCATGCTTTTGTAGTCCTTCATGGCCTCCCTTAGGTTTAGCTTATCGGCCAGCGGATGATCCGGCTGAACACTAATATTGGTACCTTACAGCTTAGAAACAAATCGCATGGAAGTTTTGCGTTCCTCCGGGGTAGGTGGTACAACACGAAGTTGCCGCGGTAGAGGGTTTGATCCATTAAGTGGGATGTACCACAGTCTAATCAGCTTTCGGGCGGTAATACCTGGAAAACCAAACGGAAGAAGCTTCGTTACGCACAGTTTAAAGCACGGGAAGTCGTCCAACCTGCCTTCAGCAGGACCGACAGCAAGAGATGACACTGGGTGACGGAAGCTAACGCTACTATCCTTGAAAGAATCAAAAGGAAATAGTTTAATTAACCCACGGGTTTTTACTTCGACACTTTGAGCAGGTGGCTTTGCCATTGGCAGTGGGACTGTGCTTATCCTCACAAATTTAGCAACAGCAACGTGTGTTTTTCTCTCCATCGAAAGGCCCAATGGTAGATTTGGTCTGCTTTTTCTTTTTGATAACGGAAGCAGGGTCCCTTGACACTTTGTCGCTTTAAACAGAAGCAAGCAAAGCGTCAGAACCTGCCTTATCAGTGAGAACTGAGACATCTGGCGCCTTCGGCTGACAAGTAGTGCGCGCGGAAATTTTCGTCTTTGTACAACCGTCAGACGGCTTGAGAAGTAACAATACTTGGTTGTTTCTGTTGTCGACACAAATACATCTTCTTGTTTAGCAGGGCGTACGGGGTTTTCTGTCTCTCTTTCGCTTTACTATAAGAGACTATTAAACCAGCAATCGGTGTCGATCCGGGTATATTTAGCTACTGCATCCGAAGCGGCTACCTTTTCTTGACCGATGACATAGTAATTGGTGCCACAAGTTGAGCTCCAGTGTAAGTGATCAAAGCTGCGTTGTTGGAGCCGGAAGCGTCCTCATGAGCAGGTCAATCTTAAGGCGAAGACCTGAGGGCATAGCGAACGAACGGTCTACCTTTCGCAGCCGGGTAGCAAGAGATTCGTGGCTCGTACGAAAGGCCGCGCCTCCTTGCCGGCGACTGCAACAATTGGCACATCTGAAAGGCAACTTTTCGCTGGTGGCCAGCGCTGCGTACTGCCCGGTACTCAGGTCCGTGCAAAGCTGGTGGTACCATGGGTTGCAGATATCGCACTGCATACCGCTGGAATGATCAGCTACTGGCATATTGCAGCTTGAACTGCTACAAAGTGCAGTAGCCTCAGAACCCAGGTCATGCTGGCCCAAATTTTAACATTGCACCACGCCTTCGGATGGAAATGAACAAGGTAGCAGGGAAAAACAACCAAAGAAAAGAAACCGTCTTGTATATCGGGTGCTGGGAATTAAAGCCGCTGCCTCGGGTGGGAGGCAGCTGGACATTGACTGGGGCTAGAATGAAATATGAAATGGAGCACAAGACAGCCTACTCAGGGAAGAGCACCATGTAACTAGGCAAAATGACAGTTCAGTTGGGTTGTGAAAGCAAGCACGGTAAATGCCTAGACTAAGTCGGCAGGCAGAGCACTGAACTGTTGATAGCCCCTCAAAGCGCAGAAGTGTGGCTTGCGGTTCAGTCGACTCTGCTGATGTGTGAGCCTCCGTTACTAGCACGACTGTGCACGAGTTGTGCGGTGTGAGTAAGTGATGACAGGGATGTACATGGTTGGAGCAAATAGTAAATAAAATGTTGAATCCGTCCCGCGATCGTGGATAAGCATTCTACTTCGCGAACCTTTGGCTGCGCGCAGTAGACCAAGCGAATGGCAGTCATACAGAAAAGCCTAATGGTGAATTGTATGGTTGATTTTGTGTCATAAGCGCCCAGTAAGCACACAACGATATACTATATACCCGAGGATACGGGTTAGAGTAAAATATCCTTGCGAACACCATGTTGAACGCGATAAGAAGGCCAACCAACCGAAACTCCATTTCCAAGGCATCCCTCACCAGAGGTTTTAGCAACTTTACCAGCACGGTGGTTAAACAAATGGGCCTGTAGTTTACAGGAAGGCGCCAATCGCCCATTTTAAATTGGGACCGGCTTTTTCAGGCAGTATCTGATGTGCCACCGGCAACGGACTTCAGGAACAAGTGCCTTACCAGCTCACAAACGTTAGTTGTCAGTTCATATAACTACTTGTAGTGAATGGCAACGATACCAGCGGTTTTGGTAGGAGTAAGCCATAGGAGCAGTGAGATCACCTTCACCCCTGGTACGATATAACCGTCAACAAATATTTAGCCGGTATCTTCGCCTCTAACTGGATAGTTGATAAGACAAACATCCTCGCATACTGTTCTCAGAAAAGCCAGGCCTTTGTTGTACACAGTGTGCGCAGCAACCCCGCTGGGTCAGTGCAACACCGGGCTCGATGCATTAGCAAGCTATCGTATACTAGCATAGGCGGAACACCACTTCAGGTTGGTAAAAGCCGCGTTTGATAGTTCCATTTCATAACGAAGTCGAGCTTCCCTTGGATGATGTTTAAGTATTCAAGGTCCCGCCTAGTGGTCTTACGGAAACGACGCTCCTCTGTTTTTGGATCTGGCATTTATATTTCTGGACGCACATTAGTATGCTTTCACTTATTCAATTTGGATGTACCAGTGCTCTCAAGCGGAGTTACCACTGCAGCATTATTTAACCCACACCGACAGTACATCCAGCAATGTGCTTACAGCGGAATTTGCACTGTACTGCAGGCGTGCCTCAAACATATTTTTGCGTGAATACAATCATTTGTACCCTCATTCGACAGGGTGCCTTTAGCCGTGTCGGGCGATTCCTTTGCCACAAATATCCGACTCCCTGCTTGATTGCTGCAGCTTGTTTAGCAGCCAACCTCCTAACACACGCCAAACTACTGCATTCTACTACCTTTGGTAAGGTAACCTTCCAGCACGTCAAATTTGGCCCGATCAATAGCGTAGCGCCTACCGCCGGCATTCTTTACAACTTTTACACCCATTTGCAGTCGACGACGTGCGCTTGTCCGAACGCGCTGGGAGGTCACAACTTACCGACGGAACTGCCACCTTAGAATTGGTTCTCAATATAGCAACAAGGAAAACGATTTGTTTACAGTCCACACGAGCGCAAAAAAATTTATTTGTACTTTGAAATCATTTACCCTCAACTGAAATGGATTGTTGGCCAAGCTTCATCCTTACTACCATACCCGCATTCTTCCTGTATATGCCTATTGTGTCGATGCTCTCCTTAAGTAATTAGACCTAAATTCCATTGATTTCACTCTCTGAACTGATACTCTAATCTCATCTCAGTGGTCTCGTTGCTTCCGACTACTGTGATCCATTATATGATATGACTCCCTCAATCAACTCACTGTATGCTTGCATTCTTCTTGTCTGTTGTCCTTTCCTTATTCGACCTTCTTAGCTCTCGTCTGGCGACCTTCTTTACCTCATCCGGTCACAGCACAGCTGCTCCTTGCTAGATGCACAGCTGTCACTCGTCTGTGTCAGCTAATTGCTTGTAGTTCAGCCCTCTCACCGGCTTCTCCCTTCTCAGGCTGCACTACTTTTATTACATTAGCACCAGGGCATGATTTCATCATCTGCGCTTCGTCGCGTCTTCGCCTTTTATGCTCTGAAATATTTAACAACCATATCGTATGCTTACGCTTCATCCGTTCGCTGTCCTCTCTTCATAAAATCTTTCCTAATTCTCTTATGTGAAGCAAACATAATTCATGTGGCCTGCGCACAGTTGCTCCATTGCCTCTTCCTTCTAAACGTACATTTATCCATTGCTTGCTGCAACGTTTTTTACCCCTGCTCATGTAGGATTCCAGACCTTTCACTGGCATTTTCCAGCCCAGTCTACCTTAGTACTAAAATCAGCACCATAACAGGACACAGTAGCTGCGCGCATCTGACTCATATGCTGCGATGTCTTCAGCAGACTTAATTTATGCATGCACTCCGACTGTTTGATGTCCTTCCATATAAACTTTTCGGCTTTCTCTAGCACTCCTTCCAAATCTTCAAGTCGGTGCTCACCCGTTACTTAGCCTCTCTACGCTAGACGTTTTCATATCTCTTAATTGTTGTGACGTCTTCGGCTTTTTCACCTTTAGGCGTCCAGCTATTTGACTAGCTTTCCCAGGCTCTTTCCGAAGTAGTTAAATCCCAGTACCATGGCATGCATTATGAACTTATACTCCGCCGTGGTTCAGCGTTATATGATATGACTCCCTCAATCAGCTCACTGTATGCTTGCATTCTTCTTGTTCGTTGTCCTTTCTTTGTTCGACCTTCTTAGCTCTCCTCTGGCGACCTTCTTTACCTCAATCGGTCAGTGCACAGCTGCTCCTTGCTAGCTGCACAGCTGTCACTCGTCTATGACTCCCAAACAATAATAGTTCAGAATTCTCACTGGCTTCTCCCGGCTCAGTCTTCCCTAATTTCTTTCCTTTAGCACCACAACATGATCCTATTATATGCGCATCGTCTATTTTTGCTCTAAACTAGTTAAGAGCCCTAACGTATGCCTGGGATTCATTCGTTCGTCGTCCTTGCTTTATGAAGCCCTTGTTTGCTCTCTTCTGTCGTGCAGGCATATCCATGTATTCAGCGCAAGCCGCTGTTTTGCCTCACCCTTCTTACTGCTGATTAAATAAATAAATAAATAAATTTTTATTCTCGACAATGCGAGGCACACCTTTACAGGCATGATCATACTTAGCTAACATAGTGGGAACAAATTGTACAAAAGGACATGTTTAGCATAACAGTGTATGTAAGTATATGGGTGTATATACGTATGTAACTGTGTAGGAATGTAGCTTGTGCTTTCGAATGCGCCGCAGAATTTTTGACTGTTTGTTATCGTCAGGAATGTGGGAATAAGCGATTGATTTTCGTGGATTGGATAGCATTTTCCGAATGTCCACGGGCCAGTGACTTTAGTTTGTGGCGAGTCACATCCGCCACGTCGCAGTGTTGTTAAGCAGACATTTGTGGCTTTTTATAGGGAGAACGCTTGCCAGGCGAAAACCCACCACGTCCTGGAACACTGCCGCCGAACCATTTGCTGGAACGGGTTAAACCCGAACCACCCAGCTGGCACCACGAGGAGGTTGTTCGGCTAGCCAGCCATTGATTCCTTACTTGATGTATTGTCTTAGACCTTATTACATGCAATCATACAACTCTCTGGCTAGCATTCGCTGGCACTATCCAGCTTGGTACTATTATCTTAGCACCCTAGCTGCTGAGGTTAGGCCTCACTGCTCCGATACTCTAATCAACCTTACTCTACGCTTGCATTTCGGCTATTTCCCGCCCTTCCGTCAATTAATGTTTCTTAGCCACTTAGTTCTTCCCTTCTCTTACTTTGTCAGCACGCAGACGCCCGTTAGCTTCACATCTCTAGGTGTACATTTCTCACCATTTTCTTAGCACCCTAGTATGACTTGTTTCTCTGCGCAACGCTACATATATATTTGTTCCGCACGTGCGCTTTCCTTTAACTGATCTTTAATATTTCATTTCTATCAAGCAATCCTTTCTCCCTATTAATCTGGATCCGCTTTTACAGCAAAGGTTTCGACACTTACATTTGTAGGAGGTTAGCTTTCGTAGGCGTTTCCTATTTCAATAGGCCATAGCACTATACTCCTAGTACCCTCGTGTCGTCTTTCTGTCTTGATCACCCAATAATTTTTACTCAGCGCTTGAGTCCTATCTATCCGCTGACTTACCATCTCTTTCGATGTAGGCAGGCCACCAGCCGTCCATCCACCATTCTAACGTCGCTGGTCCCTGAACTCTGCTTTCTGTCTTTCCACGCAATAGTCGCATCATAGTAAACTGATACTGCGTTTTGCTTAATGGCGCAAAGCTCTGTATTCCTTGTAGATAGTAGCAACCAACTTACAGGGCCACGGCTTTCGAAAAACTTTCAAAAGACACTTTCAGCACAATCATTGCTGCACATTGTACATCATTTGTCTCCACTCTAAGTGTTATAACACAGGAGTTTAATAATGTTTGTATCCACGCCTGTTCGTTGCGGCCTTGGTTGTCTCTTCCCTTCCCTTTTCTCCTAGGTCCGGAACTTCTTGGGGATCTTGGATAGTACCGAGAAACCGCTTTTGTCCGGGAGAGGACAGCCAATGTAGACCTATGAAGCACATGGCTGTACAAAAAACGGATACAACTGCACTCACTACCAGGACCGTTGTCCAGTGATGATAGCTGGACTCGAGAACCTCACACACCTAAAAAGAATACATCCTCCTGAAAAATCCAGACGCAAGTAACTGACGTTTCGCCCACCTGGATACCCCCAAAGACAATTCTTCGTGAAACCCACATCCTCGATTCGCCTCAGCCATTATGGCGGCCTTGCCCAAGAAACCTAATCAACTAACAGAGGAAATTGAGGGTCATTTGACTGCGGATATCTGAGTGTGAAACCAGTCGACTACCTGGTCTGCCAGTTTTATATTAGTGCACCGACAAATTTCTGACAGCGTTCCAGGACGTAGTGGGTGTTCGCCTGGCAAGCGTTCTCCCTATAAAAAGCCACAAATGTCCGCGTAACAACACTGCGACGTGGCGGATGTGTCACGCCACCGAATAAAGTCACTGCCTTGAACTACTTACTGGCAAGTCGACCAGAATCATTATTCAATATTGCCCTGTCACTTTCAATAATAAGTTACACCGTGCCTATATGTATCGTTTTCACTACACATATAGTGTCCCGACTGTTTCCACTGCGCACGCTAGAATTCTACGTTTCGTCATTCATTGAAGACTATATCCCATGACTACTTACGCAATTTCCGCAGATTGTACATCCTTCGGCTTTCTGCCGACTACACTCATAGCAACGTGTTTGTTGCGAAGCAATATTGCATGCAAATATTGATCATGCCTTGCTTGGTGTGTCTCGACAAATTCGAGAATAAACTATTGTTTATTTATTTAATTGCTCTAATTTGTATTAACTGCGAAAAGAACATTCGGCTTAAGGGCATTATTATAGGTGCAGAGAAAATAAATAAACGATATTGCACACCAGACTCCATTTAGTTTTGTCCTGGATGTAATTTTAACCAACTCCTGAGGTGGATCGCCATACTGGAAGAGAAATGTGCCAGACTTGCGACGATTGTGCAGCGTGCGACGGCTGTTTTAGCGGTCGCATCGGTACCCAATACAGTTGCACTCGTCTGCCGTTGCCTAATGGCGTGCTCAAACTTTAAAAAGAATAGCCGAAGTTAGTGTATATTTAACGGCGTACAGCCAGTAACCACAGACACGATACCTTGCAAACAGGTGTACAAGGAACTACTACCAACCCCGACGACTCCATTGTTGCGCAGCTCGTACTTTTCGGCTGATATGTCCGTAGCACATGATACCATTGCTTTCTGGTTTTCTTAACAATACCGAAAGTACGACAGCATAATCCTACATCATCGATTCATATAGACCCAAGGCAAAGTTGACGGCAGGTCTGCCATCACTCCAAAGATAGCTAGAGGGGACATAAATACCCAGGAACCTACTTAAAAGCCACCCACCAAGCAACCATTAAATGGAGGCACGTTCTTATCCAAAAGTACTAAGAGAAGAAAGAGGCGGAATTTGTTAAAGATAATATGCTCCAACGTTCCTGCGTCAAAAGCAAACACAGTCAAAGACAAACTACAGTATGGCCTAAAAGGTGACAGTCATATGCCAAGTAATTGGTACCTAGGCCAAACAAGCTAATTTGTGTTATATCGGCCGCCGCCCAAATTCGGTTCATTATGGCGGGCCGAGGCTATTTCGGGTGACCCTACAGTCCGGTGACGCAGACGAGACCGCCAGCTTGTTTTCAAGTTTCGTCATGCGAGGTTCGTATATTCCTTGAGCTCACTTGTAGTGAGCGTCGGCAGCGCAAGTAAAACCCGTGAGAACGTCGCAAGCAACCCTACGAAAGGTCCATTTTTGTCCATGGTGTCCCCGGAATCATGTCATCCGTCAGGTCGCTGGTCTAAACTAATGACTGGGAAAAGTGGCGAAGCCCTTTCTCACCACGATGTTATTGCCAAGTCAACATCAAGGTTGCACATCTTACCAAACTATAAAGGAAGGGGTCCAAGGGTGCGGAAAACCGCTCCGCTCCAACCAAATGGTCGTGAAGGTGCTCGGAAATTGGCACAAGTTTCGCATCAAGCTATCATCAGAAATACGTCTGAAGGCGGTCGAAGATAGGTCACTATTGGCTGAGGAATACAAAGCCAGCAAGAAGCTGTCGCTAGCCCCGCTGTCGGCATTTCTGAATCCGAGCACACTGCAAGTCTTCAGTCAGTTTACGGGATTAAAAGCAAATCTGCCACAACTCGCCTCCGTAGGATTAGATAGTGGGCGTGCTGAGCAACAGACGGAAATATCCCTTTAAGGGAAGTTTGGAATACATCCAAAAACCTTCGTTAGGCTGGCTCCACAAGGGTCAGCGTAAGTTCAAGGGCAACGTTTGTGTGTCGAGATACGCTTCTGCCATCCGGAGCTCTACGTTGCTTGTTTACAAAGGCAAACCGCCTTCCCATGAAAGTTGGCAAGCTTCGACTTCGTCAGAATTCAAGGTGTTGGGACTTCGCATGGTGACCAAACCATGGCTTGACGACGTGCTTACCGAACCCAAGATCGCACTACGTGGTATGCCACCCATGCGCAACGACCGACTCACATATTGAGACGGTGTAATCCTTGACTATCGTTCCTACCTATTTATCGACGGCGTATACGAGTCTCGGATTGAAACTGTGACAACCTTTGATGCCGCCTACACATAAGACAAGACGATAGATGTTTATTATCCGTTGTAAACTGTCCAGCATTGTCTAGTTGAGAAATAGACCTGAGCTTAGCCTCTGCTGTGAAAATCCTACTTGCACAATCATACAGCAACGTTCTCCTGGCGGACGAATTCAGACTGCACTACCTGGAAACCCCGGCCTTGCTCGACTGATAGTTAAAACTGGAACTGCAAGATCTGCTTACTGGTTCACCGCCGTACAACTATGTTAAATCCGCAAGGCATTTCAGGACAATAACCAAACCGATCAACTTGGATCTCTTTTCACTTATGCGGAAGGCGTGCTTGTCGTACTAACAACGATCACTCTTTCAATTACATGTGCTACGCGAAGTATCCTAAAGATCATGTCGCGTAGGCACACGTCGTAACCAACTAGGATGACCGGTCCGATCACCTTGGAGCATTAAGCTTGTCTTCCAAACCCAAACGGTCCCCTGAGGGAGCCCGCGCAGAATTGGACAATAGGTTCAACTAGCTCGTGGAAAGCACATCTTAAACCAAAATCCACCGATCTAAATTGATGATGTCATTTGTAAGGACCAGGTCCCGTAAATGTATGACTATGAGGGACTTCGCATGCCTCACCTACTTAGCCACACCGAGCGAGGACACCTGGGACGTCTACACAACCTAAAAGAACCACTGTGTGAAACTCGTCCGGGAGGCTAGACTAAAGAACCAACAAGACCTGGTAAATATGTCAGCCCTGAGCTCAAGGTACTATACAGACACATAAACAACGCCGCGTTAAGCGAGGGATTCCGGCTCTGCGCACATGATGGTAGGCACAAATGGCGCAACGGGCTACTAACGTTCTGGGACAAGAGTTTGGCCGTACCTTACAAAGCGTGCAATCCTCCTTCACCCTGCCTACGCAGCTCATGCCGCCATCAGGACTTAATCACATATCGTTTTTCTCCACAGCTGTATTGAAGAGACGGCTGTCCATGTGCGAGTCCAGCTCTCCGTGTAAGGACAACATCCACCCGAAGGCATTGCAAGTTGCCGCCATGAGTTTAGTACAACCGCTATCATTTTTCTTCCAGGGATGTCGTAACGAGATGCAAGTCCCCACGAGGTGGAAGCATAGGAGCATCCCTACACGCTACGGAGGTGATAGCCACGCTGAACCAGCGCATTATAGCCCGACAACACTGCTTTCTGTGATCTCCAAGTTTATGGAATCCAATGTGGCTAAGGCTTTAATGGGGTACCGGGAGAGTGAAAACATTCTCGTTCCGGAACAACAGACTTCTGCCAAAGTCAATCCTGTACCACTAATCTGTTGAAAGCTCGTGCAAACCGGACGGAATATGTGAACATTGGTTAAGGGGTCGATGCGGTCTACCTGGACTTCGCAAAGGCATTCGACTGCCTAGACCATCTCATTCTACTGAACCATCGCCAGAAATGCCAAAGCGGCGATGCTGTTCTCAGCTGTACAGAAAACTTCTCATTCGAAGTCACCGAAATATAAGAGTTCGCAACACCCGATCGGAACAAATCGGTGTTCAGCGCGGCGCACGGCGAGGCTCGGTTTTTGGCTCCCGTCTATTCCTGGTTTTAACAAATGACCTCGCGAGCTTACTATCTTCAAAATGGCTGCTATTTCCTGATCGTTTAAAGCGATGGCGTATTATAGCTACAGGGAAAGACAACCCGAGATTACCTGTTGACCTGGATATAGCTCAAACATGGTCCAATAAGTACCTAGTAAATTTCAACGCCACCAAGTGCAAAGGTCGCAGTATACGGCAGAAGAGTATCTAAACCCCGCCTAAAACAACAAATACTACAGTGGACTTCTCATAAATGGGATATAAGCGGGCTTGTTAAATAAGACCCCCGTTGTTTGAGGAGGGTTGAACAGCCACGGTAAACGCACAGTAGCACTTTGGCCATCTAACTAAGGCTTTGGGGAAGGTTGACCTAAGTGTCTTTCCGAAAATGCTTGATGCATACGTGAGGCCGCACATGGCGGACGCGGTTCAAGCGTAACAATATGACGGACGCACCAGCTCCCTACATTAGCTATTGCACAACGCTACGCGACAAAGTACCTCAGAAGTCTGTCAAGCCTTCCCTACCCAAACAGACTGAAAACACTTAACATATACAGCGGACGTTAATGGCAGCTGAAGTGCCTTGTCATAATGTAATACCGGATCCTGGAAAACCCTAATCACAAATGCCATTCGCTTTTGAGACTCAGTCAAAGCGCAGTTTTAAAGGGGTCATCACTTTAAGCTAGCCATGCAGTACTGCAGGCTGGAATAAATAAATAAATAACTAGTATATGCTCAGTTATAGAGGCACACAAAATCAGGCAGGATGAACTTTTACAAGCAGTTGTGTTTCATCACGGTACCCTGGGTTCAGTTGTGCGTAGTGCAAACGGTCAAGGCACTATAAATACATTGAAACGGTACATGTAGACGGAGAGTATAATATTCTTGCACGTGTCGGGAAAACGTTGAAATATAACTCCAATCCACTTGCAAGTATGTAGTTGTGTGCAGTGACTTTATTCAGTGGTGAGTCACATTGCTAACGTCTACGTAGCGACAAGAGCGTTGTACAAGTAAGTAGTCCACGAAGTACAAGTTTAGTTTGAGGCAACAATTGCCTGGGGAGAGCGGAAAGAAGGTTAGAAGACGGGTGGTGTTCGAGTGTTGAATGAACAGCTTGTAGCCAGCCCAATCCGATAGGAAGCGCAGAATATTATGTAAAGAATAAGTAGTTTGCCACGAGTGAGATCCAAAGGTCGATTAGTGGTAAGGCAGCGGATAGGTTGGGTGCAGGAATCCTAAGAGAATATAGGTTATGGAGATAAATAAATAAATAAATAAATTTTGTATCCTCGACTAAGAGAGGCACGCCTGCGCAGGCATGATCATGTTGAGTACAAAATGTGATCAGTTAATGTACAATGGGATTGGTGCATATGTTTAAATATGAATGTATGTAAGTTTGCATGTAGGCGTTTTTAGCTTCGTTTATGGGATTGGTAAATTTTTCCTTTTTTTTACTTGAATGTGTTTGAAGGTGTCGCCAATGCTAAATGGAGGCTTCCTATCTGTGGACTTGAAGCGATTGTCCGGATAAGCGATGGGCGACTTTAGTTAGTGGCGAGTCACAACTGCCACGTCACAGTGTGGTTAAACGAACTTTTGTGGCTTTTTATAGGGAGAACGCTTGCCAGGCGAAAACCCACCACGTCCTGGAACACTGCCGCCGAACTATTTGCTGGAAGGGGGTAAACCCCAATCAGCCAGCCGGCACCACAAGGAGATTGTTTCGGAGTGGCTTCTAACAATCTCCGGATATGCTCAGAGATGCATGGAGCCCACGACCACCAGCTGCTGGCAAACAGTAGTTCCGAAGTCAAGACTATCGACGGAGGCGGCTATCAGTGGCTAGATGTGGCCATTCCATTAGAACGTTTGGTCCCTAGTGGATACCTACAGGGTCACAGGAAAGCGAGACAGAATTTCAAGAGAAAATAGGATGGAGGGAAAAGGAGTGTACTCTGGCGAGCTCCAGGTATACGCAGAGAGGCATGGAACCGTACGACGAATCGTTGCAAGGCGGTGAAGAATTTAAGCAGCGCGACAACTAGTGGCGCTGGGAGAGAGGGTATCGGTGTCCAGAAACGGCATTCGGATTAAGCCTTCTAGTTACTGGTAGATACTTACAATACCAGAATAACTGATGCAAGCAGTCCAGAAGAATGAAGTTGGAAACGCGCAGTAAACTACCGTTCCATTTATCTAGGTTTTACCAGCTGGGGCTAGTGGAGTTGAACGCGCAGATATTTACGGTGATGGGCTAGATTCTGCCAGCACTTAGTCGGAATAACGGACTAATATATCTGGCGTGAATGATAATTGTTTGGGCTGTGTCTGAAATGTTGGGTTTTCGGATTTAGGGGAGCTCTGATACACGTTCCCAAAGTTCAACCTCCGGTATATTAGTGTTAAATCGCTAGCATGCAGGCAGGGTAGCAAGCGGTCTGTGTAGGGTCGATCGGAACGTCGCAGTATTCTCGGCTACCCTAACTTGTAATGGTAGACTGTTCCAGACGCGAGCGAATATGTAGAGCAAGATGTTGTTGTGCACGTTGGTACGGGCTGTTGGTAGGGTAATGGTTAAGTGTCTATGGCGAAGTGGATACCTAGCGTCCCCGTTTTGTTGAAAAATCCAGCGAGGTTCGTGTTTGGGGTTTTATCGGGTGGTATAGGAAGATGAGGTTGGTTCATCTGCTTCGTAACCATAGAGGTTCAAGACCAGGATCGGCTGCCATCAACTAAGGTATAACTAACAGCCACATGCTTCTCGTCTCCGTCCGATTCATTGTCTGTATGCCTAATCCCAGGCGTCGCTATATGTTCTTTGCTACTGTGGCTCTCATTCTTAAACCTTTTGGACCAGCCCGGCCTGTCATGCTCCGAATGCCTATAGGTCTCAAACCAAAGCTTCTCTTCCCTTGAGCATCGACTAAAGTTCTCATTGGCATAAGTAACAGCCTCATGGTACTCGCCTCCGTCTGATACATTATCTGTTTGCTTGGTCCCCTGCAAAATTGCAATTTCAAGCCTCTGGTTAAGTTTTGCCTCTCGGCTCCACTATCATGCGTCTCAGCTCACAATTACGTCCCCATCTCTTGTTTAACCTCTCTTTTGGTCAATATTGCATCGGTTCAATGGCGGTATAGGTGCCACTAGCGTCAGCGCAACATCCTAGGCATAGTTTGATTATCTTTCCTACTATGCCTCTCATTCTTAAGTCTTTTGGACCAGCCCGGCCTGTCAGGCTCGAAATGCCCATAGGTCTCAAACCAAGGCCTCTCTTAATTTGAGCACCGGCTGCCATCGACTAAGGTTCTCATTGGTATAAGTTACAACCTCATGACACTCGTCTTTGTCTGAATCATTATCTCTATGCTTGGTATCGCCTACCGAAATTGAAATTTCCGGTCTCTCATTGGGTTTTGTCGCTTGGCTCCACTACCAAGCCTTTTAGCTCACATATTGTCTCCTCACATTCTGCATCTCACTCGTTCCATATAGTAACACTTTTATATGGGTTTATGTACCTCCATGGCGCCAACGCAGCATCCCAGTTCTCGCTAGATTCGCTTCGCCGCTTTGCCTCTTACTCTTAAAACTTTTGTACCAGTCCGGCCCCTCAGACTACAAATGCTCACAGATCTCCAACTAACGTCTAGCTTATTTTCGTATCGGCTGCCACTGACCAATATGATCAAGGGTAAAAGCAAAAGCTTCAGGCTAGTTTCTGGCTGATTCATTGTCTGTATGCTTATTCGCTCGATACCGAAATTGAAATTTCTGGTCTCTCTTTGTGTTCTTCCTCTCGGCTCCACAACCAGGCTTTTCGGTTCACAATAATGTCTTCATCTCTCATTCGGCATATCTTTCGGTCCATATAATAACAGCCTCATCATACTCGTCTCCGTATGATTCATTATCTGTGTGCTTGGTCCCCCTAACGAAATCGAAATTTCCGGTCTCGGATTGAGTTTTGTCTCTCGGCTCCACTATCATGCATCTCAGCGCACATTAACGTCTCCCTCTCTTGTTAGCCCTCTCTGGTCCACCTTGCAACTATCCAATGGTGGTATAGGTACCACTAGCCTCAGCGCATCGGCTGCTACAGTATTTTTAGTTTCACCTCCCCGTCTATTGGACTGATGGCTTTCTTATTCCACCAGCACCAGATCCTGAGCACTTGAACTTCTTCGGGTCTCGTCCAGTCCTATGTTTAATCCTAATCTATTGTATACTTTTTCGACACCTTCTCTGGTCATCGCAAACCTTGGGGTGAAAACTTAGCAATTAGCGGTGCTGTCCGTGTTATTTCCTTACCCTTGGTCACTTCCGGAACCGGTACCATTGTCGTTTTTTCTCTACAGCTGTCGTAAGTACAGCTGTCTGTTATCGCTTTTGTATTCCACACTGTACACCTATCAGACCATGCTGAGCCTAATAAAGCTAGCCGCTCCTGTATACTAACTAATCAGGCTGCCTCCAACTCACCAAGTAGTGAGGTATAACTAGCAGTCTATTTGACTTCAACGTTCCATTGTGGATGTCCATATCAACGTGGCACACCTAGCATCCTTCGCGGCTGCTACTCACAATACCGATATTTCAAGTCCCCTTCAGCGCTGACCCTACAACCATTTTCTAACTAATCCTGCAGTATTCAAGTCCTTCTCTCTCTTGTTATTAAAGGTGACGGCCTGTCAGCAGGCAGCTTCTACCACATAACTAACCCGACTCCCAGTATCACCCATTCCTGTCGGATATTTGACTTGTTTGCCGCACTGTAGACGTCCCTTTCTTGTTCCGCTATTCCAGGTCCTTTTAGGACTGGCATTGCAAGCGTATTCTCGCTACAGCTGTAGTATACAAATTTCATTCTAGTCACAAATTTGACACCGGCTCACCCCTTCACCCAGCTGGTTAGCATCCGATTACTGAACATGTTACGTTGTTATTTTCATGGGTCTGAAACCCGACGTAATAACTTCACTGGCTCTCGTACCTGTTCGAACGATAAGCTCTAGCACTCTCAACAGATCGCTCAACCTATACCTTAAGCGCTTATTAAACTACTCACTATGTTCTTCTGATTCCCTTAACTCATTTACCGGTTAACAACACCTAATACTCACGGTTTCCAAACAGGACAACTTTTGCGTACTCTAGGCCACTTCGGCCAGTATCTTCCTCTCACATTCAGCAAATACCGGGTCTCGTGCTTGAACGCAAAACTACGGATTTCCTGTGTAACATATACCGTCACTCCCTTGCTTCCAACCAGCACAACTTTACCATAAATTTTATATTTATTCATTAACATAGTCCTGTTCAATTTGGTTGGCAGTTTACTAGGCCCGTTTTTCTTCTCTCCATTGTTCTACAGAATAACATTACCTGCACGGAACACAGCTGAGGACGTACCTGCGACGCTCACATGGGCACGGAATCAATAAAGGAACAAGAAGAAACCCGCACTTCGTAATCCTGACACACTAAATAACCTAGAAAACCAATTAACTCAATCCAAGTCACCTGAGTCGTCCGACTTCAACAGCTCCAACCACTTGCGGTCGACTCCGAAGGCGACTACACAGCCATGGGAAACAAGTTGGCGTTACGTGACTGCGAATATCCGCGAGGGTAATCGGTCAGATGCAATCTCGTCAATGTCATATCACCAGCCGGCAGTGTTCCAGGAAGTGGTGGGTCTTCGTCTGGCAAGCGTTTTCCCTACAAAAAGCCACAAATGTCTGTTTAACAACACTGCGATGTGGCGGAGTTGACTCGCCACTCAATAAAGTCACCGTCCCTGACACACATTGGCAAAATGACCGATATCACATTTACAAGTTCTGTGCATATACCTGCTCTCGCACGAACAAGCCTACAAATTTGATTAGCGACATGCCACTATTCTTAAGTATTTTACAGCCGTTTCCTCACACTTCACTTACCTGACCCACACTGCGTACGGGACCTCATCGGACTAGTTCCTCATGAACATACCATATTAGTGATCTGATTATTACCTCTACCTCTTGCATTCTGTGTACATAGAATTCATACAACCTTTGGGCCATATGGACCCACACTACTGTCTCCAAATGTACTACTCCCGTGGTTGGTGCTGCTCATTCTGCTATCATGTGCAATATTGCAATATGCTGACCATGCCCAAAAGGCGTGTCTCGCTTTGTCACGAATAAAATATTTAGTTATTTGTAATAAGTTTACAGCGCCCACGGTAGTTGAATCTAGAAGGAAAAAGCAGGCGGTTTGTAAATGGGCGTTGAACATTCTCAATTGCTATTCCCCCACTTTCTGAATTTGGTATATATTATTGAGCAGTATCCCAAAAGAGCTCTAGCGCATACCTTGTATAGAGTGAGTCTGGATTCGGTTACGAACATTGGCTTGCAGATATGACCAATGAGGGATCTCTCGTTCGCTACACTAAAGCTAACTTGTTCCGAGACATTTAGTGAGCTTGAATAATGTACACCGGGATCCTTATGGCTTGACAGTTGGCAATTGTGACGCCGTTTAGGGTTAGTGCACCAGGCGGCGCGGTGCATCTATACGACA
Organism: Dicrocoelium dendriticum; assembly: GCA_944474145.2. Lineage (NCBI taxonomy): Eukaryota > Metazoa > Platyhelminthes > Trematoda > Plagiorchiida > Dicrocoeliidae > Dicrocoelium > Dicrocoelium dendriticum. The sequence continues at coordinate 71,757,648 of OX104067.1, read as the reverse complement.
GGGCGCTGCACTTAGCAGGAGAGAAATCAAGCTTCCATACTTTGCTCCAAGGGTCTAATGCATTAAGGTCATTTTGAATATTGAGGGGATCGCCCCTTTGGTTACTTAGGTCAAATGAGAATACGGCTTTGATATTGTCGGCGAACAGGTACAGCTTCCCATATTCAAAGCCATGGAATACGTCGTTGAATTAATGTAGGAATAGTATAGGGCCCAGTACATTTCCCTGGAACATACCACTAGTAACTTCTTTCCGTGAGGATTCGAAGTCTCCTTGTCTCACTGACTGTGTGCAACGGGAGAGATGGGAAGGGAACCAAGAATGCAGCCAGTCCGATATGCCGAAAGATGCCAGTTTAGTTAGCAGTGCATTATGAGTGACTCGGTCGAACGCTTTTTTTCATATCCAAGAAGAAGATGATCGGAGCTTCCCTGCAAACAACCATGGCAGTAACGTTGTTCAGGAACTTCAGCTGGTCTGTCTGACAAGATTTAGATGGGTGAAATCCACGCTGGGATTTGTTGATGAGATTACGAAGAATCAAGAACGGTAGGAGCGCTTCCTTGACGATCATCTCTATCACTCGTGAAGCGAATGGAGTGTGACTAATGGGTCGGTAGCTTTCAGTGTTTTGACGGCTCCCCATTTTGTGTCTTGGCATGACTCCTGCATGTTTCCAAGCAGCGGGAACTTCTTCATGTTTCATGGAAAAAGTGATGTTAAGAAGGAGGACGGCGATATCTAGGCCACCTGGAATTAGCAGAGCCGACGGGAGGACACCAGGTCCGGCTTGGAAGGATAATTTGAGGGATTACATTTTCCGAGTAATAGTACCCAGGTCAAATTGTACTGCGCGTAAAGTATTATTGGTGCAATTTGGAATGCTAAGAGGCAGTGTCAGATTAGCAGTGGCGAAAGAGTCTCAGAAGTAGTGGTTCATGTCCTCACATATTTCAGCTTTGTTACTGGTAACTGAGTTGTCTGGACGAATACGTATACACACCCATACACTTACATACATTGTTATGCCAAACATGTACTTTTGTACATTATTGATCACACTGTTAGCTAAACATGATCATGCCTGTAAAGGTGTGTCTCGCGTGGTCGAGAATAAAAGTTTATTTATTTATTTAATAAACGAGTTACTCGAATTTGTGGCGGGGTTGCTTCGGCGCCTCATCAGCAAATTGAGGCCTTTGCTACGGTTGATAGCGTTTAGTACAGTGTATTTTGCAGACAGAAATGCGGTGGCTAGTGAATTTGTCCACTCCAAAAGGACTTCATTGATGTGAATAAGGAAGAACACTCTTGGGTCCTGCTAAACTTTGAACATAGCTTTTTAAGCTTGACGAGTAGGTTGCCAGGCGAGCTGCCTCCTTCGGTGGCTGCATTGCATTTTGCTTCGTTATAGGTGCAAGCATATTCAGGCAGTAAGTGCGATTTCTATACAGTACAGAAGCGGCAGCGTCCGCATCTTTAGCCAGCAAGAATACATCCCAGCTGAGGGGTCTCAGAAGTACAGCGAAGTTTATCCAGTTGATGCGTTTGAAGATCCGAACAGAAAACGTTGGTCTAGCCACTGGGGGACGAGTGATGGGTAATTGAAAAGAGAGCTATACTATTTTGTGATCGCATCCAGGGAGATTGTCAAGTAAGCTAGCAGATGTATGCGCAACTGTTTGTAAAACGTAAATTTAAAGTGTTATTACGTCCAGTGGGTACATGTACATGTCGCTTCCATCCAAATGCATATGTGTGTCCAGAAAAGTAGGGTAATTGGGTGGCGCAGCTTGCGTTTACCAGGCTACTTGTGGCATGTTGAAGTCACCACCGAGTAACTTATAGTGAGTAGGCAATAGAGACATACTGGAAAGAGTTCAATTAGATTGCGTATACCTATGGTATAAGTGTGTGAAGGGTTACACAGACAGCCAATTAGGAGCTCGTGCTGTACCTTACTAGTCTGAATCCAAATCGAGTCTTCTAGAGGGCAGATTAAAAGTTCTAGAGAGGATGGTACCCCGAAATCGTCACGCACCTAGATGAGGCATCCACCACCTCGGTGGTTAGTACGTCCATTGCTGAAGTAGGCGTAGCCCGGGATTTGCAGCTGTTCAGCGGAAGTGATAGCATCGTGCCACCATTCTGTGATGGGCATTACCTGAGGGCCGGATAGGATAAAGACGGGGTTGATAAGGTGCATCTTATGTTTGATGGACCTTGTGTTAATGAGAAGTAGGTTGGGCGCCTCGTTGCAGTAGTGAGCATCTGCTGCATTATCAGCGGCATAAATAATCTGAGTGGCTTGCTTGGGTATAGTCGCTGTTGTCTCAGAGGGAGTGCTAATAGTTATAAATAAATAAAAATATTTTATTCTCGTATTCGTTGAGCCATACCAACTCAGGTATCATCAAAATTTACAAGCAATTATGTGGCGCAACATATACGTTACAACGCACGTAAGTGGCTAAGGCCCAAGTTGTACAATTTTCAGAAACATTCGAAGCACTCTTGAGGAGCATAGTTAACAGTGGAGTGCCAGTAAATGGTTTCAAGTGTGCGTAGGGTAAATACAAATAGCACAGTAGTTAGAGTGAGGACAGTATATGAAGAAAGTGTAACTCTGTTGTACGTGTCAGTAGAATATCGAAAAATGACTAGTCGATATTCCGGTGTGTAACAGTGGGCAGTGACTTTATTCAGTGGCGAGTCACATCCGCCAGTCTCAGTGTTGCTAAACGGACTTTTGTGGCTTTTTATGGGGAGAACGCTTGACAGGTTAAAACCCACCACGTTCTGGAACACTATCGTCGATTGTTGTGATCGGTCACGTGCAACTGGCAAAACTGGTTATAAAGCATTTGTTCCATTTAGTTATTCGCAGTTCAACGGCTCCTCTGTTGGCCGGCCAAATGGCACAGTCAGCTTCCAACATGAACGTTGGGGTCAGTCGAGGACAAAGTATGGTTTTGCAGGTAAGTAGAATTTCCAGCGTATGGGGTCTCACCTTCTCTGATTAGGTATATTTGCCGAAATGCGAAGAATTCGTGTCTAGCTACCCTCACTGGGCATTGGTGGTTGAGTGGTTGAGTGAAAGAGGTCAGAAAAACCTTACTGATTGCGTTATCATAGAGCAGGTCGGGTTGTAAGAATGAGTCTGCTTGGTTACCATGCTGAAATGATGCAAAGGAGACAGGTTCGTGATTGTGGGAAGTTTATTGGCGATAACTGAGGGATTGGCAGGGATATGTTGGACGTACGCAGTAGTAAATAACGATGAATTATGGGGGGTGTGCAGCCCTAAGGGCACACTTTTGCTAGATGTGGGTTGGTTACTGTGGTATCTGTATCGCATTCGAAGGCTCGGAGAGAATTGATGGCATATTTGCAGGCATTGGAGTGTCTCCTGGTTAGGTCGTGGGTTGAATGCGTAGAAGACAAGCTCATATGTGCGACAAGAAGTGTCTCAGGGGAGGCAAAATCCTACTTTGCCGTTAAGCCAGGGCCGCTGAGTTGCGCAGCCGGGAACCTTTGGGAAACTTCACCTAGGGTGATCGGGACTGATGATGTATGCCACTTTTGGAATTGGCTTTTAATGAGCCGGCGACCATATGTGGTGTTGGAGGGGTTGGCAGCGGTTGCTCATGGGCATCTGTGGGATGTTTATGAATCTGTAAAGATGGCTGAGAACAGCCTCATCCAACAGTCTCGTGACTTGTGGTGAGCCGTAGCCCCCATATTCTATAAAAAGAGTGCGGGAATGCATAGTCACGTGTTAGGCAGGCCAGTATTCATTCGGCTTGTAGGACGACGGCGGTTAATTTTTACAGGCGAGGGTTGGGTGTGTGTTTCGTTACTTCGCGGAGTGTTCTATAAACAACAGATTTGTAGCGGGGTACCTGCAATTGAGTATAGTTACTGTCAGCTTGGTGCCACAGCGGAAATGGCGGCACTAGGGAGTAGGGTGTGCGTTCGCCAGCAGGCAGTGTTTTATTGGACTGTCTAGGGTTGAGAGACTAATTTGGTAGGGGGCGGTGATATGCGACATTGTTGTTGCTCGTGTTAGCGATATCGATTGGTTTGCGTGCGGGACGGGAGTCGCGCAGGTTTGGGCCTTGGCTGAGGACATTGGTTTTTATAGGGTGAGCCGTTAGTGTTTGGTTTGAAGCAAATATGGCTTCCTGGGGGCGGCACTTGTTTTGTTCGTAGTCCTAGTCTCCCACAGCGGTACATACTTGTTAGATATTGCCTTCAAGGGTGCAATCTGTCTATTCCGAGATGAGCACTTATAAGGTAACACGGAGGGTGGGGTAGCCTGGTTTCGTTGGGACGTTCACTGGATTGATTTCGCGGCACCTAGAACTTGCAAGAGGCAGGCTTTTTAATGCGCCTCCTTTTCGCGATTGCGTGAGCGTTCCTTAGTAGCCAGTGGGGTGTTTGTCCTAGGGCTGTTGGATGGTTTGTCAACAGCTTCTGCCAGAGGCATTGTATCCGTGTCACACATGTCGGAATCGTTCGGTTTATCTCCATTAGCCTCATCTTGACCGATACCAGCTTCATAGAGCACCACCGTGAGGACTGGCTTCTTCGATGTGTTGGACGAAGGCACTTCAGTGCTTAGGCCTTTGTAACATTTGGCTTCACAGGCCGTTGCAACAGCTCAAGTTCTGCTGCGAGTGAGGTAGCAAGTCCAGTCGCGGTGAGGAAACCCTCCGGCTTTTGCTTAGGCGGAAGTATCTTGGATGATGCAAATGCTCTTCGCAGAGGTGTTTTGTCCGGTTTGACTAGGATAGGCCCGAAATTGGCTGCCTTTCGCATAACGAATCATTTTGCTATTAGAGTCTGAGCTTGTCCTTGGTCTCTAAAAATGATAAGTCTAGGGCACGATTTACGTTTGGATGTTCACGTAGACGTTTAATTTTGAAGGAGTCAGGAGTCATGTTACAGAGATTAGTGAGCGAGTGCTTCACATTCGCTTATTTGGTTTTGTCGTGGACATTGAATACGTTAATGAATTACATTACTTGTATGACGAACTCGTACGGAAACGTCGTTAGCAAGGTGTGTAAGTAGCTCCCCTGCTACTTTGAGTTCATTCACATCGTTGGTCTGTGTGATTCCCGAGAGCTGAGCTAGTTGCATCAATTTTGCTATGGTATCGCTCAGTACAGAGAGGTTGCTTTTGAGTGCGTTTAAGTCGAACTCAATAAAGTTAATTTTTCTCATGTGCCTCTTTCCGTGTATCTAAAAGGATTATCCTGTGGTCAGAATTTGGGGTGCAGTATGTATTATCAGGTGGTGGCTTAGTTGGTTTATCCAATTTGTTAACAGGTCTGTGCTCGCCTTGTCTTAATTGGATAATTAAAAAAATAAATATTTGTTTCTCGAATTTGTCGAGACACGCCAAACCAGGCATGAGCAACATTTACATGCAATTACGTCTCGCAACAAACACGTTGCTATGTAGGTAATCGGCAGTAAACTGAAAGTTGTACACGCTGCCGTAATTATAAAAGTAATCATGAGGAATAAAGTCAATGAATGACAATACGTTGGGTTGTAGCTTGTGTAATGCAACTAATCAACTCACTATATATGTAGCGAAAACGATACATGTAGACAGGGAGTATGCTATTCTTGAAAGTCTCGAGGAAATACTGAATTATGATTCTAGTCGACTTGCCAGTATGTGGTTGTGGACAGTGACTTTATTCAGTGGCGCGTCACAACCGCCACGTCGCAGTGTTGTTAAACGGATATTTGTGCCTTTTTATAGGGAGAAAGCTTGCCAAGCGAAAATCCACCACGTCATGGAACACTGCCAGAAATCCGTTTGTACACTAATGTACAACTGGCAGCGCAGCTTGCGGACTGATTTCCAACTCGGTTATCCGGAGTCAAATGACTTCCAGTTTCTTCTGTTAGCTGATCAGATACCTTGGTCAGGGCCACCCTACTCGCTGAGGCCAAGAAAGGATGGGAGGTTTACAAAGCGTCGTCTTTGTAAGTGTCCAGGTGAGCAAAACGTCAGTTTCTTGTGCCTGGATTTTTCAGTTTAGGTAAACTTTTCAGGAATGTGAAGGCCTCGTGTCCATCCATCATTACTGGACAACGGTCGTGGTAGTGAGTGCAGTTGTATGCATTTGTTGTACTGCCATGTTCTTTGTAGGTCCTTTTGGGTTATTATGTCCTGTCCCGAGCAAAAATGGTTTCTCAGTCCAATCCCAGATCACCAAGAAGTTCCGGACCTCGGAGAAAAGGGAAGGTAAGAGACAACCACGGCCGCAAAGAACAGGAGTGGAAACAAACATTGCTAAAATCCTATGTTATAACACTTAGAGTGGAGACAACATGATGTACAATGTGCAACAATGATTTTGCTGAATGTGTCTTTTGAACGTTTTACGAAAGCAATGGCCGTATAGGTAGGTTGCTGTCATCTACATGGAATACGGAGCTTTGCGACATTAAGAAAACCACGCAGTATCGGTTTGCTATGATTCAACTATTGCGTGGGAAGACAGAAAGCAGAATTGAAAGACCAGCGGCGATTGAATGGTGGATGAATAGCTGGTAGCTAGCCTACTTCTATAGGGAGCGCAGCATAAGTAGGTGAAGCTATAAATAGCATGCGACGAAAGAGTTTCATAAGTCATTTGGTGGTAGAGCAGTGGAGTAAAAATGTTCGGGGATCTAGACAGAAATGCGACACGATGGTACTAAGGGAATAGTGCTATGGCCGACTGAGATGGGAAAGCCTGTGAGAGAGCTAAGCTCCTACATAAGTAAGTGTCAAAACCTTTGCTTCAAAAACGGAAACAGGACACCTGCAATGGATTGGTTAAGAGGCGAATGTACTGGCTAGGTGCGAAAGGACTGAACGATAGAAGTGAAGTAATACTGATCAGTTAAAGGAAAGAAAACGTGCGGAACAAAGGTATATGAAGCGTCGCGCAGAGAAACGAGTCAATTCAGGGTGCTAAGAAAATGGCATTAGGTTATGCTGATCCAGGAAAGGCCAATGAGTCTGTTGGACTCATACATTAGTAAGTGTCGTAAACATAGCGGCAAATAAGTGCTAACTGAACACCTAGAGATGAGAAGCTAACGGGCGTCTGTGTGCTAAACGGATGAGAAAGATGATGAACTAAAAAGCTAAGTACGCTTAATTGACGGACGGGCAGTGTATAGCCGGAATGCACTCGTGCATTAAAGTTGCTGAGGATACCTGACGGGAGAGTGATAAGTCAGGCGCTGTGCTCATTGTTAATTCAAACAAAGTTGCTTACGTTAACTCTCCCAAGAAACAAGATATTATGAATAGCCAGATAGTCTAACTATTCTACTGAATAATAGCAACACGTCCGAATATCCAACAACAAGTTGAAACCGCACAGTTTAAAACTTCGCGCAGTCAAGGTCAAATTGGTGTCCACGAAACTTTTCACCCTCCGAGTGCCACAGCCTTGGAATGCCATTCTGGCACACGTTATCGTTCCAGCTTATTACTTTTCAACATCGCCCTGACGATACTCTGATATATGTACACTACGTGATATAGCCCCTGATCATCACGTGCTGGCATTAATAGCACAGCAAACGGTGGTCGGTGTCATAACCTCACTCGCTCATGACTTACTCCTAACCTCTTAAAGAATCCTGTATTTCACGCACTGTGATACTGGAACTGTTTTATTTTATGGTTTGTATTTATCACCCAATCCACCCTAAGAGACAGTTCAAGCATTCGCTTTGCTACGCGTTATAAACCATTACTCTATTGCTCCATTACATACCTTCCGTGGTATTTTTGCCCCTCTTAGGCCCCATCCATTTGAGTCGAAATGTAGCTCCAAAGACACCTTGGACATCCTTACCAACGATACCAAATTTTGGCGCCGGATCCAGGTGAACGCCGAGCAGCAGCTGCTTCAGAGTGACCTAACTACCGTGTATCAATAGTCAGACCAAAATATACTGCATTATAACGTCAGCAACTGCGGGTACTTTCCATGCGACAGCACAGCAGCCACTCATACCGGTTCGGAACGAACGTATTGCAACACTCAGCTGTCGAACGTAAAGTGAGTGTCATGGTTCAAGTTGACTTAAGTTGTTCTAGGCAGTCCACTAAGGCCACCAAGACTGGAAGCCAACACGTCGGGATTTTGCGGATGTGACCCTTCAGCAAAATTTAGTCACTGCCCACCGCTAAACGCTAGCAACGATCCAGTTAACCGAACGTTATAAGCACAACGGCATATGAACAATCCTCACCAGTTCGTTCAACAGTGATTATTAAAAATTCTACCGAGTTCAAACGCCCACTGATTATTGGACATCTATCTCCGGAACTATTCTTATCCCCCATCCAGTTTTCCATAATGAAATGTTATACATTTTACCGTGTTTTTCCGCTAGTTTTCCATATGATTCCAATGAACACGTCCATTATGCTAGCAACCCTACATGAGAATTACGCATCGTTTTTCGAACCAGGTGTACTGCAAACGATTACCTACGTTCTTTGGTGTATTTACGCTTATTTTGTTTCTATGGCTCTGACAAGCAGTTGAGCCCACCTGTATCGGTGTGCCTTATTCATTCGAGAGTGCACTATTCATTTATTTTACTTATTGTACCCATCTAATCCTGTCTTTAAATGTGTGCTTCGTGCCGTCGAGGGGAAACCATTTATTTATTTGGACGAATAAATAGCTCTATATCTTAACCAGGGTCCAGTGCCTATGTTCGCCCCTATGTCGAATACCAAATACAAGTCTGGCATCGGGGGCGAAAGCGCGAGCTTAATGTACTGGGGTCGCCACAACGTCGGGCATCTATGAATGTAATTGGAATGCGCAATCTTTAAAGCGGGGTAGGCTGCAACGATTGGGTGTATTCAGTGGAGGCCATCACAGACTACGAAGCGACCTGATTATGACATACTTGACTCCGCAAGATTCACATCATGTGTGTCGCTCCTTACTGCAACGTAGCAGCAGAACAAACCAGAGGCGCCACTCAATGCAACTTGCCGAACATTATAGCTATCTGGAAAGCCGTAGAAATTTCTTTTCCATTCACAGGGAATCGCTGCAAGCTTGAAGCTCTTCCCAGTGAACGGTCATTTTTATACACCATTAGAAAACGTGGATACAATACTAAGCTTTGCGACACAGCAGACTCTACTTGAAGGGTTCCAATAAAGAGCTAGGAACGTTGAGCGTTAATTGCTGTTAAATAAGCAGTTTTTAAACCCGCTTAAAGGGGTTTACGGATCCGTTAATTGTGCAGCTTGGAGTGCAGTATTCGAGATCCAGACGAAAATCTTCGAAAATTTCAGGTTGAGCACATCAAGATTTTTCCGGCGTCAGCTGACTCGTCCAACTACTGCACGCCATTAGTAGATTTGTTGGGTCTGGCCAATGTCGACGGAAGCCATGCTGCTCCGCCGTGAGGATGTTACAATTTTCCAGGTAACACACCAGTGCATCAGCAACTATAGAGCTACATGACCTTGGAGAGTATTGGTAGAAAGGATAAAAGTCGGTCGTTGGAGGGCTCAGTGCTTCTTCCACCTTTGTGAATCGGGCTTATTCTTCCAAGCTTCTACATAGCGGAAACTTGCTTCTGGTTAAAGCAGCGCTGGAAACACAGCTAAAGGACCTGCCAGTTCGCTTGCTGCTGCTCCCAATGCCAGCCTATCTCTGGACAGTTAAATTCACCTAGCGCCAAGCGCCAGCTGGTGGAGTGGTTGCAAATAAAATCAATAAAACCGCTGGATTCGCTGCCAAAGCTTCTATACACCGGCCCAATTTTAATCTGCGAAGACAAATTGCACATCTCAGCCGAAAGGGCTTCAGCAGCCTTACCATTTGAGTGAAACAGCTGTTTTGAAAACACTTAGTTGGAGCTCAACATTACCTCCGAGACAGTCGCACGGACGATCTGAACTTACTAGTGCGTGGGCGGATAGGTGTAGTTCACTATCCATGACCTCCGAAGACGGCCACATTACAGTAATAGCAATTACATCTGGATGCTTGGGGTCCACATGAGTGCCATGTTTGCACAGGTTATTACGCAGGTCACGCACGTTACTTAGCCCTACATGAAGGGTATTGGTGTGGTGCGGGAGTATACGTAAGGAAACCTAAACGAAAACTACCGGAGGCAAGTCTGGTCACCAATTACGCACAAACGCGTGCTGTGATGGTCTATCCAACTAGAAAGGAAAAGCACCGATTCAAGGATAATTGCAGTAGGAATTAATAAACTTGCTAAGATAATTGAAGTCACTTTTCACTGCCAACTGGAGCTGAAGTGTAACAAGGTAGGATTCAACTAGCTGTTCCTTCTAACTTTGTTGATCTAGCGCTTTACTTCTTACTCTTTAAGCTCAATTTCAATAGATATTAATCAGCCATAAGTGAAATCCACACAACACAAATACGCCATTTCCAGTGCGCTTTGAACATTCACGGTTTGGCCAGCCTCGAAATATTCGAGAATAAACTTTTGTTCATTTATTTGTCTGTTGCCCACTACCAGTTGGCTTACTAGTTCAGAGCTGCTGCAGAAGCCTAGGGAACTAGTGCAGCAGCCGCTCTAACGACTGAACGACTTCTACGGCGCTATTAGTTTGGCGGCTAGGTTGGCCGGTGCCAATTATATAAAGTCTAATTTGTAAAGGTCGACTTTTCTTATACCAATTAACGAGTTTACGAGTCGCTAGGCTTAACACACCGCAACGTTTGTTTCACATTTTTCTGCATACTTTGGCCGATATTGGTGGCTGAACAATTGAATAAATAATTATATAAAGTTTATATCTAGACTTTCGTTAGAAGCTGTACCCGCGAGGGTACGGATCATTACCGCGTAATTCGACCTAAGCCAACGGTAGTGGACAGTGTTTCTACCATCTGTAGTGGCAAAAGATGCAGTAAATTGGAAAAGGTATGCTGAGACGCTTAAGCCTGTTTAGTAGGATATAGTAACGTTAACTGATAGCAACTCATTACCCATTGTATTCATAGTTTTGTTGGACCAATTGGTGATACATTACATAATGGATAGCAGTCTGCTCGGTCAATCATGCCTGCCGGCGCTGTGAAAGCTACGTGGATTTTAGGTCGGTTCGGAAACTTCCGTAACGGTTTTTGACACTTAATGCCTGTACATCAGCTCTGCATCGACAAGAAGAAGGTAGGTGGACGACAAGCCGTTATTCAAAGCTCTAATGGAACGTGAATTTGATACGTTGAGGTTCGGAATGGCTAGCCGAACAACCTCCTCGTGGTGCCAGCTGGGTGGCTCGGGTTTGACCCGTTCCAGCAGATAGTTCGGCGGCAGTGTTCCAGGACGTGGTGGGTTTTCGCCTGGCAAGCGTTCTCCCTATAAAAAGCCACAAATGTCTGCTTAACAACACTGTGACGTGGCGGTCGTGACTCGCCACAAAATAAAGTCACTGCCCCGTGGGTAGCCGAATAATCCTTTCCAACGCACGGACATCCATCTTCTACTCGAGCATTGCCGACAATATGAGAGTGAAAATTAGAGCAGCACAGTTACAAACAGGAACCTCACAGTTACACAAAGCTCCATAATTACATACCCCTTACATAAACATACACTGGTACGGCAAACATAACGTATTCTTGCACATTCTTGACCGCGCATTGTTGTCATAATGATCATGCCTGTAAAGGCGTGCCTCGCCTTGTCGCGAATAAAAACTTTATTTATTTATTTATAGCATAATTGTAAGTAAACTAGTCTGCGAGTACGCATGTCAAGAAGGCCGTGTCCTGTGCGGCCTACCAATTTAGTTGCGAAAACTTCGAGTGTACTATGCAGGTGGCCAGTCGGCTGGTACATCATGCTTACAAGATTACCGGGTCTTCCAGGATCCTTGATCACGAGGTTTAGTTAAACTCTGCTAATACGTAAGGCACCGTGAGCTCAACTAGGAAGAAGAGGAAGTGTTCTGTTACATAACAGGCCTAAAGCGTACGCGCGAAGTAAGGTCTTTTACGTTTGTTGGGTACAGCATACGTCTAAAACCCGCGTACCTGCAGTCCTACGCAGCCAATACGTTACCAAATGTAGTAGAAATAAACCTGTTTACTTTAAGCGGCTGCTTCATCAGTAAGGTTTTAACAAAATGTGTGAAATGTGTTGGCATCATAAGGCATGTGTTCTTGATACCATGAAAAAGTAATACCACTGTGCATGCGCTTCTCCTAACCCATCCTAACGAACCCGACTCATCAGCGTAACCACGGCACGTGTAATTAAATAGAGAATAAAGGTGGATTCTTTGATGCAAGGGGCTGATCAAGAAAGGACAGGTCAACATATCCAAATGCATCCTGCTCACGCAAGCAAGGCTTCTTATGTCAGTTATCAGGTTATCTACAAGTAACGGATTCCAACCTTGCAAAGGACAGTGCAGCAGGAGCGAGGGCCAGTTTGTAGTAGGTAGACATTGTGTGTGTTCACTTTCCCGCCAGGGTTCAGTACGTGTAGGCGTGTTTTTTCTTATTTTCCACATTTGGCCAAAGCAACGGAGCCAACCTTCGAGTATGTGTAGAAAGAGTAGGGTTAGTATATTTAGTGGAACAACAGGAACCAGTAAAGTAATCGCTGACGACAAAACTAAGAGCAATAAACATGAACTTTGCAGCGTTAAGCAGAAACTAATGCAGACCATGAAGACAGCCTTCCGCTTATGTATACGACAAGGTAAGCGCAACGGCATGCAAATCTTGTTAAAGAAGCTATTATTGCGCGTAGTTTTTAGTACCCTACCTGCCTAACGAACCTGTAGGGGTTAACTGAAGGCTAGTAAGCATAAAACCGGCTGTTTGTCTACCACACCGTTTGTTTACCAGCACACGTTACTGAAGCTCAGCTTGCCGCAGATGCAACTAGTTAAACGTCAGTTACCACACGCTTATAGGATGTGTTCCCACTATTATTTACTACTTTATGAACAAGCAAAGTGCGCACCTAAAAGGTTACATTGTCGTGGGCAGAAATTGATGGGATTAGTGGTGGTGCAACCTTGTATATACGGAACTCGAGTAACAGTTAAATAAATAAATAAATAAATAAATATTTATTCTCGACTATGCGAGGCACGCCAATTGAGGCATGATCAGGTATGTACAGCTGTACAGACATTTTATGGGAACTGTAGTGTCAGTAGAAAATTGTTCATATGTCCACGCTTGGGACTGTGCGATGGTGAACATGCGATAGAACGATTGGGTTGTAGTGGGATCGGGATCCATTTGTTTGGACATAATCGCTCTGCCACATATCGCAGTCATACCTCGAGTAATTATAGATAAATCCTGAGGGATCCATTGGAAGATAACTGAAGAGTAAGCTATCCAGTATGGTGATTCTAATTGAGCTGCCAGTGTGAAGTTATGGGCTGTGACTTTATTCGGTGGCGAGTCACATTCGCCACGTTGCAGTGTTGTTAAACGGACATTTGTGGCTTTTTATAGGGAGAACGCTTGCCAGGCGAAAACCCACCACGTCCTGAAACACTGCCGCCAATCCATTGGATGGCTTACTTCATTTCGCTTACTTCATTTCGCGTACGACATATAAAGCGTATGCTTACACAAAGAACGGTAAAGCGCGCCTTCTTGTCTGCAAGAAACGTAGGTAACTGCAAGACAAATAGATTAGAAGTTCAGCCTATGCACTCGCAAAAGGGTTTACCCACGGGTCCGGTGAAACGTTGTCGATTATATTGCATCTGCGAAGTGGTCAGGCCTTTTACCAAGCTTGAAAAACCCGTTTATTGAAGCCACGCATGTATGTCATAAAATAGAGTGCGCTGTACCTAAAGAAAGTTCAGTTCTTACTCGCTACCTACCTGCGGATATCTACACCAGTTTCAGCATAAAAGACGAAACACGCATTTGCATTATTGGTTGTCTTAACAGTGGTCGCCAGTCGTGATGCGTCAGTGTTAAAAAGATACAACATTTCAAGATTTCCATTTTGAATGCGGGCTTTGCAAGCGGAATGACCAAGGTTTAGCTTAACGTGAACTGATTATAAAAAGGTCGCATGTTGCAAACTAACCCCACAGCGGATTCTCCAAATTTCCCGTTGAATTCCTTTATGCTGTACCGCGCATTACACGCTGATAACCTAAAGGTAGTGTTAAATGCTTCTGCCGTACATTACTAGGTTCTGAGTTTTACCCCAGCTCAGGCTATCGCTGTCTGATAAGTCCGAACCAGGACGTATCGGCTGTTATAGCGTGTCAGTCTTGGGATGCGCAACACCCAAATATTTTTATTTCGGATACGGTCCTTGCGATCGCATTGACCGAGGTTTACCTCAATATCAACTAGTCTCATTAAAGGTTGCGCATCGCAACCCAACCATGCAGCTGTTTCCTTAACATCAACGTTACATTCCTTTCTGCTCTGCCAGGCTTTGATTGCAGATCTTAGTAGTGTAGAGTTTAGGCAGTCATCCGTGCATTAGTAGACAGTGATTGCTACCCCAACTAAGGCTTTCTTCACCTGATGGGTCCACTATAGGAGGAAATGCGTTCGTTAAGTGCCATGGTTAAAAGGTGCTACCACAAATATTTCCGCTTCGGTTATGATCTTGGGGTTTGAAATGACCTTGGTTTGCCTCAAAGTGGACCGCCGTCTCAATAGATGTTGCGTGACGCAACCCAACCACACCATATGTTACCCTAAAAAGGTTGCATTCCGTTCTGCTGTGCCAACAGCTGCTCGCGGATTTCACTAGTGTTGGGTTCAAGGCGTCAGCCGTGAAGTTCCAGGGTCTCTCTCTTCTGTGCGTCAGCACTGTATTACTAGGCTCTGAGTTATATCCCAGTTAGGACTTTGCCATCTGCGGAGCCCAAACCTGGAAGAAACCGCCGCAGGAGGTAGCAGCGTTGAGGTAAGCAGCGCCTAAATGATGCTATTTGGATACCGTCCTTGCAGTCGGAGTGACCGGGGTTTACCTCAAAGGGAATTGTGGCCTCAGTTGATGTTCCTGGTCGCAACCCAAGCACAGCAGCTTCCCCAAATACAAGCTAATTTATTTCTTCTGTGCCAAGCGTTGTTGGCGGATCTATGAAAGGTAATGTTTATGGCGTCCGCCGTAAAATTTGAGACTCTGAGTACTACCCCGGCTCAGGATATCACCACCTGATGAATCCAAACCAAGTTGCAACCGCTGTCGTATTGTACCAGTACGGAAGGACCAGCACCCAAGTATTTCCATTACGGATACGATCTTCGCGATCAGAATGATCGATGGTTACCTCAACATAAACATATGCCTCATTATAAGTTGCGTGTTGAAACACAAACACACAGCAATATTTTTGAATTCAACTGAGAATTTCTTGCTGCTGTGTCATGCGTTGCCCAAAGATGTCAATTGTTTAGTTTTAATTATCAATTTTAAAAGACTAAGCTCTGAGTTTCACTACAGCTACGGCTATTGTCATCAGATGATTCCAACCTAGGCCGAAACCGCAGTCGTGGCGTGCTAGTGTTACGAGAAAAGCAATCAAATATTTCAATTTCGGATACGGGCTATGCGTTCTTATTTACCGAGATTTACCTCAAGGGGAACCGAGTATCAATAAAGGTTGCTTGTCGCAACCCAAATGCACAGTGGGTTCAGCAAGTTCAACTATGAATTTCATTCTGCTTTGACTACCGTTGCTACCGGAACTAAGTATGGTGGTTTAAGATCCTTAGTCATGAACTATTAGACTTTCCTTGCTACCCCAAAACAGGCTATGGCCACCGGATGAGTCCAAACCAGGAAGAATCTAGGGTCGCTGTGTGCCAGAGTTGGGAGAAATTCCACCCAAATATTTCCATTATGAATACGTGCCTCGCGATCGAATTACACAAGCTTTATCTCAAAAGGAACCTGTGCATCTATCAAGGTTGCTTGTCACAACCCAACCACACAGCGAGTTCCCCAAATTCAACGTTAAGTTTTGTTCTGCTTAACCAAGTGTTGCTCGTGGATTTCTGTAGTTTGATGTTCAGTGGGTCAGCTGTGTACTAATGGGCTGAGTTCCACTCCCAACATAGACTATTGTCGTTTAGTGAGTCTTAACCAGGACGAAACAGAGGTCGTGGGGGCCGGTGTTAAGGATAGCCAAACCCGAATATGTCCATGCTTTAGTGACTACTTTTTGATTGATCTGCTACTAGAACTAGTGCGCCCGTCTTGAACAGGTTAAGGTGCCAATTTTCTTGGTATGTATTACCAAAGGAAGTGTTTTCGGATTGCAGAGCACAAAGCTATTGCACGGTTATATTTTAAACCTTCTATGCAATTATGCCTTAACTCAATATGGAAATCAAAATATACACAAATGAAAGACTAAGTATATAAATAAATCATTGAGGTAAAAGGATTATAATTTTAACCAGGTTGCGGGCATATTATGGTTTGATGTACGTTAGTTTGTGAGAACTTAGTTTATGAATGCACGAAAGCCAACCTATGGAGGAAAGGAAAGGGGTCACCTGATTTCACTAAGATAAAGAAAAAATTCGCGGTAAACCATTATAATTATCCGTACCCGAAATATCTACATTGGTGCGCTAAATGTAGATAAATATGCTGTCGCTAAAGGATTTTCAAGAATATCGAACTTTTGTGTGCTTTTATTGCACTGTAATTCAAGAGCATTACCCATACTACTAATTTCCTCTGTTATTTTTTCATTTGTACTGGGTACTCCCCGAGTTATACGGTTGCATTAAAGTCAAGGACGTTGGAAACTGCGTTTTGCCCATGGATGTGTGATTCCGTATTGGAAACAAAATATTAACTTTCGTCCAAACATTTTACAGAAGAGAAGCGATTGCTCCCTCATTTCAAACAACGTTGTGATTGAGATAAGCTTTAGTTTGTAATATTTAGCAATAACACATATCATGCAATAGTAACGTGACCTTGACAGCCAGCTAACAATAAATTTTTACGTCGCCGGGGTAAGTGCGGAACACCTGGTTTACCTTAGCGTCTTATCCTGCTTACAAATATTACTATTTTCTCGACTTTTGTGTGTGTGTACTTCGCATTCGTGCTGGGTGATGTTCAACGTTTTGTTACGGTTTTTCAAGAAAGTTACCGTTTTGATAAAACATATGGTAGCGAAGCGTACTCTTTTCGATAATTCGCATCAGGCGTTTACAATTATAAACTGGAATCTTGAAGTGGGATAGGTAGGTGAAGCGCGAGAAACACTAGTGAATCAAAGCAAGGCAGAAAGTAAGCTATCTTAATCGATAAATTGGTCGATCCACTCAAGCAGCGGATACCACTTTATACGTAGGCATACATGGATACACACACACGTATGCTCACGAGACATAGGAAGTGCTTTTTAGCTGATTGGGTGGCGCACTTATCACCCGGATGTTTTCAGCGTACGAAGTGGAAGCTGTTTGGGTGTGTTAGTTCCAGGACAGAAGGAGCGCTTTGATAAGCGAAAGCTGTTTGCCTAGTTCAAGTTGTGTAAGCCTGCTCGCAAAGTCTTCGGATGTCCGTAACCTTCGTTTCCTAAGTCCCTAGGGGTAGGGTTTTGGAACAATATAAAACTTTGAAAGCATCAGTAGTCTTGATTTGATGTCCACTTCTTTGCAGATGTTGTAGGGTAGGACTCTTGGTGAGACCGACAGCATCTTTCTGCAATGCCGGGAGAGAGTGCTCCGATAACCATTTAGACAGACGCCTAGTCGTATGTTCGAGTCACTTCTCACCACAGTTGCAAGTAAGTTGATATAGAATATAAGCTTCGGACTGGAGCGGAAGTTTGTCTTCGAGACGTTGGGCAACATGTGGCGCGGTTTAAACAAATGTGAGGATATGTGGCTGGAAACGTTAGAGCTACTGCAGCGGAAACGTTTGTTCAGTAAATCGAAAGCGAGCACTTTGCTCGTTGAAACTGTCT
>OX104067.1:71621144-71739564 GCA_944474145.2 Dicrocoelium dendriticum | reverse complement strand
TCTTCTCTAATGGGACTGCCAACTCTCCGTGCCCTGTACTCACCTAGTCTCATCTGACCGGTATGCTCCTTTGACCATTTCCAGACTAGCATGATATACCGAGCTAATCTCTGTAGACTCAAAGCTATGTCTTGCTTACATTGACAGCCGGGTAGACTTGTTTACCCTTTATTAATATAGGCAATTCCATCAGTAACCTGTACCTCTAACCTTCAGTCGGACGACCGGCGCTTAGTGCCATGTCATTCTTTGTCATCATCTGATCAGTGAAATTCTCTGGGACTTCTACGAAGCCTAAGGCTGTGTCGACTTTTCAGGTCTCGTCTGTTCCGTCTCCGGCTCTCAGGATTCTCTCAGACTACCGGGATATTACCCGTGAATTTTTAGAACTGATCGATTCATACTTCGCACGAGAGCGTCCTTGGCTTCACCACACTTTAGTAGTAAAACTTTTTCATCCTGACTATCGTCTCCTAATTGCTCTAACGAGTTACTCTTCGCACTGCCTTCCGCATTTTTCCGCTCACAGCTGATTCTTTAAATTTTCTTCTCTTCTTGGAACGTTGCTTTACCTATATTGCTCCCGCATTCGGTCTCAACCTAGTTGTCCTTAGTTTCACCTAAGATGCCTCTCGCATTCGGACTGCTGTCATCATCATCGGTTTATCCGTTACGCACCAACAATCATATTAATCGCGTAACATTGTCAACACGCTTTGTTATATCCGTCTCTTGACCCTGCGCGTGCAGATCCTTCTTTCTACCTAGTGGTTGTAGTCTGAGTCACACCAGTGACGTGATGTAAAGAACGCGCTTGCAAATCATGTATACTAAACAAAATTACATAAATTTTAATGTAACATAGGCACCTTTGCGTGCCACCAGTCTGTGTTTGTGCTTCTTGATTCATTGCTAACTTTCTGTTTGGCTGCCTCTTCTCCGTTGCCCGTTTTCTCCCGAGATTTCCACAGACACATCCGCCAAAACAAGAAGGTTCATGCACTGGGACTGGTCGAAGCACCCTCAGTAGCCAGCTGGTGTACATGCTTGATCTTTCCTCCGGGAGATGAAGAACCCACACTTCGTTCCAAATGGAGCTCTTTCCGCCATTTTGGAGAAGCTAACACCGCGGGGTCTAAACAAATGGGTTTACCTCGCCTCGTACTCACAGAATAACGATTTACTCACCTGGCATAACGTATTTACATGGATCCACTGTTCCACAACCGAAGACAGACAATTCGCTGCCTCAAACATTCCGATTCTCCAGTCACCTGGAGCTTTTCTGATGTCATTTCACGGACAACATGGCGCGCGTATAAGCGGCTTTTTCGATGATCTTTCATGGAGTTCTCACTTGGCCATAGAGACAAGTACACTTACATTGGAAGGAATTACTAGTCCACTTTGCGGAGAATAGCATTTTTTCCTGTTATGGACATATTCAGACACAAGAAACAACTGCACTCACCGGCCCTATGACAAGTCCAGTATGGATAGCTGGACACGAGCTGCGAGCCAGACAATATAATAGAAAAAGCCGGCCTCTATTAACGATGTGTTTACTCACCTGCATCAATATTATTCGACTCTGCGTCTCTTTTACACCATTGACCGGCTTCAATGACTACTGCCGGATCATTACTAAGCCATTCGGCCAACGAAGGAAGAATTTTGTCTTTCAACCGACTGCGAATAATCGAGTGCAAAATCGGTCTATACGATGCATAGCCGACTGGCACTACAGTTCAACGGAAAATACGACAGTGCTCCCGGACATGGTGGGTTTTCGCCTGGCAAGCGTTCTCTCTATAAAAAGCCACAAATGTCCGCCTAACAACACTGCAACGTGGCGGATGTGACTCGCCACAAAATAAAGTCACAGCTATACATTTCACACTGACGCAGTCCTCAGCCACTTACATCCAACCTGTGGAACTGATCTTACTATGAAGAATGCTTTAATGGAGTACAAACCATCCCGGCTTCGTAATGGTCATCGCTTGCACTAAACCTTGTTTGGGCTCCTGTGCTCATGGATCACTACATGGCAAATTTACCCCCCACTTGTGTCTTGATGCAACAGTTTCTGCGCGCCACAGCGCCATCGTGGTCCTTAACCTGACTATTACCTGACAATATGCTCGCTCATATGGACTACATCTTTCGTTTATTCCTTTCATTAAAGCGAAATGTTTTAATATTCCAAAGAAGCTATGCTTGTATGCATATTTGTTCATGCCTTTAGAAGTGTGTATCGTTTTACAGAGAATATACCATTTATTTATTTATTTATTTATTGAAAGGGAACTGATAAACGCACCTTTCTTCGGGCAGTGGTAATCAATTCATGACGACCATGAATCTCTGCTTGTTTCGGATGAAGTGGGCCGGTTAACTTGCAGCGTTCGGAAAATACGGTTCTTTTTGACCTCCAAGTGCTTTAGACTACATGTTTCGCAGCGCAAAAGTACAGTCAACGAACAAGGTTCCGTTTGTGCTTCAAGGGTACAAACCTGTGAAAATGCGTGTATTGGCCGACCCACGTTGATTTCCAAAACACCCTTCTTTCTAGCGAACAGTCTTCTTTTATCATTAGCAAAACGTCCAAGAAGGCCAGTTTACCATCATTCCCCATTTCACTGTTGAACTTCAAGGATGAATGTACACTGGTTAACGGGTTTAACAGGCTGGAACCGTAAGTGTTTGAAGCACAGACTATAAACGTATTATCCAAGTATCGATAATAGAAATCAAATGAAGAGATGATGGATTTTATAGGTCCATGTTCGAGCATAGGAAGGAAAATATCGGCAAGGAGCGGTCCGCGGGGAGACCCCATGGCGACTCGGTCGATCTGTATGTAGCGGATACCAGCAAATAATGACTGTCTGTTGAAAGTACATGGTAAGATTATTTCCTTCATTTTCTGCACTGGAATACCCACAATTATGTTCCTTTGGTTTTAGTAATCACAAATAAAACTAACGGCCTCTATCAGCGGAACGTTCGTAAAATTTGATACAACGTCGAAAGAGAGCATTAATTTACCATTTACTCTCATACCTTTAACTTGTTTCATAAATTTGGATATGTCTTTTACAGTGGGAATGCATAACTCGCGGCGTACTAGTTCCAACGGATCTATAATCTATTTCGCGAAAATTGTAAAGAGGAGGTCGACGTGTCAAGTATCTGACGCAGAGAAACTTGTGGTTTGTGTACTTTAGTCAGTCCGTAACGTCGGGGATGTGATCCAACGGGAGTTAGCCGTTCCAGTAGTAAGATATCTATTAGGTACTTGCGTCTCAGCGCCTTCAATAATTGCGTGATTTTATGCTCATCCTGCGTAGTCTTATCTAGCATTACCGTTTCACGTAATAATTTTCCGGTGTCCAGCCATATGAAATGTATCGTAGAGACGTAATCAGATTTACCCAGTCATGCCCATTCTTATCCCTTAAGGGGTCTGAAAATTATCCCTTCTGGAGTAAATCGCAATTTTCTGACGGCGTCACGGTGTTTCTTTGTCAGGTGACTAGGCGATTTGGCTTCGTAACTCGTATACTGTTGCGCAACATAAGCCAGGATGGTTCGGAATGTTTACTTTGCAAGCAAAGAATTAGGCTCCAGCTCGCCCAGTTGTTGCATCAGACGTTCAAACTCTGGCTTTTGGTGGACTTGCGCACAACTGAGTTAAGAAAAGCAAAATATTTGTTCAAGTGCCAATGCCTCTAATTGCAAATTATTCGGCTGTAGGCTGGAGGGATTTTGCACGTATCTTTCTGGGTTCGGTGCCAACTTAGGATCTAGCGGATTTGGTTGCAGGCCTTTAAGCAGCTTAGCGTACTTTTTTTCTTCTACCTTTGTACAGGCTTGCTGTACATATTATCATATAGACACGCGTGGCGCAGTATCGAGCTCTTCTAGGCTCGAGCTGTACACTGAACACAGACGTTCCAATTCAGGGATTCGTGACGGAACATTTTCTAGTATCAAGGGTTTAGCTCCCGAGCGGTCGTAAAAGAAGTGTCCTCCTGCGTTATTCGCCTCTAAATCTTTGGATTTATTCTCACAGAGACCTACGCGTTATCATTCGATTTGGCTCCGCGAGCTCCTCCTGCAACTGTTCATCTATTGGGTCTATCATTGGATCTATCATTTACAAATCACCAGCAAACTGTGCTCTTGCAGATTCGAGGTCAACCGTATTTGAACCTTATTGGAGGATTTATTTTCTTCTCGTCGCAAAAGAATTCTTGTGGTCTTATTTTGAAGGTCTTTTTGAGAGTCACCCGATAAGCTTACTACCATTCCTTCCGGTCGCTGTACAAAGCGATAGTCGTCAATTTGATCCGCCCTTGAAAGAGCCACTGTCGTCCTTAGACAGTATTCTCCAAGTCATCTTGCTTGCCTCAACCCTACGCTGCATCTCCGTCTACCCACTTACCGGCTGGATCTATAGCACTCACGTCGCCTGTCTACCCTAAGAAACATGCAACTCAGCTGGACGCGACACGCTCGAACTTGCTGACCTAAAACCAGCGCCGATAGCCACGCAAAGGTGCGTCAATACCTCTGCCCCCTTGCTATCCCTTAAATAGCACGTTTACTGTGAACATGTCTCGTATGAAGAGCAAATGCGAATCTTGTGCTAAGTGTTAAAAATTCGTCTGGTGAGTACCATGTGTTTGAACTCCTATCACATTACTTGCCTTTAGAAGGGGTCGACAAATGCAAACCCCGCAGAGGCGTTTTGGTTCTGCCAAGTATGCAATTATACGTCCTTTGTTAGCTGTCTATCTGTGTTACTGAAGAGGTGTGAAAGACTAACCGGAGCCATCAAGCAACTGGTGAGCGCCAGAGTTACACCCATGAAAGGAAAAGGACCTGCAGTTGTGAGTGAAAATAACACCCCGAATTCCCTAGTCAGGCAGAAGAAGCAAGCAAGGCCTCCCAACTTAACCTCAGCGACTCATTCTACAGCAGTACAAACTTTATTCTCTCTATTTCCTGTAAGTAAAAACCGTGCCTGCAGCGCGCCTGCCTCAACTTCTGTACTGTGTGCCGCAACTATTAGTCTGTTCGCTACACTCGAGACCGTAAGCTACAGGCAACCAGCAATAGTGAACAACCCGGCAACATACGCATCGGTTGCCGCCAAGCAAACACCGGAAAGAGCACCGGTTAGCTTTGTGCCCGGACTAGAAAAAACTAAAGTGCAGCAGCACGGATGGCACCTATCGGTGTCGTTCACAAATTCACAAAAACAACGGATACTAAGCCTCCAAATCCAAAACCGGTAGCTACCAGGCGCAACCATAGTGCCCTGACCCTAGTATTCACAAATGCCTCAAATCCAAATCCAATAAAATTAAGGGTAAGCTGATGGACGATCAAAATCAGTGGGGTTCCATCTGTACGTTGATTGGTGTCCACGCTAATCCCATGACATTCAAAAGCATCTCGTGCCACCCAAACGCACTGCATTACGACAAACCCTGGTTACTTTGGGTAACACCAAAGTCAGCGGACGAGACTGAGGCCGTTCTGCTGTCTGCGAACCTTCTCCGCAACGACTCAAGTGGAGTGCGCATACTACTCGAAATCCCGTGGAAAGAACGTTCAGTGGACCCCGCTAACAAAGAGAGATACAGAAAAAGTCAAGAAAACAGTGATTGCTCACGGTGTTCCTGAGCTTACTGATTCCTCTTCCGACGATGCGCAGATGCAAGACCGCGTGCAACGGCATTACATGCGGGAGGCTCTTTCTCTCGAAAATGTCGTGGTCACCTCGCTGACAAGTATTCCCATATCACCAAGCTATAATGAGTGCGGTCCCAGGCTGTTAAAACTTGTGTTACAGTCAGAACTAACGGCTTAAAATCTACTGAGGAGCTGGACTAAATTCCATTGCAGATTGCAGACAGAAATTTGCCTGAAAGCAGTGGGAACACCAGCATCTTCGATTGACAATTCAGTAGAGGCACAACTCTTAATGAAAACGCCAACTGCAGGACCCGACTCGGGGACGGTTTCAAGAGAAGCCATAGTATCCGGATGGACGCAGCAGAGCGCGAGCAAACACCGGGATCCTGGACAGCTGATACCTGCTTATGTATCAAATACTTCTCGAGAGTATGGAACCCATCCAAGAACGATTAGTCGCCGACCCTTTATCGGTCGGCGTAAACTTACTTGCTTCCTCTATCCAATATAACACACTTTTGGTCTCCAAGAAGCTCTCATGCATGTACACAAATGCCCAAGGTCTACTCAGCAAATTAGT
The DNA here is from genome assembly GCA_944474145.2 of Dicrocoelium dendriticum. Taxonomy (NCBI): domain Eukaryota; kingdom Metazoa; phylum Platyhelminthes; class Trematoda; order Plagiorchiida; family Dicrocoeliidae; genus Dicrocoelium; species Dicrocoelium dendriticum. Next base: position 71,733,275 of record OX104067.1, on the reverse strand, counting down.
TGAATTAAGACTTCCGCAAGCATCAGCAGCTTGGGACCTCATCGCTGTCGCCAAAACGTGGTTGCACTGCGAGATAACTTATGCTGAAATCGAGCAAACGAGCACGTCCTTTGTCTGGAAGGATCAAACCAGCAACGGTGGTAAGGTAGTGATCTACATTCATAACAACATGCAATTCGAACACATAAACGATCCGGAACCTGATGTACCTGACGCCATTTGGTGTAATTTCCGGTTGCGGTGGAACGATCTTGGCCTATTGCTTGTTGTTTACCGCCCGCCATCGTCTACTCCTGAGATGGATTGCAATTTGCTGGCTGCGTTGAGGCAAGTGATAAACAGGAAGTACAGTCACATTCTAGTTACCGGTGGCTTCAACTTACATGCTCACGAATCCAAGGCCACACCGGGAGAGCAATTCAAAGCAGATTTGCAAAATCTGGTTTCAGACTACCCTCTTTATGGCCAAGTCACTACACTCACCAGGTTCAGGGGAACTGACAGGCTGTCCATATTGGACCGAATATTCACCAATGAAGAATTAGTGGTCGAGAGAGTGAGAACCGATACTGCTTTGGGCCGCAGTGATCATGCGACGTTAGTGTTTCATTACACGTGCTACGCGGATTATCCTAAAGAGCATGCCGAGAAATATCATGTCGTGACCAACTATGACGACCTGTCCGACCTCCTTGATGCAACCAGCTGGTCGTTCTTGGCTGAATTAACCCATGAGGTGGCCTGCGGAGAATTCGTCAACATATTTACCAAGCTCGTAGCAAGGACACCTGAAACCAAACTCTGTCGGCCTAAAAGGATGAAATCTTTCGTAAGGCGCAGGACACGTAAGTGCATGACATTAAGGGACTTGGCGTGGCACACCTACATAGCCTCTCCCAACGACCATACCTGGAATGTCTACACAATACATTGAAACCACTGTGTCAAACTCATCCGGGAGTATAAAGTGACGAACCAACAAGGTCTAGTGGAAAAGTTTTGCTCCAATCCCAAACTGCTATACAGACACGTAAACAATTTGCGCCGTGTTAAGAGTGGTATTCCTGCTATGCACACATCATGCGGGTTAGCCCAAACCACACAAGAGGCGGCCAACGTCCTTGAACAACAATTTGGTTGTACCTTCTAAAGCCTGCAATCATCATCCAACCAGCCTACACAGCTAACGCCGCCATCAGCGCTAAATCACATATCATTCACCTCCGCAGCTGTACCGAAAAGGCTGATGTCTCTACGCGAGTACAGCTCCTCGGGCGCGTGCGGCATTCACCCGAAGGCCTTGAAAGTTGCTGCCATAAGTTTGACAGCCTCACTAGCGATTTTCTTTCAACGATGTCTGAACAAGGTGCACGTCCTCAAGACATAGAAGCATGGAATCATCACACCAATCTACAAAAGCGGCAGTCATACTGAACCAGCAAATTATCGCCCGATAACACTACTTCCTGTGATCTCCAAAGTTATGAAGTCCATTGTAGCTGAGGTGTTGATGGGTACCTAGAGAATAACAAAATTCTCGTTCCGGAGCATCACGGATTTTGCCAAATTCGCTCATGCACCACTACTCTCTTAATTGCTTGTGCAAGCTGGACGGAATCTGCGGACGTTGGTATGGGAGTCGACGCGGTCTACTTGGATTCCTCAAAAGCACTAGGCCGTGTAGACCATCGCATTCTCCACTACAAACTCCAGAAATACGGAATCGGCGATGCTGTTCTGGGCTGGATAGGAGACTTTCTCGTTCAACGTCACCTGAATGTGAGGCTTCGAAGCAACCTGTCGGAATCCATCGAAGTGCGGTGCGGCGTACCTCAAGGCTCGGTACTTGGGCTCTGCCTGTACCTTGTCTTCATAAATGATCTCGCGAGCGTACTATCTTCTAACTGTTTGCTATTTGCTGATGAGCTGAAGGTATGGCGTGCTATAGCTGCAGTGGAGGAGCACACAGTGCTACAGGAGGACCTGGACAAAGCATACACATGGTCCATGGAGAACATGCTGCACTTCAACGTCACCAAGTGCAAAGTTCTCAGCATACGGCATAAGAGTATGCACAAGTATCGCATAGGACCACAAATTCTACAGCGGGCTTCTTACGAGTGCTATCTCTGCGTGATAGTTCAAGATGACCTCGGTTGTTCGAGGCAGACTGAAAAGGCACCTAAGAAAGCGAACCAGTACCTCGGCCATTTTGCAGAGCTTTCGGGGAGTTTGGCCCTTCATTCTTTTCAAAAATGCTTACTGCGTACGTCAGGCCGCAAGCGGAATACGCTATTCAAGCGTGGCAACCCTGGCTCAAGCACCATCGCACCGCGTTCGACACTCTGCAACGTAGGGCAATAAAGGGCGTCAGAGGTTTGTTTAGCCTCTCCTACGCACTCAGGCTGAAGACCCTCAAAATATACAGTGGGCGATATCAGCGTCTAAGGGGCGCTCTCATAATGGTGTACCAGATCCTGAGAAACCCAACCACCCATGCCATTCCCTTCTACTACCCAGTCAAAACACCCAGCTAAGAGTTCACCAATTTAAGTTAGTCACGCAGTACAGCCCCGTGGCATGTCGGCGAAACTATTTCTCCCTTCGTGTGTTACACCCTTAAAACACCCCCGGAACATTTACTTAATGCTCCCAATGTCCCCTTTTCAAAAAGGTCTTGACCATACGCTGTCACATTTACACTGCGTGCTATAGCCTCTGACCAACAGATGCTGGCACTAATGCACGACAGGCACTGGATAGTGCCATAGCCTCACGCGAGAGTCACTCCAAACACCATGCACGAAATTTTATAAACTCTATTACTATAGAAACTGGATTTCTTTACCCTGTGGACCCAAGATTGTTGCACATGAGTAAGCGTTGTCCTTGCTACTTTTTATTTTTCTCGCCTATTATGTGCTCAATAACCAATCCCCTGTTGCTTTGTGCGGGTACGTTATCATTTCAAACCCTTTACACGACAGTGCAGTTACGTCTGTAAGCGCCCGAACTGACGACTCTATTATACCTTGATCTATCATTTTTCACGCTAAACACCTTACGGGACATGTCAAACACCTACTTCTTTACCCGTTATAAATCATTGTTCATTGTTCATTATGAGCATGGCGCTTGAGCAACTCAGTAGTTGGAGACACACAGCGTCGTTTCAACGCTTTTCAATACGTCTTTAGATACTGATTACGTTGCAAACATACTTGCATGAATCGGCTGTCTCACTTTGCATGCGCAAGCCTAGCGTTAAACTTCAAACATTTATTAAAGTCACTAAACGCCTTGGGTTGCTTGCTCTTTTTTAACTCGAAAATTTTACCAATGAAATGATAACACACAAGGTAGCGAAAAGCATTCTTTTCGATAAATCTCCTCAGGCCTTTACAAATATAAAATGGGAAGTTGGAGTGGGATGGGCTGCTGAAGCGCAATAAAGCTAAGCGAATCAGAGTAGGGCAGAAAGTGAGCTATTTTATCCCATAAGTTGGTCGATCCACTTTATCACGCTTCACCAGCCTATCCCGCTTCAACTTTCCATTTTAAACTTGTAAACGCCTTCTAAGATTCACCAAAAATAGTGATCTTCTCTATATTGTGTTTTATCAATTCCATGGGTATAAGTTACAAGTCACCGTTTATTTCTACAGTTTGAGCACTAGCGCACAACTCTGTACTTCCGATGAGGATGATGATATAATTCAATGGTGCCTTAATTTCTACCACAGCCAAACACACGGAACAGCTCAGTCAGTATTGCCGGAGGCAAAGAACCTTTGCACCATGGCTAGTGGAACTCATAAGAATCCCTACATTTTATGCCTGGAAAGAAGAAACGTGTCGTTTACTTTGATGGTTTAGGTGTACTTTAGCGTTTGTTCAGTTGTAGAACAAGGACATTTTTTCTAGTGCTCAAGATATCACTGCAACCCAAGCTGCAGTCAGCCGCTCTTCTACAAGACTGACTGAGATAGCAAATGCCACCACAAACGTGTTGTTATGATCCTGGATCAAGCTGCCTTCCACCACTAGCCTACAGAAACGAAAAAGGAGTGCAACCAACACCCGAAACCGTTAGGCGTTAAAGGTGCGGCGTACTTGAAAGGCCCAAGATGGAAATGAGTTACTATGTTCAAGGTGGGAATACTATCCTTCAAAGGAATCGAGTGTAGCTCAAAACACGAAACGAACGTAATCTGTGACTTAAGGAAAAGTAGCTTCAACTGGACCAAACAACTCTCACTACAGAACAAGACTTGGGGTCAGTCGCAGTGGGAAACCACACGTGCAGTTGACAACACCGGTCAAACAAAAGCGATAAAATGAAAAGTGCTTAAATAGCTGGTTGCCTAAGCAAAGCTAAGGAGCCGTTTTTGTCCATGCAGGGCAACCAGCGGCCGGACGTTTGTCAATAGTGTGCGGTACTGGATAACCGTTTGAGCGAAAGGCGCTTAGTAGCATAAGACAAAGTGACAAAACTGGTGCAAGAATCGAAGATTCAGATCGGAATCACGGTTGGCTCATTGGAGGATCGCTCTAACCAGAACATGCACACGCCGACGAAGCGAGTACAAGGGACAAGACAGACAAATCTTAGCTGCCCTACGAAACCGTGGCTCAAGGCGTATGGATGAAGATGAAGCGTGGGCTAACAATGATAGAAGTGCGTGCGACCAAGTTAACGCGAGTCGCATACCAAGAGGAAGTAACTAATGTTTGAACAACGCCGGCAGGTAGCACCTCTTTACTTCTGTACAGTAGTAAACGATGCCCTGAACTTGTAATAGCGCCTGATCGTTGCCCAGACTTTCTTTTGTCTCATGGTGGACTACAAATTTTGCGATGAATTATAGTACGCCTCCACATCTAGTAATGTTCACTGGGTTCTCTCAGTTCTACACCAATACCCCGCTTATCGAGGCCTCAATTATTTAACCTCACGATAGACGTGTGTTAGCTTGAAGAATTTTGGATAATCATAGCTGCATGGATTATATTGGTTTAATGTTTGACAACGAGGATGCGGTGGCTTCTGCCCTGACACCGTGCTTATAGCGCCTTTACAAACGTGTCCGATTTCAGGACAAACAAATTTATTCAGTATTGTCGCTTTTTAAATTGTAGCCTTCACAATGAACGTCTGAACAACTTTTGCTTGGCACCGGTACAATGGCCATTAAACGTCTGTACTACCGCACAAACTGGATATGGCATCCGTGGGCATGCCTCGTACAGTCCAGTATAAATAGTTATTTATTTTCATTTATTGTTATTCTGAAGCTAGTAACGCACTATGACCTGAACAGTTTAGATTTAATTCCTTCAATAAATTGATCGCACGAAGCTTTGAAGAATCGCACGTGCACGATGCATGGAGCCGAAACATTCTGGCTGTTATCAAACGGCACCAATATTAGCCGTAAACGTCCAATACCGAAGCTGCGTGGGCAAAAATCGTCGGTCTGCTAAATCTTTACGATATTGGATAACTTGTGCGCGTCACAACTGACACGGTAAAACATGTCGCCCACAGAATTGCATGGCACCCACGAACCACCGGATTTAACGTTTCTTTCTTTACTGTTAAGAAGGTAGCATGCTCTCGCGGTACATACTCAATTGTTTTCTCAAGCGCACTAACCCCAGCCAGCGCAGAAATAAAACTTTATGTTGAGTAATTTAGTACATCCTTTTTCTCGACGCAGTGCATTTGCCACTTAGGTGTCCAAGCTTATGTATGCTATAGGTCCTTAGTATCTCGTGCATTTTTGTCAAAGCGTGCAGCCTTACCTCATGCCTTAGGTTGCGCAACGTTCATTAGTTTTCCTCTCCTAGTAAGCTAAGACGCCTGACTAACCAAGCGCGAAGCAGCACCATAGCTTCGTATCTAATGGCGTTTACCAAGCTTGATCATCAGCAACTGCCTGTTCAGTTTGCTACAATCGAGCATCCATCTTTGCTTCCAGCTTCATATTACTTCCTCTTGAATTTCTTGCTACTCCAAAAAAGGGCCTGCGGCGTCGTATGGCGGCACGCAGCAGTCTTGTTGCATAGGTAAACTTGTGCTCTTACTTGCCTACTATTTTTAAAACTTTTACAACTACAAACAGTTTACAGTGGAGGCTGGCAGCTTCACGTTTCCTCGACCCTTGCGTTTTTATAAGCGCGTAAATAAAACATACATACCGGCTTCCCTACAGGTTGCATATTGTTTCATATTGTAACGATCGGTTGCCTGCCGTTCACTATTTCTTTTGCCTTCCCATTCATTTCCGTTTGGCTAAACATTGGTTGTTTTCTGAATTTTCAATTTTTACAGACAAATTTTCTGCAACTGTTGGATAGTACAGCAATTCTGCGTAGCCCATACCTTGCGTTTCTTATGCTTACTCATGAGTTACACAATTTGCTCAACAAGGAAAGATTAAAATCTAACGCTGTTCAGCATACGCCTGACGACTAAAGATAGACAACCGCTGACTGTTAATCATCACGCTGGCATGCGACGCCAGCACAAAACAATTTCAATGGTCAAACAACGAGATGCGCATCCAGAACCATATTCACTTGCGACAATATTCTTTAGCCCATTTCCTGCAGGTCAGCGCATTTGTATCTGAAATGTGAGCACTTTCAACACGGAGAAAACCTGTGAGGTAGAACGGTTGACATACTCTTATGTAATGTCTTGGAACTCATTCATCTATGCATTCATATTGTGCGGGCTAATCTTTGAGACACTTACAATCGTCACTTAGTTGCTTTCATATATTTAGGCATGCCAGTGTTGACTTGTCGCGTGTAATCTTGAGAAAATACAGTTAGTTATTGGTTATATTAAAAAGTTGGCAAACATACCACTTTACTTTGCATACGATGCAGTCAAGAGTGAGCGTATGCTAGTCGGCCGCAACACCGGTTGCCCATTTAAGTGGTCGAATATTGCAAATCTGACGTCATATTCACTTGATGCTGCGGTGGCCGTTGTTGCCCAGTAGAACGTGTAACGGGCACTAGGCTCATGTTGCTTGTCCTCTTTGGCGAGCGGTCTCACCGGATGGAAAAATATTAACCTTGTGGCTTGCTATTTCTATCGCAACAAGGGCCTGTGTCGCTCAAGACGCTCACTTGCGTTCAGATCAATTAGTGTGCGGCTGTTTCGGCCGCCGATTTTGAGGCATACGGTTGTGGTAGCAGGCAACCGCTAGGGTGCGGAACTCTGTTGAAAGACGTAGGTTGTTAGGTGAAATAGGGATGGGAAATTGTGTGCAAGGGAAGGAGAAAGGATACATCAAAATTAGCGTGTTTTTGAATATCTACCGCGCTCTATGCAGCTGGTAATGAAACAAACGCTTTAGTGCCACTTCGAGAAAGCTCATGCAGCATGAGATTATTATTAGTAACGGTATGCACTGTTGGGTAATGGACCAAGATTCACAGCGTTTTCTTTATACTTAACTGACCTGATGACCACAGCGTACACAACCGCATCGGATCATTTCCTTACCAGCGCATTACTTTTCAACGGTCGCTGTAATGCTTCACTTTACATTTCGCACTCCGCAAGGATGCACCACATTCAGGCTTTGAGCTATATAATCGTACACTACTGCCTATATCTGTATTCATACTGCGCTTGAACCTGTTAATTATGCTAGCATGTACGGCACTGCACAATTTTGAGCATGCCTATAAGACCTGCCTAGGTTTGTCAAGGGTAATATATACGTATTTATTTACGTTCCGGGCATGTACATTTGACAGGAGAATGACACCACTTTCTTTCAAAGCGTTTGCTAAACTGTGCACCCAAAACTCAGCGGGTCTGCATCATGAGTCAGTGAACGGACCCACACGGAAATGTGTGCCGTGGCTGGTGTGAACTAACTCCCACTAAGAGGTAGCTACCAGAAGTCATGCCGGACATGAGTCCACAGCGCAACAGCAGCAGCTGGTCAACAGGCTATTAAGCTCTAGCCACACAAGCCTCATCTCAACAAACATTCTCTAACCTCTAAAGAAACATACATACATCCAACATAGTACTGGTTATCTTAGACCAACTTCGTATAACTACCGATCACACGTGTTTTGTACTACTGTGCGCATCTATTTGCAGACGGGCAACGCGCTTGCAAGGATAAACCATTTCTTTATTATTTCAGCTTTTCACGCTGGCGACCATTGGCTAAACGCTGCTTGCAAGATTTTGTGTTATTGACTTGTCAGCCGCTATTTTGGACTTTTAACAGCTCAAATGTCTGCGCAAATATTGCATCCATTTGTGCAACCCTACTCTAAATAATGTATCCATGAATCAGCAAAAATGAAGTGGACTGGGGAAGGGTTGCAGTAGTAGGTATTTTTTACTGCAGGTATACAATCCTTTTCCCGACCCGTAATAGTGGCAGAGACCGGAGACGCATGGAGTTGACACGTTACTGAAGATAAAGGGCCGTTAGGTAGAAAGCGCAGTACGCAAATCCGATTCGGCACAGATCAATGCAGAAACAGCGGAAGATTTGACTTGTCAGTCGTATGGTGTGCAGATGAAATGCGCCTGAGTCCAACTCAAGCACATGCTCAGCTGCTGCAAATGGCCAATTGTAAAATTATAAACTAACCCAGCCAACCTCTAATCAGACGTCATCGTGCATGCTATCAAGCATAGTACCTGCAAGGCCCACGGTAACCCCGGCACAAGCAGCGTTGATTGACGCGGCTGGATAATGGAGCACAGACCAATGGAATGACAAAAAGTTCAACTTTTCAGCGTCAATGAGGGCAGCATGTCAGCCATACAAACTGAGGCTTTGCAGTCATACAAACCATCCGACTATTGGAACAAGTAATAAGGAGGATCAAAGAAAATACTAGCTTAAAACTTAAGTACCTAAGCAGAAGTTCAGGGTCAATTCGCCTACAACCTTATGGATATACTCAAAGTGACATAGGAACTAGTTACGTCCATTTTTAATATAGCTTTCGAACGAGTTCGTCGTGCACATAAAGCAATGATATTCAAGGTTCCCGACGAAACCAAATTAGAGAAGTTGAAACACGTGCTCATCAGTCTTTGCAACCTGATTCCTAGTTCGTTTGAGAAAAAGGTCGGAGAAAGACATCCAAATGTAAATCTTGCCCTATCCTTAGCACCTTTAGAAAGCAAGGGCTTGTTAAGTCTCTAATATCAAAACCATTCACTATGAGAAAGACAGCCAAGTTGGGGCCCATCGTGCTCAATCCGGACAAACCACCACTGCAAAGTGTATTTGCACCATTCAATAAACTTCCGCCTAAGCAAGTAGGGCGAGGTTCTCCCACTGCGACTGGACTGGCCACACTACTCCCAGTAGGTATTGATCTGTCGAAACAGCATGTGAACTTAACTGTGACAAAGGCCTACAGCAGTAAACTAACCGTCCAAAACCATAATGACGATAGTCCGCTCAGTGATGCACTGTGAATCTGTTATCGGCCAAGATGCGGCTGATGCTACCAAACCGAACGATTTTGATATGTGTGGCACCGCGACAGAACATCGGATAGAAGAAGCTGCTGGCAACACATCCAAAGCCTTAATGACAAGCATCCTACTGACTACTAAGGAACTCGCATGCAACCGCCCAAAAGGAATCCGTATCAAAAAGCCTGCCATTTGTAAATTCTACGTGCCGAATCCTCAGCTCAGGGAACTTTCCAACGAAACCGGGCGTCCCACGGCCGCCGTGCTAACCAACCGGTGCCCAACTCGGAACAGACAGGCGGCCCCTTTAAAGGTAACACCTGACAAATAGGTACCACTGTAGACAACTACAACTACGAACAAAATAGCGCCGCCCTCAGAAAAGCCTACTCGATTCTAACCTCAATACCAGATGCTCACCATATAACAGCTAATATCTTCAGCCACGGCTAGAATTGCGCGATGCCTGCACCGCACTGAATATAATCGATAGCGCTATCACGATGAAAAACACCACTAGCCCACTACATTGACTCAGAAAAACTAGTCGCTGATCCCCAGACTGTCCAATATAACACAATCCGCTGACGAATCCACATCGTTTTCACAAGGGCTGCCACTTCCGCGATGCTACCCAGCCGACAATGAGTATAAGCAATGTCTGGTTACCTGCTACAAACCTGCTGTTTATGGTACACTCCGAAAAGTAAGAAAATATACTACCACACCCTTGGTTGCAACGATTAATCACTGCGCCCTATATGCCTTCCAAAGAAAACTGAACTGATTAACATGTCACTACCCCATCCCGTTCCTTTTTATAAAATATAGCGGATTACGGCTTGCCACAAAGCACGAGAATGCAAGTAGTGGTCCCACCCTCTTAAACATCTTACAGGTGCCCTGAGCAATTGCTACCAACCCCTCCAACAACGCCTGCGGGCGCCGGCTCATTAAAAACCAATACCAGAAATGTTAGGGATCTTACGTCCCTATCACCCCATGTGAACCTGTTTTAAAGTTACGCTTTTGCGCAACAAAAAGGCCCCAGATTAAAGACAACGGAGGCTTTTGCTTCCCCTTAGATACCTATGAAAGTGTCATATAGGCCGCTAAGGCGGCGAAGCAACCTTAAAGATCTCCATTACAGGCAAACATGCCCTCTCCTCTCTCCGAGTCGTTGAATGCGGTGCCGTTACCACAGTAACCAAACCACAACTGGCAGAACTATGCCTCTCAAGACTAAACAATCACTATGCTACATTGTTAGGTTCTAACGTTTAAGTCCAACGTATCCCTGCCAATACCTTAGTCATTGCCAGTAACCTTATTACAATCATGAACCTGTGTCATCTGCGTCGTTTTGGCATGGTACACAAGCGGACTCACTCCTACAACCCGACCCGCTTTAAAAAACACGAAAACTGACGCCGTTATCTCTGCTATCATGAATTGTACACTGACCGCAAACTCAGCTGTGATACATAACGACTTATATAAATACTTCCTCCATAAGGCGCGAGCAATCAAACATAAAAGGCAGCTTCGAAGACGTTTCATTCTGCTGTCCGGTTTGCATGTAGTACTTATTACGGAGACTTGGCAACTACCTGACGCAGCTGAAGCGCTGCTGTTTATTCCAGGTTTTTCTTTTTTTCTGTAATGGACGTGCCAATAAACGTGGTGGCTGTCTTATTTACGTCAATTAGGACGTATATGCATCAACTTTCCAACCCGTTTCCATTAGCAACCCAGTAGATTCCGTTTGGATTCCATTCCTCGGAGGCCAGCTTGACCTTCTAATCGGTTGTTTGTTTAACTCAACTAATCCCTCCTGTTCTTTTGTTACCGAGCTGGTAAAGCTAGCTCAAAAAGCATCGTTTGTATCGGCACTTTATAAGATAATTGGCAGAGAGTTCAATATGGCTAATATTATAATGCTTGCGCAGTCCACAACCACCAGGTATAAGGCCTTCCTTGCCACTGTGTTTACGCACGACTGGACCTAACATGTTCATGCCCCTAAGATAGGACCTAACACCATGGACCTACCATTTACGAAAGCATACCACACGTATGGGCTAACTTATGGGACTATCCGGTTTGTGACCAAAGGATGGTGTGACACATATTTTTACTTCCTAACGCTTGTCCTATCCAAGGTATTATAAACATTTTACTAAGACCTATCCACCGCATCAGTTGGGAACCCTTTTCTCTACTTCTCTGATCGGCACCTTGTGATGACTTCATCTTGGCGGCCCAGATATATAAAGAGTTGTGAGCTTTATGGAAACTTTACGAACGGCTTAGACGCCCTTGCCTCAAAGCCCAGAAAGATAAGAAACTTGCAGCCTCCCAAGGGCGTCACCGCGCGCGGGGTCACTGCCAAGCTCAAGCAAATGCGCTCCACGTACAACAAGACCAAGGACCGCCGTCTCATAATTCGTGCATACCAACTCCCGACTAATTGGAGAACTCGCTGAACATGGAACGGTCATCAACAAAGCACCGAGCGCTTAGTACCCACGACGAAAGACAATCGCTTGCTAGACTTGTGTAACTTCGGAGTGCCCGCACCGATATACCCATTAACCCTCTCATGCTCCCTGACAAAAGGATAATTACCGATTCATTCGTTCTATACGCTTTCGTTAACAAGCACTTCTGTGGCTCCTTCACTGCCACAGATTTGGTAGTACTAGATACCCTACCTAAGTTCACTGACAACATGATGCACACTATCGACTTTGGCTATTGCAAAATCGCACAAACACTTCGTTCGCTGGATGCCACATTACCCTGGTCCAAACAGAGTCTCCTCCACACTGCTGTAACTTGAGGTCCGCACACCTTAGTCCTCCTTCTTAATGTTTGTACCCTGTTAATAAAGAATGGCTTCTACCCAGACAATCGGTAGCACGCGACGGTTCTTCTAAAACACCAACAAGGTAATTGTCAAATGCTGACAACTAACTGTCTAGCAGCTACACATCTATCGCCTCTAGGGTCATGGAGAGAATGATTAAGAATGGAATACATGCATTCTTGCCGCATCGTAGCATTATTACCCTGTCATAGCGCGGGTTTCTACCATTGAAGTCCAGCCAAACTTGCCAGTTTGAATTTTTAACAAACTAACGCACTCCATAGACATTAGGCAGCCCAGGGCCTCGTCTGCCTTGCCATGAAAAAGCAATTGCCAGAGTACCACACAAATGACTATAAAAGAAGTTAGCCGGATTTGGCATTTCAGGCAATCTTCACTCTTGGTTATCATCATAAGTTTGCCAACAAACGCAACCAACAAAACTGGATAGCCCCACGTCATTAGGTCTTCTGAAAACAGCGGTGTGTTCCGAGGAAGCGTCCTTGGTTTCTTGCTGCTTCCACTCAACCTAAATGACATTTTTTGAGTTTACTCTCATGGTACACCACGCCCGTTTGCTGAGGAAGTGAAGTGGAATTTTAGTTTACTCCTCCCCCATTCGTAATGACCTCAGTGCACTCGAAACCTGTTGTAATTAATTAAAATATAAATTCCCCCCATCACAGTGAAACGTTCTCTTCTTCAGATGTCCTGTACCACCCAGCACACTCATCCTTAACGGTACTTCACTAGAAATCTGCTCCGCCGTTTGTGACCTCGGTGTGTACTGTACAAGCACGTCAGATTTAGCTGAACCGAAGAGCTATAGCTCTGCAAAAGCTAGGGCCATTATTGGATACCTTTTCACACCAATACATCTAAGGGAACCTAGACGACAATTTTACAACTTATGTGCCCGACTAATTCTGGAATACTGTTCCTTAGTCCATGATAACGCAAGCAAATTCGATAGCTCGGTGTTCGTGAAGCTACTGCGCTCGTTTGCTAAGCGCTTACTAGACCTTACTACACTTAGTTATCAAGCTCTTGTGTCTCAATGTGAATGGCGCAATGAAGGCCAAGCCCTAACCCACTCAACTGAATGAACAACACACATAAATGTACGCATGCACACACCAAAATTATCGAGGTTCTATCAATTATTAATTACACAGTGACCTGTCCAGACTTATCGCAGGTACCGTGGGTTCTGAGCCCTATAGAGCGTACGCTGTGATGCCGTTACGGTGATTAACGCGTCTCTTTTGGCAATGGTTATTATTAGTATGGCAATTTTGAATGCACACAGGCAGTCTTGGCTGTGTGTTCCAGAACTTTATATATGCTCAGTTGGAATATATGGCAGAAAAGCTTCCCTGACTATCTGGAATTACTTTCAAGCTTGCAGTTGTTAGGCACGATTACAGATAAATACAAGCTCAAACTACTGCGACAGTTACTGGGTAATGACGGTCGGCGATACTCCAACACTCACCGGATTTGGCGACGTTGTGAACTGCAACTAGTGCACTGGATACACTAAGGCACACAAACTTATTGTCTAGGTTAATTCAGAAGAAAGACAGAAGCTTAGCGGGTGGACTGGATAGATGCATTTCTAATACGTTGGATGTACTGAAAACGGTTACTGAATTGGTTGCACCAGAGGAACCTTTGAACCAAAATGCAGATTTTCGAAGACGTTGATGATGCATAAAAGCTTTCAAACTACAATAAGATTGAAGAAAAGTGCACATTCCAAATTCATCCAAACGGGAACCCTACCTTATGCTGTAAGGCCTAAGGTTAAAGAAGAATCAAACCACTTACAACGCAGTAGCTTATAGTACCTCTGCAACTTTTCAACTGGGAGATGCGAATCGTACCGATGGCCAAAGCGGATGGCACCGTGCAAATTGGTGGCGACGGCAAAATGATTGCCAGTCGATCCTCTATGATAGTCAGATGACCATTACCTCGCATTAAAGGCTTGTATACAACACTGGTAGGTTGTGAAAAATTCACCAAACGCTTTTAGTCACGCATATTCATACATAGCGCTTGGTAAACCTTCCCGATGAATTACTACTATTACTACACATATAGCAGTTTACCAATACACCCGTTTACATTAAGCCTCAATTCCGCCCCCGGAATCTTCCAAAGTATTATCGATGGTTTAGTAAAATTCATACTTTACATTGGCAAGTATTCGTATGGACTTCTAATCTCCGGATGCTCCTATGCTGAACACCCACAAACACACGCTGCTGTGCTTTATTGGCACGAAACGGACTTAAATTGCGTGAGTCCAGGCATGAGTTCCTTTATTCCTCTGTGTGTTAACGGATATAGGCATAATGTCGGGTTACATGTTCCTACTGACAAGATAAAACCTGTTATAAGGCCCTGAACCGAGAACCACCAATGAGCTCAGTTGCGTCTTAGGAATGTTATCCCATAACTGCCGTATTTTACCAGTAGCATTCACCAGCTCGTCTTCTCGGAATGAGTTGCTCCAAAAAACGTATAGTGGTGTTGGGGTCCTCGACGAAACAGTGTCTTACACAAAGCCAACCAAGCCTTTGCCACCTCACTAATGTCAGTTCATTATGATCCTGGGAAGCCTTTAGTTTTCCAATGTGACGCATCTCATTAGGGGTGGGTGCAGTTCTGTGCCCCGTATAAAAGAACAATCATTGCTTCTCTTAGCATTTGCATCACGCAGGCTTCCTCCAGGCGAGTGAGACTTTCAAAGCTAGGCAAGGAAGCTCTCTTTATAATTCTTGGTGTGAGAAGGGTCCAGCAGTAACTAAGGGAGTGGTATTTTATCTTTCTACAGTCCACCAGTTATTGATTTCATTGCTAGGATAGACCAAAGGTATACAAAAATCACTTCACCAAGAAAGCAGCGTTGGACCCTGATGTTAAGCGCATATAACTATAAAATTACCTGCATTCTTGATACCAGTAATCGCACAGTTGATGCCATGAGCAGTCTACCAGTTGCAGGGACCTCACATATGCCCAAACGTTTCTGTGTTTTTGGTTCACCTGGTGCAAAATGTAGGTACAAAGCATCTACAAAGCCCCACTATCCGTCAGTAAACAGATGGTGGACCAGTTCTTGCAATAATCAGCGGATGCTTAATAGACGGATGGCCCGGCGCAGGAAGCACTGCTTTGCAACCATTTATTGCATGCAGCATTAAACTAAGTTCATTTGATGACTGGTGCTCCGAGTTCCCGAGTGTTCCCTCTTAGAACGGTTTGGGCTCAGATCCTTCACGAGCTTTATGGCGCAGATCCAGGCGTCCTGGGAACGCAACCATTAGCAAGGGTATACTATTGGCGGCCGAGAATAGATAACCTATTAAATATATGGTAAGGAATGGTGACACTTGCCAGGCATACCAACGCAGTATACCTTCGGTCCAGTGCATTCGTGTCGCCGGCCCGACAAGCCGTGACAACGGATCCACATCGACTACTTAGGCTCAAATAATGGGACTAGGTTTCACGTTCTCTTGGACGTCAACTCCAAGTGAATTAAATTGTATCCCGTTACGCAACGGAAGTCCAAACTCACGAGTGTTAGGATGTGTATATCATGTGCCACCTTTGTTGTTCCAGCAACTCTATGCACAGATGCTTATTCGTCTTTTGTTAGCATGGAGTCCAACTGATTCTTTTCAGCAAGGGAATGAAGCATATTAACTTAGCGCCTTAGTATCCAGCGTCAGGCGGGTTGGCAGAGTGGGCAGTAAAGAAAGGGAAACCGGGGCTGTTGAAACAGCGTGTAGGGCCCTCCAAACAATGCTGGATCGTTCTCTATTTGCCTATAATTCCACCATCATTGATGGTACGCGTAAGTTACCTGAAGAGCGTACGTTTAACAGAAACCTCAGAACAACGCTGAATCTACTGTTTCCTAATACGCGCGTGGGGATAGAAGAGCGACAAAAGAGCTCAGTGTTCTCAAACAAGGCAAAGCAGGATGTGACCTACGAGGGTAATGACGTGGCATGTACTAACTTGCTACAAGTAACCCACTGGCAACCTACCACCGTAATTCGCTCCTCTAGAAGCCACAACGACGTTCAGTTTCTAGATGGCCTAAGAATTCGTCGGCATTCAGACCACGTTGGTGCACCATGTTCAGATCCACAAAACTAGACGCAGACCGGATTGTGCTCAGAGGAAAACCAAGCCATGAGGCTGCAACGTACGCATAGGCTAATGAAACGTTAACGAGGCTATCGATCGGAATATCTACCCTAGGGGATTATTTGGAGCCTGGAGTATGTTGACATCTATGGGGGTGAGGGATGTCACATGTTCAATTGAAGTCAAGGCTTAACCCACACACTTGGATAAACGACAAAAAGAGAGACGCGCACTCACACACCAAGCTTCTCGTGTTCCATTGAATGCAAGCCGGATGTGCTGTCAGTTATTAACTACCCAATGTCCTGTTCAGACTCCTTCCCGGTACCGTGGGTCCTGAACTCTATGGAGCATACACACTCGTACCTTTACTTACTGTGACGGATACGTATCAAGCGGGTGGGGATGAGCCAAGGCAAGCCCATCATGAAACCACCACATCAGAGCCGTGCTTCTGTAGCTATGGACCCTGTGCTTACGGTTTCTACAAACGGCTCCGTAACTTACCATGCTTTATCTCGTCAGCTATAAAACTTGGCTACTTCGGTTGTGCTTTCTCCATCAGACAAATAAATGCCATCGCTTAAAATAATGTGTATATTATGCATTCCATGGCTCTCCTTACTTTCTTTACGCAATGTTTGGTACTGAAGCTTGGTTTACACCAAGCAGCGTGTATGACTCATAATCCTTTTTTGGCTATCATTTAAAGTGCAAGCCTGTTTGCATAAGCGAGATGGGGGGAGTGCCATGTACCTAAAACCAAATTACTTATTAAAAACAACAATCATCGGCACCACTTAATCTAACGACTCCGAACAACAGCAGCAGCGGTACATCAGCCACTTAGAGTGATGCTTCGCTGCCATGCAACCATGAGGACTTAGGAAATAAAGCATAATATGAAAGAGAGAAAAGGGACTTACCCGAAAACTAAAGACTCCCTATGGGTAACAATTGGTAGCTAGAGCCAAAGTATTCTTTAGGTGCAGTTATAGAGCCCCTACTACTTTTCTTGCATGTAATAAAACACTCATAGCCGGTTTCGAGCAAGGATCGAGCCAGTCTTTTGAAACTACTGATCCCAGAGGATTTGAACTTGCTCGAACTGCACCAGTCCTACGTAGAGCACAGACCAGATATGCCGACCTCAGACTGTACCAACCTGGAGGGCTGGGCGCAGCAGGTTTCAGTTTTGACTAGGGCAAACGATATTTTAGGATTAGTGCGCAAAATAGGTAACCTAAAAGTGTGTATCTCATAAGTCAGGAGTCCCCAGTGGGCGACCGCAGGAAAGCACACTGTTTGCTGTGCTGAAAGAAGCTTGTCACCCCACCCGCTGGAGCAGTTAAAAAGGCAACTGGCCTCCCTTTATAACGATAAACTGGCCATGCCATGCTTGTCAGTTCGAGAACTGGGATAAAATCTTGCAACGGACTCTCTCGAGCAATCGGCCGACATATTTTATAAACTAGTTCCCTGCTCTCTGGACCGATTGGTCCCTTATTATCCTTCGATAAAGCCCAGCAAAAAGTACGGCGCAAACGGTATGGTTGTACGAGAGCAGTAGCTACTATATTCCTACGAAAGACCGTTCAACTTTGCTCAAGTCACGCGGACAAATAGAATTTCTGCCGGTTCACTGAAGGTTAAAATTAGCCAAGGAGGAGCAGCCATGACTAATGTCCAAAGAGCCAAGCAACCCAGTTGGCTGTGCGATCGCGCAGCCATCAGTATGGTGTAAAAACCTTCGTCACGCGCACTAGCCGTAACGATACATCTAGTGACTCAAGCATCAAAAGCGAAACCATTAATTATTATGTTGGAGTATCTCAATGCATGGAAGTATGTACAGTCAGTGGTCAGCTGCGCGTGTCCACCTACCCAGTACTGCGCATGGTGCAGTTTAACTTAAAAGGTATCCCATACGCAACTTCGACCAGTACACCATTTTTGTATCTTAGCCCTGACGGTGTCCCGCCTAACTCAATTAAGAACGGTTGCGAAGACCACCCGTTACTCCTCCTAAAACGGTTCACAATAGCCATACATAACTGCCAATATCCTTTTGCTTGGAAACATTCTATTATCCTGCCACACTATAAAAGTTGTCCGTAGTAGAAATTAAACAAGTTTAACCGATAAAACTAGCCTCTGTTATTCCGCGAGGTTTGAAAACGTCAGTTAAACAAGCACTCATGGACGTACTAAACCAATAACAGCGTGGATTTCTGAGCGCTCGCTTATGCGCAACTTGTCAGTTAGATTGCTTTAACCTGGTTACTGGTACGATTGATTCAGACAGAGCAGTTAGTACACACTATCTCGATATGCAAAAAGCCTTTGTTAACGTTCCCCTACACGCCAACTACAAAAATTAGGGTTATAGAGTGAACCGTCCACTACTAGACTGATCGGGATCCTACCTACCCGGACGCAAGCAAGTTGTGACAATTGCGTAACTCATCTCCGCCCCTACCACAGTATCCTGTGGTAACGTACAAGGGTGCACGCTAGGTTCTACACCGTTCTTGATCATTGTGAATGGCGTTTGTAGTAGCTTATGGCATGGCCGCCCCTTTCTCTTAACAAATGATATAAACGTTACTAATGCGTAGAAAGCAATTAATTTAATGTTTTCGTCTAAGCTGCTCACAGGCTACAGAGCACAGTCTAATCCGGAGAAGCACTAGATGCCTTTCACCCTATTGGGGCTCACCAGTAGTGCACATTCCCACGGTCCACTCCTGGAAATTGAACGCTTGACTGCTAGAGGCAGATGCCAACTAGCCAGCAGCTTAGGCCACTGAGCCATGGGGACATCGGCTGGGCTACACAGTTTGCAAGCTATCTGGGATGCCTCAGGACCTCTCTTTGACAGGCACGCAAGTTACTACCTTAGCAGATGATAGTGGCTAGCCACCGAAGGTCATGGGTTGGATCCTTAGTAATGGATCAAGAGATGCGCACCCCTGATGAGCCTCAACAGGGCGAAACGCGTATGGTGTGTTTCCGGCCGAGGTTGTTCTATATAGTTTGCGTGCAGCTGGAAGGAAAACATTGCAAAGTTTAAAAGTTGTCTGTGTCTTCACCATAGATGAAACCAGTGAAATCCAAACCTCTATGGAGTAATGGTGTCATCAACGACAAACAGAGTTCCCAGTTGGTAAATAGAGCAGCATGTCGCACAAATGTTTATAACTAGCTGGAACTCACACCAAACCGCATTCCCATCCAACTAAGTACATTAGCGAAAGAATTGGTTATATGTTATTCCATGGGATTAACTTTTCAAAGCAGGTGCAATTGCAAGTAGTAAAGACACGGACTCGCCTCTCAAGAAACCCGACACATAAACATAGCCGACACACGACTGGAACTTCAGCGGAATCACGACCGCCCACCCCTGAAATACTGCAGTTAGATATACAGCAACTTGCGCAAGCCTGATCGCGTACTAATCAAAAATGCCCAGCGACGGTTTACAAAAATGCTAGCTCCACAAGAGTATGCGTTCAACTACAGACAGAAAGGCAAGAATCTCAACCTACAGCATCTGTAGTAGCGGCGCATTTCCCTAAACCTACGCATCCTACATAAAGTAATATTTAAAGTGGTGCATGCTTTTACTTCAAGTTTGAATCTAAGCCGAAGGTAGGAACTCAACCTCAGAAAAAGCACTGCACCTGTACCCAGTTGAGGGCGGAGAAAACTACGCTCACGTTTCTTCTTAGTCGTTTAGCGTAATATTTAGAACAACTAACGTCAAGCTGCCTGAACTTTACATGCGGCGTGCTTTCGATAAGTACAAGGGTTTTGGTGATTATACAACCTAAAACGCCGCTTCAAAACATGCGACTCGGACGAGAAATTTTTCAAGGCTGACTTGAATAGCGCTTAAAAGTGCTATGACTTTTTAAGCCACAAAGCAATAATAGTGGCTCCTCACGATCTAAAAACCTGCCGAGCATGGCATCTGTTAACATATCCTCCGGTGCCAATATCATCCGTAGTTCATGCATACTATGTGCCGGTTGGGCTAAAACGACGGGATGTAAACTGCTTGCAGCTGCACCTATTCGCAGCCACCTCTGAGAATAGCCTATGCTCCTCCATCCTCCGTCACCGTGGCACGTATGAATCACTTACCTCCACTGGTGCCTTAATTTACAGTGTGACGCTGTGAGTATCCACGCGTACCTGCATGACTTTCTCCAATTACCTTTGTTGACCACTGTTAATATACTCAATCAAATAGCTTTTGTTCGTCATACCTTCCACGTCTCTGTTTAGCTACAACGACTGCACGTAGGCTTCACGCATATCGGCGCATATCCAGAGCGTGCTAGGAGCCACTTTTATAACACAACGTTAATCTCATTGAACCGACTGCCTTACTTACCTTTGATTGAAGTTTGACTTGTCCTACGAAACTGCAGCTACTCCACTCCAGCTGGCTCCACTTCCCGGACCATGGCTCTACTTTCATACTAACCGTCTGCACCCAACGACTCAACCACCGATGTCCAGTGAGGGTAGCTGGACACGAATTCTTTACTCTCCGGTAAATATTCTTAACCAGAGCAGCCCCCAACGTCCATGTTGGAATCTGACTGTGCCACTTCTCTGGCCAACAGAGGAGTCACTCGACTGTGGATACCTGAAGGAACTAATGATTTATAACCAGCTTTGCCAGTTGCACATGACGCATCATAGCAATCGACGACAGTGTTCCAGAACGTGGTGCGTTTTTTCTTGGCAAGCGTTCTCTCCATAAAAAGCCACAAAAGTCCGTTTAGCAACACTGTGACTGTCGGATGTGACTCGCCACTGAATAAAGTTACTGCCCACTGTTATACACTGGAATGTCGATATTCTAATGACACGTAAAACAGAGTTAATCTTTCTTCACATACTGTCCGCACTCTAACTACTGCGTTATTTGTATTTACTCTACGCACAATTGAAACCATTTTACTGGCACTGCACTGTTAACTTTGCTCCTCATGTGTGCTTCGAATGCTTCTGCAAATTGTACAACTTGGGTCACAACCAATTACGGGCGTTGTAGCTTATCTGTTGCGCCACATAATTGCTTGTAAATTTGATCATACCTGCGTTGGTATGGTTCGATGAATTTGAGAATAAAATATTTATTTAATAACCGTTCCTGGTCACTGGTATTCTCCGTACTAGCGCAAATATCTTCTGTACGCCTTACCTCATAAGCTTCTGTTTGTCTATATTGAGTAAACGTAGATTTCCCCCGAACTACTGTACATATCTCAAGTCCACTATGAACTACCCTTTTATATCTACATTTAAATTTTAATTGGTTGTCTACATCCAGTAACTTCACTGGGTTGTTGACTTATTCTGTGACAAGGTCGATACCCACTAGAAGGCAAAAACTATTTGACATGTTGGAAACTGATACTTTCTCTACCTACGCTATTAGCTCCCGTTGGTCTTACATTCGACACGTCTGTGAAGCTAATGCGAGTCGACGTAGGTTGCACGCATCTTAACATAAATCCCGAGCCTTCGGGAAGCCATGCTTTATTTTTCTAAATTTACTCTTGTGTTGCATTCGCTGGATGGCTGACTTATTCTGTGACACGATATTTATCCATTAAATGGCTTACGCAAATTACCATTGCTGGCCTCTGTTACTCGATCTACGATCGAGAATATTTTTTGTTTGCCTTACCTTCTAGCGCTAGCGAGTCAACGTAGGCCCCCCGCATATATGCACGCACCTCGAGCCAGCTAGGAGCCAGTTTATACCTCTGCATCTTTTATTTCCGTAAAACGTCTGCATCGCTTATCTTCACTGGTTTTTGACATATTCTGCAACACAAGTGTGCACTTGATTTATTTATCCCCATATTTATCCTCCAATCGCTTAGCATTAAGAATAACTCAGTTTATCGGTTCTTATTTTGCTTCATCCTACGCCACTGAAGCGACTCAACTCCTTCTACATCACGTCACGGTCTTCCAACTTTTCATCCTTATCCGTCATATACCCACGTATTCATAACCACTGTATATAACTGGAAAGTAGCTCGTCTAACCACAGTGATGCGTGCCTCAACTACATCATCAACCATAGCCGTACTGAAGCCGTATTTCATAGAATAAACTTCCCGAATAACAGTTTTTAAACGGTATCCAGACAAGATAAATTTCATACATCTGTTTTAGTTTCAATCTTGTACAACCGCTTGAGCCTTCTTCTGTTGCGTCCGAATGTCGTTATTTGTCCTCCTCTTCTCCGTTATCCCCTTTATGAGACCTGCAAAGAAGAGGGGAATAAACTTAACTGATTTGCAGCAGTCAGGGAAAGGTTTTACAACCGGCCTTTGCAAATGATGTATTTTTCCACAGACTCAACCTGGACAGAATATTTGCTTCGAACGTTGACCAAATGCAACCGGAATCAACAAATGCTGTAGACACTGACTAGAATATTTCCAGTCAAGATAAATATTGGTGAGTAAGCCGAATGCGGTTAACCGAATTCACGATCTGTCTGGAAGAATCATTGCCAGTTCTAAATTACCGACGAAGTTCGCACAGGAAAGTTGAATACTAAATGATGAATGCGGAATACTGTATTATAGAGCTGGTAAAAATGAATTCTGTACAACTCCTTCTAAATATGGCAAAAAATGTTATAAAGATTGTCATCCATGAATAGCCTTACCGTTCTCTTTTACTGAACCATGTATTACAGAGTAAGTAGAAATGAACTCCGTATAACTCTTTCGAACCATGGTACAAAACTTTATAAATCTTGTCAACCGTGAGTATCGTTATGGTACTCATGTAACATTTAACCTATCCGACTTACGTTATTGCATGGCTCACAAATGTGACGTCACTGTACGTGTGCAATTGTTCCCTAAATCGAATCGTGCAAAAATATAAATTTAACTACGTTTTGAACTGCTGTACAGATGTTGCCTCCATCACGTGTTCAGGCAAGCTGTTCTAAATATTTACCACTCTCCGTTCGTAGCAGCACCGGAAAGTCTGCGTGTGGTGCGTGGCTCTAGTAGGTGTAACACTGACATCAGCATGGAAAGTCACCGAGCTGTAGAATACCGTAGGTCATAATGTGGTCGACTCGCACCCGTAGGTAGGTCAAGGTGCAGATTCCTAGCTTCCCGCACCGGCCTTCATACCCTAAGCCATGTAAGCTCGGGTTGAGCCTTGTAGCAACGTGTTGGACCCGTTCGATCTTTTGTGTCTCGCCACGGGTAATCGGAAGGTGGGCGGACGAACAGTTGTCTAGCATTCGTTTAGGGAATTAAGAGAAGAGGCGAGTGCCAACCTTTTCAGACCATGTGCCAAAGCTACGTTTGAGCGCCCAAGGCGTGCACAATCCGTTACGATATAGCATGTTCATGTAGTCCACGGACTTCAAATCGTAGCGCAAGACTACACCTAGGTCCCTCACCGAACGTGTGGGATACGGCGTTTGGTCGTCATTTGTGTTGGTTCGGCCGTCAGCACGCTTTTCCAGGCTCGTGAATACAGATATGGCTGGGTTGGCCTGGAGATACCCTTCTGCAGACCATGAAGATATGCGGTTAAGGTGTTCCGGAAGTGGGCCACAGGTATCGGGAGCGTCAGTTGCTCTTCAAATCTCCATGTCGTCTACAAACAAGGCACGCGGTATCCCGCGAAGCTGGGGTAGATAGTTAATGTGGATCAGGAACAGAGTGGGTCTCCGCGCAGTGCCGTGTAGCACGACACTTGTAGAGGGATAGTAGCCAGTTAGTTGGTCATCAACCTTTACCTCCACTTTCGTTCAACAAGAAAGTCGCGGATCCACCGGTACAGTGCGCCAATGACACAACACATCCTGAGTTTGTGAAGGAGATCCTTATGCCTGACCTTGTCGAAGGCTTTACTGAAATCAATGAATATCACTTCGCAGACACTCCCTTGCTTATTGCCTTCAAGCACACGCGCCTCATCACAAGCGAATTTGTAACGCATGAGCGGCCCTCCATGAAACCGTGCAGTGCGGGCGTAAATACCACCTTTGACTGTAGCTACTTCAATGATACCTCTTTTACGATTGTTTTAGCAACCTTTGCTAAAATAGGTGTCAGACAAATTGACCTATAGTTGTCTACTTTGCTAGGATCGCCACCTTTCCTAATGGGCTTCACCTCGAAAGTTTTCAGTCAACCAGTAACCAACCTTTGGAAATCGACTTGTTGAAAAGGTCAGTCACGACAAAAAAGAGGATGGCCGAAGTGACTTGAGAAGCAGTTGGTGAAGCGCATCGGGTCCAGCGGATTTGGTGTCTTCAAAGTTGGCGCGTAGTTAACGTACCTCTTCAATGCCACAATCAAGACTGTCGAGTTCGGTAAAAGCAATACACGTCAAACGCGAAACAGACACCTGGTCCTTTGCAAATACAGAAGCGCAGGGCGCCGCCAACGCGGACGCACGCGCAGTGCTGGAGGTTAGGGGCTGTCCGTCCGGGCAATCCGGCCCTGGCACGTCATCTGTCGGCTTTACATGTCGCTTCACGTAAGCAAAAATTATCTTTGGTGCGGTTTTCGCGGCGCTTCCAAGCTGCTCTTCGAAATGTCGCCGCTTATTCCATTTTGCATTGTTGCGGAAGTTCGAAGGACTTTTATACCCTTCGTAATCATTTGCGGAACCATATAGGAGGACTCTGCCCCCAGTCTGCGCCGCTTTCAAGCCAGAATTCCAAACTCCCTGTCAAACTAATGAGGATTAAGCGGTCCAACCTTTCAATACTTCAAAGGCCCAAATTGAGAACACAATGATGTCAGTCGCTCTTTTATAAATATTTAACAGTCCTCCACAGACGCAGATTGTGACAGCGACTAAACCCTTTGGCTCGCGCTGGACCATTGAAGACCGTTCTCAGGTAGCTGCAAGCTGGTTCCAGCGGGCATGAATACGTCGGTTAATCCCATACCAGCTATGAGCACTGAGTGGTCGCTTGTAGCCAGGGTTTCCAGGATCAGAACGTCACGCATCCGTTGTTCGTAGCTTGTTAACATCAGGTCAAAACAGGACGAGGTTGAGTGTGTTGTTATGCATGCTGGCTTGTATAAGTCTTGCAAAGCATCAGTTTCAAGTAAAAACTCCAAACACTGTTTCAACCTCACTATATCCATACAACGAATGCGCATAAAGCCATCATATTCGAAGGCAGTTAAAATCGCCCCTAAGTAAAAATGAAAGACAACCCATGTGGGTTGGAATATAAGGCTCACAATCCGAACGACTCAACTGGCTACCTTAGACGGCGCCTACAAATAGTTCACTGCGCCTGAGGCTGGTGGAGCACCACAGCAGCTCTCACAAAACATCGTCACTTCGGTAGATGCTCAAGAGTCTCCCAAGCAGGGAAGACCGGATGTAAAGCAAGACACCACTGCCGGTATTCGTTAGTTTATCGCATCGAAAGCACGAGTACCGGTTGATTTCAAGTTCCTGGATGTATAACTCTGAATTTGGCCATGTCACTGCGCGTCTTAGTACGTCTGGCCGCTCAGATGCAACGAAACAACAAAGCTCATCGCGCTTGTACATAAAACTGCGAAGGTTTTTGAAGGCTACTCCCAAGGAGTAGCATTAACTGCCGGGCGTGCTTAAAGCGCGAGCATCTTGTTTATCCTGATTCACAGATGCCTGGAAACCGCCTAAAACTTTACGTTACGGTGGTTTGTTTCACCTTCAATAGCACGTCTTTTTAGCTCAGTGATGGCAGACTTGAGCCAATCCCTGTCTACTGGGTCCAGGTCTGGACGAAACTGGACCATCAAAGCTTTCAGCCTATTGGGCAAGACTTTATCAGTCCTGGACTGGCTTGGTCCACAAAAGGGATTCCCGTAGGCCGATCTCGTGGATCACTTTTCTTACCAAAATGGGTAATTTGCCTCACATTTACCGAGTCCTCACCAACATTGAGGATTCTGTCACTATAACTGTAAAATTCGACATCGTGATCGTAGCGCACTTGCGTTATTAAATCACTGGACTCCGATGCGTGGATGATCGCGAACTTATAGCGCATTTGGTCGGACGACGATGATCTTGCAAGGCGAAGTATGTTATCAGCCTCACGTGGTTTAGCTAACTGTTGACTCAAAGAA
This sequence comes from Dicrocoelium dendriticum, assembly GCA_944474145.2. Lineage (NCBI taxonomy): Eukaryota > Metazoa > Platyhelminthes > Trematoda > Plagiorchiida > Dicrocoeliidae > Dicrocoelium > Dicrocoelium dendriticum. The sequence goes on along the minus strand of OX104067.1, from coordinate 71,706,604 downwards.
CTTAAACGCCTAATTTCTCTTCTTACTTTCGTTATCTTTACTTTCCGCTAGTCTTTAGCTCTCAGGCTTTCACCTGCTGAGACCTCAGTGCTAGTTGGACACAATAAAGGCAAACAATTTATACCAGATGAAGCTTGGCTTCTCATAGCGGGTTGACTACGTGCTAAGAACTTCGCAAAGGTAGAGAAGGTATGCTTAGCTGAAATCTGAAGGATCATCTGGGTAGCTTTTTGACCAAACAAACGGAGCTGTTTGCATCGAAATGGTGAAGTCTACAAGTCGCTTTTACTCTTCCTGGAATTAAGATGCTTTGGCAATTTTCACATGAAGTTTGAAGGAAATCGTGTTGGATTTCACGAAGACGATGAAAATGCACAACCGGTAATCCAACACATGACGTGCAGTATATAACTTGGTGCAAAACATTGGTGAGGGCATATTTTAGGGTAGCTGACTATATTGGAACAAGTACCACAGGGTGGTTGCTTCGGCGTTTTGTATAATCCAAAACAAGACGGTGGCCATTTGCCGGATAAAATGACAATAACCCGATCGCCGCAACCAAGCATTGAAAACACAGGTATATTTGTCCGAAAAATACTGCATCAAAATGAAACTGAATTGTACCTAAGTTTCCACTAAATACTTCCAAGAAATAAAGAAAACCAACACAAAGTGATCTTGCCCACAAAGCTAAATAGCACCGACTGGTCAAAGCAGAAAGACCTAGGTTGCGACATGTCAACACTTCAGTTGTTCTCCTCAGTCACCTATGCAATACAAGCAGTAACATATAAACAAATATATAGGTAGCAGAAAATTGGCAAAATACTTAAAACTTCGAAAGCATGACCATGACAAACTAATTGATTGCCACAAGGGAAACATATGCTTCCTACCATATGGCTTGCTTGCAGCACGAATATAGCTATCAGCTGCCCAGTTCCAAGGCTTTCATCCAAAGCGATAGACAAGTTCAGCGCGCAGGCTTACTTTGAGTGTCTGTATGACCAGCTTAGTGAGCTCTGGGCAAGATCCATCGAAGCTGCAGGCTGGTTTCGGTCAACGTTGGTGGATATATCAACTCAATTCTTAATGCGCTAATAAAGCCAGCTTTTGCCTTAAGGCTGAACCTTATGCCACGAATAGAAAGTTAGAAGTACTAGCACAAGTAAGCTTCCTTCAGTCAGATAACGGATCAGATATTGTAGTAACGAACAAGGGTAGCCACGTTTCCACAATGTAGTCTGTTTTGGGTGAGAGACGTAAATGCCTAATATAAACGCCACCCCGGGGAATAACATCTTGGTGAAGAAGCAGGTAGCCAGCAAGTTCCAGACCCTCTTTCTACACTGATACTTTACACAGCCGCAGTACAGGCAGCTGAAACCGACTGGGCGTGAGACACCCAGAACGTGGGGTGCGACTGCGTTACACAAACCAGGTAAACAACTGCGTCGGAGTATGTGCATGAATAACTGGCCTTATCAAAACGCGGCGGCTGGCGAAACTCTTAGATACCGTGCCTCAACTGCTGACCACGCGCTGCCTGAAAGACTCATTTGAACTATGAGAGACACTGGAATAATTTTCACTGGGTTCGAAATTTATGTACTTTATTGACGTGGACCCTATACAAAAAGGTGCCAATTCAAGAAACATTTGATGAGCTGTGTCCTTTCATCCTGATGCAAAACCTGTATGTGGGTCTCGCTGTGGAAGACTTGAACGATAGGATTCTACGATGCATAGAGAATGTACCTTTTGCGTTTGAGGGGACAGCATACAAGCAGGTCGACTGGGTCGCCATGGGCAGTCCAATGTGACCGGCCCTGGCAGATATCTTTCTCGGCTTGATCAAAAAGCAAGTAGCTGCCAGGTCGGGAAAGCAAGATTATACGGAATTATGTGGATGACATTCTGGTGGCCAAGCACATCGAACAGTTTACTCAGCTGTTAACTACTCTAAATTCAATTCACCCCAACTTATCGGTTGCCTACAAGTCGAACCGACAAGGCTGCCTGGCGCTTTTGGATAGCCTCATTAAGAGACGGGGTGGAGGTGCAGTAAAGTGCACCGTTTACCGCAGGGCAAGCTGCAGTGGGTAGTACCTGTACCTTTCCAGTTTCGCCCCGGTTGCATATGAAAGTTGCCTAGTGAATCGGCTGTTCTAGAGAGTCAAACAATTTTGTGATCCGGAAATGAAGGAAGCTGAAGAGAAGTTTTGAACAAAACCTAGGGGTCAAATAATTATTCTGAAAAGTTCATCCTAGTGCACAACAGACTCCCAAAAACAAACTGCCGGTGCTAACGGCAAAGTAATATGCTTTTTCCCTGTTTTTGCTATTCAAGGAAGAAGACGGGGCAAATCACATCGGATCCAAGTTCAGGTTCGCCCTAACGCGCAGGTACACGATTGCCCAGTTGCGCTCCATGCACACTACTCGGAAACTTAATTTTTACTACCGTCAGTGCCACTCTTTGTCTAGTTTGCCCACTTATGTAGTTCCTCCATTCACCGGTAGTTGCAGTGACGTGTACGTAGGCACGACTAGCCTTAGGTTTGCTCAGCGTGTGACTGAACACCTGCCAGGTTGGGTGGAACAAATGACGACGCAACAAACCGCAGCGCTCCCAGTATAAACCGGCTTCCGTCCTCAACTATCACAAGCACCCCATGACAACTAGTCAAAAGGCGGACCCAAAGCCTACCTTCAAACTGCTATTACGCAACTGGAACCCAATAAGGTTGGCACTCAGTGAAGCGTTGCTACTTAGGGCCTATCAATCTGTGCTATGTGCACAGAAACTTGGCATTCAATGAAGTTTACTTGGTCCTGAGGTTGACGGTTTGCTTGGTGTGCCCAATATTTCTCATGTATATATTTGTATGTGATTTTGCTTATATTTTTTATGCGACTAAGTAGTAAAGTCGAAAGTTTGACATAGCGCAATCTATGTTTTTTCTACTTTGATCAAGTGGCTGAAGATGACCCAAAGTGCTAATTTGCTCATGGTCAATTTACACCATTTTTGTTACGTACATTATATAAATAATTCCTTATCCACACCTTCCGTCACCACCTCGCCTTTATGGCTGACCACAAGGTTACACGTACATGATCTTAGACTTTTGTCACCTCACCCACAGTATCATTCAAGAATTCGACACACAGTATTGTAGGCGGTGGCTGCTAGTCCATCCTTGAAATTAGCTGCAGATGGGAAACCAACTATCTTCTTAATTGACGCATTGCTTGCAGTTTTGCGGTACCTCTCTTAATGGCGCATTGGGCCAATATATCGGCGGCAGCTTACGGTACCACCCACTGAACCTTTGGTTTTGTGGTCAGCCGCAAGGAAGCAGCATGCATTGCAAGTTTCCCTTGCGATGTGGGCCGAACAGACACAGTGACATGGGGTGGCCCTGAAAAGGGCCGCTTGTCCGTTCTCCAAAGAGTGTAAAATGTAGACGAACTTGGAAAGCGATAAAAGACTGGACGCGATATTATGACAGCTGTCATTAAATAAACGTGACAGGGAGGTGACAAAGGCCGGGCCATGTTTATAGTGGTAGCGGTAACCATTACGGCGGTGGGTGGCGCATGTGGTTGAGCACTGAGAGCAAAGTCATCATTGAACTCGGACCGTACCTATGGCTACCAATCCTTCTTGTCTCATATGGTGGTAACCTGAGGTGGAAGGAGGGACAGAGACAGCGGTACACATGACGGCAAAGGGCGGCGCATGTGTACTTGGGTTATGAAAGCGAAGTCATCATTGTAAGCAGACATTACAAGTGGTTACGCATCACGCTTGTCACATAGGTTTCTAACCTGAAAAATGTAGGAATCCTTGGAGCTGATGTGTACGCTTCTCTCCTCTCTGTTACCAAATGAACCAAAGGTGCGCCGGCACTCAGAACCGTCGCTCTATTTAGAGCACGAACGTGAACGCTGGCCACGTACTTATTTGCGTCAAGGTATAATGAAGGGATTCGGCCGCCTTCATACAACGACGTGCAAAATGGAGAACAAAGGAGCACTTAATAGGCTGCAGCAATCAAGGCCAACCAAGCGCCAAGCGTCAAGAACGACGGGGCAAACAAGCTGGAGCGTAAGATGTACGTTACACTTGCTTCAGTGTCGTCTGATAACGCGCCCGGTCTCATTGCCTGCGGCTAAGCCGGTTGTTGTTCATCTAAATTCCAAAACCCATGGGGTCCATACACACCCGTCGAGGTGGTTCTTTCATAGGTAACAGCGTGTTATTCCGTAACGCAGTAGAATCCACTGCTGCACTTCCTGCCGAACGTACACTGGACGACCTACATTGGTTCAAGATGTGCGTAACGAAGCTTCTTTAGCCTGAATTTCCAGGTGTTACTCTCAGGCAACTGACTAGATTTAGTAACGTCACAGTTAACGTCCCAAACCCTTGACCGCGTTTCCCTCGTGCAGTCCTATCCACCAGGAGGAACGCAACGCGCTGTTGCGGTTTGCCTTCAAATTGACGGGTACTAATGTTACCGTTTAGCCAAACCTCCCATTAGCGGATAGGTTGAAGACAATAGAGGCCATTATGGATCTCAAAACCAGGCGAGCGGGCGGCGAACAGGGTCTCCGGTTGATGGGTTTTCGGGTGGTCAGCCGGCGGTCTGTTACCACCCTACTACTGCCAGTCCTGGTAGCGTACGACACAGGACTGGACGTTACGAGTACCCTCAGGTGGTGCTAAGCAAGGCACAGCGCCTAAGGCATAAGATGCTTTACATAGGTCTGCTTGTAGATGGGTCTCCTCCTGATATACTTGCATCCACTAAAACGTGGCTGTCTTGTGACATCACGGACGGTGAAGTACCTCTGTCTGGCTAGGCTCTATTTAGATGTGATCTCTTCGTTGGCCAACAAGGCGGGAGCGTTGCGATCTACGTTATTTGTGAACTTGACATTATACGTACCTACATGTTTCAGTCAGCAGCTAAGAACGTCGAAGCTCCGTCGGTATTGATTAACACTTCCTCAGCTCAACTTACAGTTGTACTTGTGTATAGAAGCCCTGGAAGTGCGTCCAAGTAGGTGCTTGACTTTATTCGCTCCCAATGCGCAAACAGGCGTTTGCTACTGAGGGCTTTCAACCTACCAGATGTTTGCTGCACAGATCTTTCTTGCAACTCGGCGGAAGGTAGTTTCGGTGCAGATCTACTTGGGCTTACGCTACAAGTACCGTTGTAGCAGTTCGTGGACCTCCCCACTAGGTACATGGATGCCCAACGCCCGTCTATGTTGGATCTGGTGTTAGTCAAGTCACTAGAATTCCTAGGTGACCTAACTTACGGCTCACCCTTGGATAGCAGTGATCATGTTTGTTTATCGTTCAGGTGTACGCTTACCAGGCGTCACCGGAGCATCGCTAAGCTATTTCCAAACATATGCCGTGCTAACTATCAGGCAATGCGTATCAAGGCTTCTGGGTTGCGTTGCGAAACCTTGGTGGTTGATACGGTTCAGGCGACCTGGGATAAAGTTAAGTCTTATCCAACGAAAGTGTCTACTGTCCACATCCCGCTTTCGATGAGAAAGTAGACACGAGCGCGGCCGCCGTGGATAGATACCACTGGCAAATACCTGTTCCAGAAGTGTTCTAGGTGCTGGAGGACCTACCGTGCGGCTCTATCAACTAGCACCTATGATAGATGCCGTGAGACTGGAAATAGGTGTAAACAACACTTAAGAAAAGCTCGGCTGTTGTACAAAAGGGAATTGGCTGATGGAGCTTCGGAAAATGTGAAGAAGTTCTTCGCTTCTGTTAAAAGACGCTGTGGTTCAAATTCGGTAATCCCAACTTTGATGCGGACCGATGGAACTTGTGCGTATACGGACCCAGATAACGCTCGTGTACTTAGGGAGCAGTATGCAGGGGCTTTTGTACGTGACTCCCCGTTGACTGGCGTTTAACGTGTCCCCAAAATATCTGAAGGCTCTTATTTAGCTGAGCTTACGGTAGTGGAAACGCAGGTCCTTAAGTTACTGCAAGCACTGAACCCTTCCAAAGCAGCTGGACAGGATGCAATTCACTCGAAGCTTGTGCTTGAGTTGGCGGTAGAACTAATTAGACCGCTGGCGATAGTGTTTCAGAAGTCACTTGCCAGCTGTACATTACCTTCTGAATGGAAGGAGGCTGTTATCTGTCCTACCTTCAAAAATGGCGACAGGTGTCTGTGAGCCAATTATAGGCCAGTCAGTCTGACTTGCGTCGTGGTCAGACTGCTTGGAAAGCTGGTGAGAGATCCGTTGGAAGGTCACCTGAATAGATTTAATCCACTCAGTAGTGCACAACACGGATTCCGGAAGGGGTTTTCGTGTCTGACGAATTTGTTGGTTGCTCGTGAAGCTTGGGCCGAGGCAATGAACAATGGCCACGTAGTGGATGCGCTTTTCGTATATTTCTCGAAAGCATTTGACAACGTACCGCACTTGTGGCTATCATAAAAGCTGCGCTCCTACGGCGTATCCTGCCGCGCCCTACAATGAATATCTGCGCTCTTGCAGGGAGGAGAGCAGTGTGTACGTTTGGGTCGCAGCATATCCTCTGGACAGGCGGTCCTTAGCGGTATCCCACAGGGCTTGGTCCTTGGACCGATACTGTTCTTCGTCTACGCAAACGATCTCCCTGGAGAGCTTGGGGTAGCATCCTATTGTTGGCTGATGAACTTAAGCTATGGATTGTTGTAAATGTTCCTGGTGGTTCTGAGGCCATACAGCATGCCCTGGACAGACTCGGAGACTGGTCTCCTCTGTGACCACTGCCATCAATCAAGCTGTGTTCCGTCCTTCGTATAGGAACTGCTTTCCCGCCTTCGAGCAACGTACTCGGTGGGGTCGAACACCCCCTTGTTTCCAACCAAGTAGACTTATGCGCCGTCCATTCCTCGTCTCTCATTCTAGTGACAACCGGAAGAAGGCCGCTATAAGTGATTTCAGAATGTTGTAGTTTCGGGGTCTTAACTGCCGACATATATATGAAACTGTTCTCAGCTTCCGTTGGGTCCCATCCGTAATACTGCGTCCAAGCTTGCCCGCTCTGCTTTGTTCGGAACAAAATAAAGCTCGAGAGGCTTTGTGTGTAGGTACCAGATTGGTCGTGGGGTTGCGGGGGCAATCGTACCCAGAGGGTCTACCTAGCTTTGGTATGTATCCAATGCACTACCGACCGCTTTGAAGAGACCTAATCCTTGCTTACCGCCTTTCAACAGTGAAGGTTGGACAGGACTTGAGCTGGCTATTTAGCGCGGCTAGGTTGCCTTGCCTTCGCGGTCATCCCATGAAGCTACACAAGCCGCGTTCTGACCGGCGCAGGACCGAAACTCGGTGATCGCGTAGAATTATCGAGCGCAGGAACTCGCTTCCAGAAAGTGTAGTCAATGAGCTTACGGTTAAGGGTTTCGAGCGTCAGTTACACGCTCCTGGGTAGCAACACGGAAGCTTTCCCTTCTCCTGACCATATCCATCTTCAACCGTTTTGTTCTTATTCTGTCATTCTCTTTATTCTTTGGTATTAGCCTTTATGTTAATGACTTTCATTCCCATTTATCTTCCATTTACTTGTTACTTCGTTTTTACTGCACGTAATCTACACAACGGGAACTGCTAGTGCAGAGAACCTAGGCAGTAATTGGTTGACCAGAGAGCGTTTCGGGTGTTTCGTTTTAGATCTGTCAGGACTTCCTAGCACCTCATTATTTCATGGTTTGACGATTGGCTCTTTAAAGAACACTCAAAGTAGTTTCCTATAGCTCCAGTCCAACTTAATCTGTATCGTTCAGACCGACTTTGCATTCTGTTATTCACAGTCGGTTGACGGTCAAATTTCCTGCTTTGTTGACCGATTGGCTTGGTGATGGTCCGGCAGTAGTTGTTTAAACCGGTCAATGATTCAAAGCGTCGCAGAGTCGAATGATAACCGGTTCAGGTGAATAAAGACATTGTTAGTAGATGCTGGCTTTTGCTGTTATATACTTGTCCGGTTCGCAACCCTTGTCCAGCTATCCACGCCGAACTCGTCATGGGGATATTGAGTGCAGTTATTCCTTGTGACTGAATGCGTCCATAACAGGCGAAAAAGCCATTCTTTGTCCAATGCTGGATCGCTGCAAGGTTCTCACTGCGCAAAATAGAATCGGAATTCCTTCAAATGTAAGCAAGTGTACTTGCCTCCATGGTCAAGTGAAAACTCTATGAAAGGCTATTGGAAAAGCCTATTATACGAGCACAAAGCTGTCCGTGAAACGCCATCAGAAAACCTCCAGGTAAATAGAGAATTGGGGCAGTGTTCCAGGACGTGGTGGGTTTTCGCCCGGCAAACGATCTTCCTATAAAAATCCACAAATGTCTGCGTATCAACACTGTGACGAGGCGGATGTGACTCGCCACAAAATAAAGTCACTGGGCCGTAAACATCAGGAAAATGGTATCCAACTCACGGACATCAATCGCTTTTACTCACATTCCTACCGATAACAAAGTCAAAAATTCCGCGGCAATCCAAAAATACAAGCGACATTCATAGACAATTAAACACCTATATACACCCATACACTTACATTCACTGTTATGCCAAACATGTACTCTTTGTACACTTTGATCACACTATGTTAGCTAAACATGATCATGCCTGTACAGGTGTGCCTCGCATTGTCGAGAATAAAAGTTTATTTATTTATTTATTTATTTATAAGTGGTTCCAGACCAAGCTGCTTGCAGCGGCCCTGATAGTTGAGCGCAGATGACCCTAGAAGAGGCTTAGCAAATGAACGCTGAAGTTTCTCAATAACCATCCTGTCACTTTTACCTGGGTTAGTAACAACTACGGAGCAATACTCTACTATAGGTCGGGCACACAACTTATAACGCATGAGTCCAGACTCTAGCAAGCACATTGACTTCAGTATGTAGCCAATGATAGACCTGGCTTTAGCAGAGCTATAGCCCGCTTGTTCCTCAAAATTCATTGAGCTGGAGGTCGCGCACAGTGAAGCTGTTATCTAGTGGTGTACCGTTAAGAGTTAATATGCTGGGGGTATAGCGCACCGGTAGGAAAGGACGTTGCACTTCGTTGGCGAGAACTCTATTTTCCATAGATCACACCATGTTTCAAGAGCACCGATATCGCTTTGAATGCCAGAAGGTCTATTAAGTAGACAGCTAGGGTCAACCGAGAAAATAACTTTTGTCATCCGCAAAAAGGTACCGAGTGCCGTGTTTGAATGCCTGAAATACATCTATCATGTACCATAAATACAGCAGAGGACCCAGAACGTTGCCTTGGAATACTCCGCTGGTTACGGATGCCCTTTTGGATGATATGTCGCCCGGTTGCACTGATTGCGTTTGATTGGAAAGGTAAGCAGGAAACCATGAAAAGAGGTGGCTGTTGGCACGGAATGCTGCTATTTTAGTCGTTAAACCATTGTATGGGACCCAGCAAACGCTTTTTCATGTCCACGAAGCTAATGAACAGTGCCTGACCTAGGTCGATGGAGTGTGTCACGTGGTTTAAGAACGCAAACTTGCAGATTGCACAGGATTTTGTTGACTGGAGCCCGTGTTGTGACCTATTAATAAGGTTGCGTTGCAGGAGAAAGCGAAGCATCCCGTCCTTTATATTCTTTCTATGAGTCGAGACGCAATAAGTGTGCGGATAATAGGACAATAATTGTCAATATTTTGGCGACAGCCTTGTTTGTGTCGTGTTATGACGGTTGCACACTTCCAATTGGTCTGGTAGTGACCACTCTTCATTGAGATGGTGAAGCCAGTGAGGAGAAGGACTGGAATGTCCGAACCTAGGAGTATCAATACGGAAAATGAGACACCGTCAGGACCTGGGTAGTGTGACAGTTTCAACGTGCGAAATGCTCTCTTGACATTGCATAAATCAAACTCAATAGAGTGTATTTGACCTTCGGTAAACTCGGGGATCGTTTTTGGCAGTGCCAAGTCGTTGCTAGTGAAGGAGTAACAGAAACGTGTGTTAATTAACTCGCAGAGATCAACCGCATCGGTGATTATACCTTTATCGGGAAGCACGAGGACAGTAATCAGGATATCTTTGCTGCCACCCCGCTGCTTTATTAGTCGAATAAGAGAATTTGACTTGTTTTCTTTACAAAGCGCTGCATGCTCTACTAATGTACGCGCATTAGTTTGTGCCTTTCTCCACACGGTTAATACTTCGCTCATACGGATGGTTAGATGAAAGCTTTTGATGATGATGTAGCGGGAGCGCATTTTCTTAAGCCTGCTGGTCAAGTTGCGTGTGGAGGCATCGTCAAGTGCTTGACGCTTTCTAATCTCCCTCTGTTTTGGAGTAAGAACATCTAAGCTATTGGTGAAACTGTTATAATGCACGTTGCTCGCAGTATCTATGTTGTCGGAGAGGAAGAACTCGACTCATGGTGACGCTCGGAGAGGATTTCCCAGTTGCTGCTCTAGAGGGGCCGAAATACTGCATATTTTTTGACTGCAGTTTGATAGGATTTAGGGAGCGCGATGGACAGCTGGACCGCCTTGTGGTCGCTGCCCTGTATGTTGTCTAACACGCTTGCGCATGCTTGCGAGATATCGTAACCGAATATAAGGTCCAGTTTGTTGGATTTTCTAGTCAGTACATTCACTTGCTGTGTCCATTCATGAATGGAAATAGTGTCAACAAGAGCCCTGTACTTGGCTGCCGCTATATGTCTGAGCCACGAAACATGAGGCACATTAAAGTCTCCAGCCATGATCTTATAGCTTGCAGGGCGGAGTGAGACTTCCTGAAAGAGCCCGACCAATTTGTTAACGCTAGCACAAGAGGAGCGCCGTAGGTTGTATAAAAGGCTTATCAGGAGGTCAAGATGACTTCCAACGGCCAGAATCCCCACTGAGTCCTCTGAAGTGCCGAGATATAGTGTGGAAAGATGATGCGTAAAACTCGTTCTTTACGTATACGAGTCAGCCGCTACCGCGTTTACTGACACTTCCATTACAGAAAGTGGTGTACCCTGAAATGTGGTGCGGTGTGTCAGAAGCGTCGGCCGAGTGTCATGCTTAGGTCATCAACACCACATGCGGGCGTGACGGAAGTATGAAGGGGCCTAGATGGTGCATTTTATATTTAATTGATCGTACATTGATAAGGAGAAAAGTATACGAGTCGTATTCGTATCGCCCCGTCATCGGGTTTCCAGATATTGTTGTAGGGTCGTAACAAGACGGTGGTGGGGGCGCTTCCGCTGCACTATTCCCTACAGTTCCTGAGTTGCATACATCAAGCGATGTAGCAGCAAGTACTGATATTACTTATATGGGGACAATCCCAACAGGTGTGGGAGTCAGAAGAGGTTGACGAGGGAGGGTGTGTGTGCTTGATGAATATGACGTGGCAGACAGTGTCCCGGCAAGTCCCATAAGAAAGGGGTTGTAACAAGCTGGAGAGATTTGGGCAGCTCTATCTGGATTGGTAACCATTGACATGGTGCCCAAAATGTAGGGTAACGAAGGCACGGAGTGGTGTGTATATGGGGTCTGTCGCTTAAGTGCTTTCAAGAGAGAAGCTGGAGCAGGAGTGAAGGTGGAGTGTGAATAGACAGCATCAGGGCGAGAAGAAGATGGCTGGGTGTTGGATGCTTCGCTAGCCACCTGATAAAGTAATGGGATGTGTGGGAATTGGTAACCGGCAAGGCATTCTGTCTGAATTGGCATGACTTTCGATTGTTCAGGCGAACTTTCGTAAGTAATATGTTTGAAGGTTCTCAACCGTGGGTCGGTAGAAGGCAGCCATGAAGTTAAGACTGGCTGTAGACTGTGGTTTGCAGAATGTGTAAGTGTTTGGCTAGATGGAACCGCATAGGTTGATATGTATAAGGCTGGCCGTATCCCGCATTACCCAATAAAAGGGGGTAGAATGCTTGGTATTAGACGGCATGGGTTACGGCCGACCAGTTTTATGGGTTTCTGCGTAAGGAAACGTTTAACGCATTAGTAAAATTATTAGATTCATTTCGTAATGAAATGGCCCTAGATTTTTCCGTACACACTCATTATGGTCAAAATGATCGCTGAAATGCGCGCAGCACAAGCATTTTTCCATTGTGACATTCTGCTGTGCTACGTTCCTATCCTCGAGGTTGTTCTAAAGAATGTGAATTGAGCAAACATTTTATTTCTTCCTGCAGACTAATAGCCTCCGCAAACGTTATTTATTTCACCGAATGGCTGCAATGAAGACGGATACCGAGTATGCCTCGTTCCCCACCTTCACACTGTTGTAGGTTCAAGCAGGATCTTAGCCTACTTCAGAAGACGGATCCGCAGTTTGTGCAGAATCTAACATTCCATTGGAAGTTCAACAACTGATGGTGTCGAATTACGCTCAAGCGGGATTGGTGCATTTTAGTCACAACAACCGTGAAGAGAATGCCAATCTTAGATTGAAGAAACTAACGCACGATTCCGACCGCCTTGCTGTGGCTGTGTGTAAAGTATGAAAACTGGCTGAGACCCTAGTGAAATGATTTCAGATGCAGTGTACATGCTTTTGTGCCAGACACTAGGTGTTTGAAGCTGAAGGTGACGCCTACTTGCAGATGATGGTAGACCGTCTGACAATGCCCGGTGGCACCCTGGTTACGCGTCATCTGGCAACACCCAAGTTCGGTGCCATGTACTCAGACACTGGAGCAGGAGCGGAGTGCCATCTTGTAAGTTTCTACTTTCACAGTCTGTAGTTCAAGAGCAACACCATCCATAGTACATCGACTGCGTAAACGGCACGTGCACCTATGCATTTTAGGGGCACACGTGGCTACCGCGCTTCCATTTAATGATGTTATATAAGGAAAAGCAACAACCGGCGGCTAAAACAGTGTATGGTTTCATCCCTTTTTACAAGACCTACCTATCCGTGGTCGATGGTTAGCGATTTACAACAGGCCGTAGGCGTCCATATTGGTCCAGAGCTTATAAGTAGCTACCTCAAGGACACCCAATTCCATCGTAGCAAAAAACTTCTTGCGCGGCTTAGGTAAATGGAAGACGTGAACCCCAATGCTTTATCCGGGTCCCCCGATAGACTCATTAAAATTACCGGTGAGCTTATCGACGTAGCACCAGGTGCGACCGCCGAAACTGACAAGCCACCTGGCCAACCATCGCGTAAGCAAACGCGGTGGCACAACACCGGTACGTCGAATACTTTTTGCCTCAGTTGCGGGGAACCTGTTGCAGGTACGAGCGTTTATTGCATACACAACCGACTAATTTACCACCGTAAATGGTTAATGGAGAACCAACTCGACGGTTGCGAAGTTTGCTCCAGGGACATAGCAGCAGTTATGGTTACCAGGGAGTCGTCATACGGCAGTAACATAAATAAATAAATAAAGTTTTTTTCGACTACGCAAGGCAAGCCTTTGGAGGCATGATCAGATACGTAGGTTGAAATCAAGTAATTTAGTTGCAGCTTCGCGCCGTACACCATCTCCGAATATAACGAATTCATCCGCCCTAACTACTTCCCCCGCGTACGAATGCAAGCGCTTTTATCTAGCTATCTACCTCCGCGCAGTTACTTCCGAGGATAGTGACGCCGTACCTTGTTGCAGCTATTTATATGTGTCACAGATTACAGGCAACGCAGCCGGTTTGCCTGTACGCTTACGAACAGAGTTACACTCAAAGGAAATGACATCAAAACCACGGCGGAGCTGCAGCCTATCTGCAAAGCTGCATTTGAGAATGTCATAATGTATTGTTGTCCGCATCCTCCTAAGTGCAGCGCTGGATTCCACTGCAAATAAACCGGTTGCAGGAAAGACCAGCGTTTTAAGGAGGACTTTCATCATTTGCTTGCCAGACAATAAGTCCTGTGCCATTGTCATTAACCCATTGCAGCCGATGAATACGAATTTTCAACGAATCACGGGCAATGCTGATTTGACGCTTATCCCACATAATCCGTGTCATGTAAAAGTTTGGGTCTGACGAGATTTTACCGAAAAGATATCTTAACCCTGAACTGTTTTCTGGTCTTGATTCATCTGAATACGAATTTGCCTAATTGCTGAAGGGCCAGTCTGTGAGAACGCAAACCTCTTCCTTCTTATGGCCACCTGTTTCATTTCCGTGTGCTGCCCCTTGCCAACCCGATACGACTACTTTGTTGAAAGCATTGATTGGAACATTCGGCAAATGAATCGGACGGTGGCTCTGTAATCCTCCCAGGCATAGCCCAGCTGCTGTGTAATTGCCCTCCATGCCCCTGTTTCCTTGTTCCTAATGCTTGCCCTTAGTTATCTTACTTTTACCCCACTCCCTAGTGATCCTCTGTGTTGACAAGACGCATCTGACGTATTCGACACATTTGGGTGAGCCCTTTGAATGGGTCTGAACTACGACATTCCAGGAAATTTAACCTGTGCCCATACCTTTCTTGACAGTTTGCTTATCATCCGCATGGGATCATATCTGCATCGTCCCAGTGCTTTTAAACAGCTGACTCTAGATGCTAGGTGACGGACATTTTTGGTGCTCCTGCAATGAGTTTGTGGCCTACTGTCTGAAAGGGTACACGAGGCCTTTGTTCCTATATACAGATGATCAGTCACTGGCATTAATAGTGCTAGTACAAGGATACCTTTTTACTCTACTGCCTCACCGTTCCACGACGCCTCTGGTGCAGTATACCGATGATCGATGACCGAAATTATTGGTGCTCTGGCGATAACAGACATATGTGGGGTAATGCAGACCCCGGCACATGATGCATGTACTGCTATTTTTAGAGCCTGCGCCGCGGAAATCTTTGGCGCTAATGTAATGAGACCTAGGTAAGATAATATCTGCGCCTGAATAGAATGAATTTGCTCTTCTGAATGTATGTTTGATGAATGGCATCAATGGTGCCAGTGCAGAGACCTATGTAGGTTACTGTATCACTGGTACACCAAGACTGTGGTGGTATGTATAGAGGCTCCGAAACCTACACTGTTGGTAATAGTGCTACGAGGTTTATGTAGGCTACTGGATCACCGGTACACCAGGCCTGTGATGAGATGTTTAGAGGCACCCAACCCAGAAAAATGAACGCTTCCGTATTTTTCATATCTCCCACATCTGGCTGCGTGGATGCAACAGCGACTGGCTAATCGCATCATCATAGCAGGACACAATGTACATTTTGACGCCGTAGTGCTCTCAACCTTCCAAATTTTCGTTTCCATCCTGGCCTCTGGCTCCTTTCCGCTTCATCCCAAATGGCATCCACTAGGCTTGTGATGCAGCATTGCCCACAACCATCTAACTTGCCAACCTGTTCATTCCTTCTTCTCATGCTTGAGGTGTCTGTGGATTTATATTGTTATCATTACACTCAACATATGCGCTAATGTCAGGTTTCAAAACTAGTGAGGCCCTGCTGATTGCCGTGTGCACTTCCTGTACTCAGGTTGCAGTTGTAATGGCATATATAAATCCTGAAAATATCTCCCGGGAGAGTATTGTGTATATTCTTACTGAAGCTGCTAATAGGTGTTTATTTAATACCTGGTGACTTTAACCACCCTGGAGTCTGCTACGCTGAACACATTAAGGAACAATGACACGGGCGCAGCCTCCTTGGGTAGATTGTGGAGGGAAATACCTGCTCAGGAAGCGCTCTAAGTGCTTCGGAACTTACTAAGCGGCTCCATCAAACTACACCTACGGAAGCTACAAAGCGCTTAGAAATACATGTAAGCTACATATCAGGACGGCTCGTCTTCAGTACGAGTAGGACTAGGCTGACGCAGCCGCAACAAATCCAAAGAACATGCTTGTTTACAGTATCGCACGACTGCTGCGCCCTTGCTTCTGAATGGAAGGAGGCACACCTCTGTCCCATTTTTATGGGCGGTGACCTCTCAGCGCCAACGAACCATCGTCCTGTCAGCCTGAAATGTGTAACAGTAAAGTTGTTTGAAATACTGCACAGGGATTCGGTGGATACTGCTATTTACGCGCTTTTCGTTGATTTCGCAAAAGCCTTCAGTGCCGGCCCACATCACAGACTGTCTTTAAAGTTGAGATCATATGGAATGTCTAAAACCTAGCAATCGATTCGATGCCACTGTTTAGTATCGTGGAACTGTGTTTCATAATTTAGCGTAGTTTACTGAAAGTGGTTTATGAAACTTAATTCTCAGTGTATATCTATTTCATTAGCAACCACTTCTATGGACTTATCTCCCATACAGCCACCGTTATTATGTTTTACTTCCGTAACTGTCAGAAAGTGACGGAGTGGACCAAGGACCTTCCTTCCGCTCTCTATCAACCAATGATCCAATGCTGCTTCACCACCGTGATATTCCCTGCGACTGCAGCGCGGTGAAAACACAGTGAAGGTGACGGAGCTGACCAACTGTCTCCGTTCCACCCTCACCGTTTCAATGTGTCCAATGAATGAACCTGAACTTATTTTTGGACGGCAGGTGCTAGACATCCAAGGACGTGAATGTGGTCATTGTTTTACAACGGCAAATAATATCAAAATTCAGGATTAATGGGCGACCCAAATTATTTTCCCCAGTCATGCAATTCTCCGTTCAACTGAGCTTTTCGAACCGAGGTGCATATTGCAGGCACGTATATTAGATTTACAGACAGCTGGATGTATCCGGCTTACGACGACAGTTAATTTTCTAACGGTTGGTGCAATTAATCTTTGAGCGCATTGAGTGGGAAAGAGCAGAAGGGTGGTCCCGGGTCGGCTTCTTTATTACGTCGTGAAGCGGTATGCATTTCTGTTGCTAAACCGTTGGTTTATTACTTTCTTTACTTGTCATTTCACTGTTAACTGGCAACCACTATTACTCTTCTATGTAACATAATACGGCCACAGAAATTTCCAGAATGGTGGTCAGAATCTTCTTTTCCAGACGAAAAGTATCCTACCAGTTTGCTTCAATGAATGGACAATGAGTTTAACTGTCAATAAGCTAGTTTCAGCTGCCAGAATAAAGAGCTTAGTTCTTCGTTTTCCATTGATGAAACAATGAAGGTGCGTAAGCTTTACACACTAGATAGAAGCTGATCGTCCTCCTTTCGTTACGTTGTAACCTGCCAGCACGGGAAAACGCCAAGGGTTAAGGACGCAGTTCTATTACACAACACGTAGCCACTACAAAAGGTAATCAACATGAGGTAAATGAGAACAAAGGAAGTTACAGTTAACCATTGTCGCCTTGTTTTGTTCTCCTCCGGGAATTGAGCAAGCAAGGCGCTCTGAAAGGCAAACGGGAGAGAGTGTGCTTAAGGCAGCGATTCAAGCTTGGACGCTCGCCAAAACAATTTCCATCATTCTCTACACCACGCCCCCTCTAATCAGACAGCGTCCCCGTTGCCACACCATAAACGTCTTGAGCCGGCACCTCCAGTTCTACTGCTACTTCCTCAGGCGTTTTGTTCAGCCTACCGACAGCTTAGTCAGCTTTACTCCTGAATGGCTTAAGTCGATTGAAATGTATTATCATGGATTGACTGGCAGGGTTGTTGGGATCTTTGATAACACATGTCACATCCGGTATCACCCGCTGTATTATGTACAGCCTCGTCCACACGTGGTGTAACTTAACCTGAATTCCTGCACTTGGTACCCTGTACAAGTAAACTAGGTCGCCAGCCTTCAAAGGAGCGCCGAAAACTTTCTTGCAATAGTCTTTCTGTCGTCGAAGGGCGCTCCCAGGAGGAACACGTGCCGCTTGAGGAGTTTGCTGAAGCTAAGCAAGGAGTTTGTTAACATACTCTAGCAACGATGAATATGGTGACTGCGGACTGGGTAGTCGAATGTCAGACGGTAATCGGACTTCTCTTCCGGTCCACATAAAAAATGGTGTTTGACCAGTAGAAGCGTGCACTATGCTCAGATATGCCAGCAAGCATTTTGGTAACATAGCGTCCCATTCACATTTTGATCCACAAAGGCCTTCAGTATGGATTTCAGCGACTGATTTGTAAGCTCAACTTGTCCGCTGCCTTGCGGGTGGTAAGCAGTCGTTCGCGTCTTGTCTATATCGAACACACGACAAAGTTCTTGCACCAACAAACTCTCGAAATAAGAGCCCTATAAGAGTGTAGCTGCACTGGTGCTCCTCAGTGACACACCCAGTGATTCATTATCATCGTTATTACGGTGACTGTATCGGCTTGTGCGATCGGAACGGCTTCGCACCACTTAGTGAAATAGTGGACCACGACCAAGACGTATCGATGCCCACGTAATATTTCTGGCAGGTGACCAGCAAGATCTACTCCCACTAGCTCCTTCGGGTAGCCTGCATTCAAAGGCTACACTGGTGTTCTCCGAGTGCTGCTCGGGTTCTTGAATGTGGCGCATGTCTCACACGTCTGGCAAAAGTTAGTGACGTCTCTCCGTTGATGTGGCCACCAAAACCTTTGAGGTGCTACCGCTTCAAGTTTGTTGAATCCAGAATGACCCAGATGTTCGTGCAGTTCAGATAACACATCAGGAACTAATGAGTACGGAACTACGGTTCTTCTGATATAGTTTGGGCAGAAATCAAACACTAACACGCCTTCCTGGATGAGGAGATTGTCCCACACCGCCAATAAGCATAGCGCTTTGTGACCTTTTCCTTCCATTTCCTTTGCGATAGGTTTGTCGCTCCCCAAACGTCCTTTGTCATAAATCGGCGCTACGTCTGGGTCTGACGACTGTGCTTCCTGTCAACGATCGTACTCCGAACTTTGAGGGTTAACTAAAGCTACATGTTGTGTAATACAAGACAGGCAGTTTCCATGAGCACGAGTAGGAAGTTTGGAGAGTGCATCCGCGTTGGCATGCTGTGCACCAGGTCGGTGTCGGCACTGCAAACCATCCTCCTGAAGTTCTTCCTGCCACTTGGCGATCTGTCCCTCGGTGTCTCTGAACTTCGGTTACCAGCGTAGTGATTGATGAGCTGCTCGTACCGGAAACTTCCCTCTTAACAGGTGGTGTCGGTTTTGTTTTATGAAGATGGCTAGGGCTAGCAGTGCCTTCGCGGTTGTACAGTAGTTCCGTCCTCTTGCACTGAGACTACTACTGCTGTAAGACACCACTCGTTCTATTCCTTCCTGTCCTTTCTGCGACAAAACAGCCCTAATCGCCTGCTCGCTCGCGTCCGTGTCTAGAATACACTCCCTGGCATTTGGTGACAAATCAGGGAAAACCAACACCGGAGCGACACAGAAGGATTCCGGTAACCGATCGAAGGAATTTCGACACTCGACGGTCCATTCGAAATTTTGAACCCTCTGTAATAAAGTATTCAGAGGCGCTGCAATCACAGCAAACTCTTTCACAAATCCATTGTAGAATGAGGCTAACCCTAAAAACTGCGCAGTTTATCAACTTTGGCGGCAGTTGGCCATAATCTCACTTTCTCCGTCTTACCAGGGTCAGTTCGAATTCCCATCCCCGAACTGATGTGTCAAAGTTACGTTACCTTTGTCTGTAATAAATGGCACTTTTTTGGATGGAGTTTGACGCCCACATTTACCAGGTGCTTTAGCATTTATGCCAAGTTATGGAGGTGCTCATCTTTGGTTTTCCGGTGTTCAGTGACATCGTCCAGGTAAACGAGACACTTGTGGGTATCAATTCATGTAACACTTTTACCTCAGGCGTTGAAACTTCGCAGGGGTGTTAGAGAGGCCAAAATGTGTGGTCTGGAACTCATGAAAACATGATGGCAATACAAACGCCGTTTTTGCTCGGTCGCTTTCCTCCACTTCTACTTGCCGGTAGCCGGAAGCCAGATCTAGAGTACTGAAAGAAACTGGTCTTCCCAGTGCGTCAAATAGCTCATCGATCCTGAGTAGGGAAAGCGTCTTTCCGAGTAATCTCGGTTAATCGTCTATAGTCGACACAGGCGTAAACCACCATTCTTCTTCTTCATTAGAGCAACCGGGGCTGCCCATCGTGAAGTAGAGGGCCGTTTTGTCTTCTTTTCCAGCATCTCATCTATGAGCTTTTGCAATTCAGCATGCTGATGTACTGGTATGCGTCTTGCGGGAATTGTAATCGATGTTGCGTCCCCGGTGTCGACAAGGGTCTCACAAGGTTAGTTCGACTCAAGTCAGTACTTCACCATGCGAATGCATCTGAGTGGTTGCACAACACGCCTTTGAGCCGCTTCACTGTCTGCTCATCCTTGACTCGGTCGATTGAGCGAATAAAGGCGTTAATGTATTTCGCATGGTTTAAGGTGTCCTCATAGTTTGCAAAAGCCTCCATACCAATACTTTCACAGGTTCTTAACAGTACTGTAGAGTTATCAGTGATTAGTTTACACCTGTCTAGATCCAATCGACACTTTAACCGGCGCAACAGCTCCATTTCGACAATAACAGCAAACGGAATTTCGTCCACGACAATAAACGCCTGGGTGAAGCTCTGTTTTGCAACGTCAACTCGTGCGGTTATGGATCCTCGAAAGGATACCATTGCTCCATTGGCGGCAGTTAGTCGGCGGCGACAAGGTGCGCATACGACTTTTGCTAGCTGGTTTGTCAAGTTAGGTCCGATTGGGCTCTTATATGTACCTGTGTCGATGAGACCTATTAACGGAACACCTGCGATCTATAATTCTATTACTAATGCTGATTCTTTGGTCGATGCACAAACAATGGCTGGTATAAAGTGTGAATGCAACCGGTGCCACTCACCTGGGCGTCCGTCATTGCACAGTGATAGTCCGCGGCTCGGTGTTTGTCGGCGGGGCCACGGAGAACCCAAGTGCGTTGGTCGCTGTGAGCGGGAATATCTTTGATGGTAATCAGGGTGCCCTGTCCACCGTCCTGCTGGCGCACGTCTGGGGTGTCCGGTTCCCCTCAACGCGAAGCACCCGGAAGTCGGCGTAGCCAGCGCTCTGTCGACTTGCTCCAGTTCTTCGCCAGTTCGTATGGCTGCCTCCAACTGCTCGGGGGTGAAGAAGTAATTCACGCTTAATGGACGGTGTTTGGATTCCTTCTAGGAGTTGCTCCAGTATACGTTTGTCACGCACACTCGATGCCTTTTGCTCATATGCAATGTCGGCTATCTTTCGGAGTTCGTGTACGTACGTCCCAATGCTCTGTCCGCCCCACTGGTATCGCGAGCGTAATGCTATGCGTAAGGGTGCAGTTAAGCAGGATGGTCCAATACGCGGCGCAATGCAGAGAACGTCTCGGTCGTGTCTTCTTATTCCAGAATTTTGCTATCGGCAATTATATCAAAAGCATCACCTGACAGCAGGCCGGCGAGCACGCATGCATATTGGTTGACTGGAAAATGACGGGGGTAAAGCTGGACTTGCTTCTTCCTTCTGGAGTACGACATCCCGGTGGTGTAGCGTTCTGAAGGAAGGATTACATGCATGCAGACTGAGGAATTCGAGCCTGTCAATAATTTCTACCAAGTACGGGGCAACAGAACCAGTGAAATGGAAAGTCGGTTGGTGGGGTCAACAACCTCAGAATGACTATCGTCATTAGACTTTTCGGTCGTTTTCGGCATGCTCTTTATTAGACCAGTGATGCTGGTTTCTTACTTATTGTGCTCCTGGCAGGGTCGCCACTTTGTAACCCGCAAGCACGGAAGTACTCCAGGGGTTGAGAACAAAGTTCTATTACGCAACACGTAGTTTCTACAAGGGATAAGCAACATGTAGTAAAATGGAATAAAGGAAGTTACAGTTAACTAATATCGTCGTGTTCTTGTTCTCCCCTGGTAATTCAGCGGGAAAACGCTCTAAAAGTCAAACGGGTGAGTGCTGTTAAGGCAAATATCAAATTTTGGACGCGCTCCAAAACAGTTTCTATCCTTTTTCACAACCTCACTCTGAAATGGCCTCTTACCTGCGTTTCAATTGGCGCCAACGGTTACCAAGAGTAACCATCAGGTTGCTGCATTCATACACCGATTTTTAGGTTAAGCAGACTAGTAAGTACCCCTCGCCACTCAATTCTGAACACGTCCATGCAGTCAATTGCATAGCTTTGCGATTTTGAATCCACACTGTTTGCTGTGTCCCCTGTGGCCATCCGCTTCCAGATCATGTGATTGGGGTACCTACGGTTACGCATTTTGCGCGCCAGCTCAATGCTCTTGGGTGGCAACACTGGGAATGACTAATTCTGTGTTGGCGGGTAAGGGTTTCGCTTCCATTGTGCTCGGTGACGTCCAAGATAGTTGAGTGGCGGCATCGTATACTCTAAATTCTGGTGGTATAACGGTGTGGGAACTAAAAAATTAATGGTGTATGGATTTGCTGTCTAAAAACGGTTATGATAAATTAAAGTGATGACTACAGCTGTAGTTGAAGGCCACGGGTAATCGAAAGATAGCACATGGTAAATAGGTAGCTGGGCTCTAACCAAAGGCGGAAATTTTGTTACGAGCCAAGGTGAAATAGAACAGCATTCATCAAGAAGGCAATCGCTAGGCTTAAGAAGAAATTATTAAGGTTTCAATAATAAAAAGGAATTCACAGCATATATGTATAAACTGGTACAATAATGTAACGTTTGTAGTAAAGTAGTGTACCGTAACCGTGGTTACACGTCCTCTAAAATTCCAAAGGGCCTAATTGCAGCGAATTACTGGTATTTCAAGGGTTTGTTAAACGGTGAAATATAGTCGTCTAATAAAATTAAGCCTATTTGAAGTCTCATATGAATAATGGCGTGAAGAAACGTGGTGAGAAGTGTATAATCCAGACTTGCCTCTCATGGTGTGCTGTAATTGTTCGTTGGTGATGAATTCATATATCATTTCCTGCAACGGGGAAATTGGGGAATACGCAGCGTGTAAGAACTGAGATCATGCAGAAATGTGAAAGGTAAATGTTAGGGTTGATGAATATAAACCGGTGAAGGCCATCATGAGGACATATTATTTTGCATTAGGCAATTAAATGGAGGACCTTCTCCAATCCGTGTGAAAAGTAAACCTGACTAAATAACGCTCCGCATAACTTAGGTAATAAGACGTGGCCAGGGTAATGTAAACTCATAAGAAGTGTACAGTTGTGTACTGTGTTAAAGTAGCTGCAAATTATTAACGCGGAATTTATATGGAAATAATAATGTGCGGGCAACTTAGCAGACATATTGCGCAACCGTGGTGCAACCGGAATAATGAATCATCATCATTATCCACGTCAGATAGAGGTGGGAAAACACCCCTGCTATTGTGCCGCAATACATGAAGGTAATACATACATACATACGTATAATACAATACACAAAGGAAGAATAGGTACCACAGTTGCATGCCAGCTGAGCTACCAGCAACGGATAGGCATCGTTCCGGTAAGCTTCCATCCAGCTACTAGGTAAAAAGAAAACATGTTATGTTTTACCCTACGAAATAAGATCGTAGATGGACGGGGAAGCTAAAAGGGATGGGGAGGGACAAAGAAACTCATAGCAGGAACGCCACTGAGGTCGGCTGCTTACCATGTCAGCAAGTGTATCCAGCCAAACGTGTTCACCATCATTTGGACCCCATCCAGGGAGCCGTGACGCTCCAACCGAGGTTAGCTCCGAAGTGAGGGACTTCATTCCCCTGGACCAAGTCATCGCTTGGCCACCTCTCCTCTTCTTCCGCCCACATCACCGGTGAGCAAACAACGCACGTCGAGGGGTCGGTGGGCTGGCAAGCGTAACACGTGGCCGAGCCATCGGAGCCTGGTGCGTGAAATGACGGTGCTGAGCGGTTCAGATCCGTTTCCTGGGCCGCAAACAATGCGTCGAACACGCTCGTAACTCACGCGGCTTTCCCACCAGATGTGAGCCAAACTGCGACGGCACCGATGGTTGAACGTAACTAGCCTCTTTATGTCCGCCGATCTTAGGGGCCAGTTTTCGCGACCGTACAGTAGGGTCGAACGTACCGCTGCATAGTACACTCTACCCTTCTAGGCGACAGTGATATCGCGCCGCCGCCATGGGTGGCAAAGCTTAGCAAAAGTAATTCGTGCTTTCGCTATACGGTTCGTGATCTCGTCTTCGATCCCAAGGGTGCTGATACAACTTCCGTGGTAGTTGAATTTATGAACGACTTCTAGCTGATCCCCACCAAGGGTCAACAAAGGAGGCGATCCCTGCCAATCTTGGAGGAACGTTTTGCATTTCTATGGCGCAAAGCAAAGCCCGAAGCGGCTGACGGCCAGTGCTAATCTGTCCAGCGCGGCTTGACACGTCTGGGAGCTGTTACAGATGAGGGCAGTGCCGTCTGCATACTCCAAGTCAAGAAGTCGTTCTCCTGGGAGTAGCTCTACACCTTCCAACTCATGTCAAAAAAGTGCAAACTCCATGGCTTCGTCAATAGCGAAGTTGAAGAGGAAAGGTGACAGCGGGCATTCTTGTCTCACACCGGTGGATATATTGAAGGGTGGCGACAGCTTGCAGTAAGCCCTGATTCTGCACGTGGTACGCGCATATAATGCTTGGATAATATTTACATATTTCTCAGGCACACCCTTCCTGAGTAAACAATTCCAAAGGGCACATCGATCAACCGAATCGAAGGCAACTTTGATGTCGCGGAACACGACTACGGTGGGCCGCCAATATGTGTGCCGGTGCTCCAACAACTGACGCAGGGTGAAGATGTGGTCGATGCAGCCACGACCCCGACAAAACCCGGCTTGCTCCTCACGAATCTGGCTTTTACGAGCGCCAGTCATTCTGTGAAGAATTATGGAGGTGAATAATTTGAAGGCGATGGAGATCAGACTGATTCCTCTATGGTTGCCGCATGCCGAGCGCGAGCCGCTTTTGAAGATGGGAAGAATAACGGAGGGGCTCCAGTCGGTTGGGACAGTCTCCTGCTCCCACGGTTTAACTAGGAATTCATGTATAGCATTAACAAGAGCAGAGCCACCGAATTTTAAGAGAGCTGGAGGAAGATCATCTGGTCCAGCGGCTTTGTTCAACTTTAACCGTCCGATCTCACGTTCGACTTCTGAGCAAGAGGGTGGATCCAAAGGGAAAGCGCACGGAGCAGGACGATCAGTGACCGGCGAATCGGACAATTCTAGCCGATGTATTTGCTTTTCAAAATGCTCAGCCCAACGCTCCAAACGTTTTGACAAATTGTGGATAGGCTGTCCATTCTCATCACAAATTGTTTCACTAACACCAAGTCTCCTGCTGCTCGGTTCCCGTATCAGACGGAATAACTTACGATGGTTGCCAAGGGCAGCGGCCACTTCCGTCTCTGATGCACGATGAGACCACCAAGATTCGCGGTCTCTCTTCAGGCTAGCGCGGAGTTTTGCCCGGAGCTCTTTGCGAGTTTCATTGTGTTCGCTTCCGGCCGGGATATGCCGGCGAGCGTCGATAAGTTCCAGAGACCGAGAAGAGACCCAATATTCATGTTGGATATTAGACATACCACATGAGGATTTGCCCACTGCTAGTAAGGTCTGACGAACATGTGACCAGTGACCATCAATTGACTCCAGTAAGCGATTACACAACACGCATGTCAGCGTACTTTGCTAGGCATTCAGAACAGCTGGCTTTGTCAGTTGACTGGTGTCAATGCGCTTACAGCGTCGTCGTGGGCGTCCGCCAGGGCGCATCCGCATGTCAGCACATACAAGTGCATGATCAGTGCCAAACATGTGCTCCAAATCGAGCGACAATTCTGGATGCAACCTCTCCAGCGGTAACTGATCGCAATGTTATCGATCTGCGTCCAAGGCTGGTTCAAGGCCGGTGGGCGCCAAGTCACCCTCCGGCCGGTGCTGTGTCGGAAATTAGTGCTCGCAAGAAATAAGCGAGCATCTTCACACAAATGAAGTAACCGCTCACGGTTATCATTACGGGAGCCTACACCGTGCCGACCGCCCAGCTGCCGTTCATCTGTGGGCCACTTTCCAACTTGTGCTTTCATATCCCCCGCCAGCACAACAGTGTCTGTGCTTCTTCTGTGGCGAAGGAGCTGAGTCAGTTGGCGGTAGAAGCCGTTCTTTACCGAATCATCGCTACAGTTTGTGGGCGCGTAGGCAGCGATGATGAATAGGCCCCTACTAGTCCCGCGCGACTTCGAAGCTTTAAACGAGCCAGCCAATCGGACCGCACACATCCGGCTACTGATTGGAATCCAAGCAACCAGAGCAGCTTCAGCCCGGGGACTCAGAGCAATGCCAACACCAGCTTGGCCGGTGCTGGAAGCTGCATCGTCACCGGGTAGGCGCAATGAGAAAATACTGTTTGCGTCACCTGAAGGGGATCGCAGAGTGAGCACAGAGCTCGAGTCTTGCAGGCGGGTCTCTGATAAGCAGCAGATATCGATCGAGAGGGTCTCCAATGTTTGGGCAAGTGCTGCCTGTTGACCGATCTGTAGTGGTGTGCGTACATTAAGGCATGCCAATCTGAAGGAGGATAGAGGGCTCCAAATGGAAGCCGATGAACTGGAATGGACCGCTTGGTTGGACATGGGTTTGTCGACAGGAGAGGAGTGACGCTCCGCGTTCACATATGAGTTGAGACTAGAAGATAAATGCCTAGCAATGCATGTTGGGGGAGGGCCAAGAATCGGGGGTTGAAAACTGGGGGATATAAGTGAAGTTGGAAGGGGACGGTAAGAGTGAACAAGCACAAGGAGGGGAATAAGAAGACGGGAAGGCTCGAGCAGTAGCATCCAAACCCCCTATTCACTCTGCTCGATGCAGCAGATAGGGCACCGTTGATTATCCTCTGCGGTGGCCAGAGCACCAGCAATTTGTTTGAAGTGTGATTCATTGTATTGCGTGAGCAGGATACTGTCAGATTGCCCAGGCCTAGACAGGAGAACGATTAGGGTTTTCAACCAAAGCCTTCGGTTCAAAAACCTGACCGCAAGGCAGCGGGTTTGGCGTTGAACTACAAGGAGTCCGTTTTAAGGAATAAGGTGCCACCCTCATTCCAAACCCCAACCTGGAGGACCAGGAGGCTGAGTTTGTCTGACCTCTAACCATTGACCAATCTGGTATGAGTGACTCTGAAGGTGCAAAAGCACCACCCAGCATAGCTCAATGGATCGCTGAGGTACACAAACCATCGCACCACGGTAAGGTCCAGCTTCATTGCGACGGTCCCTAAACAGAATCAGATATATATACAAACCTTGTTAACACATGTGCATATATATAAACCTGTTTTATTAATGGAATAGATATGGAAGTCTGCAAGTATGATTTATAATGGGAAACGTGCTAACTCATTCATCGATCAGTAACTGCGGGTATTCCCTCTGTAGGGAGGCATATTGCTTCCGTGGAATGTCAGCACCGGTAATCATCATGAAGCATAAGGACGGGTCATCGTCATAATTGTGGCCATATGCACTTGCCAGTTGCAATGTAGCCATGCATACAGAGTTCGGATGGGCACCATGCACTAAACCTCTTCCAAAAGTTAATGAGTAGGTAAATAAATATGTATATTAGGTAAGCTTAAATGTGCTCAAGGAGACACAATGGAAGGACACTGAATCATTTAACGGGTAGCAATTTGTAGGATAATGTAGGCACATTGGTTAACTTAGCTAATGGTCCATATGGCGTTTTTGGACCTAGAAGTACATGCATGAACGCCGTGTGGTGAATTGTTATAGGGCGAAAATGAAGCGCTTGCAACACAATGGGTGTCAGAGAAAATGCCAGGCGCGAAGTTATTAATTTTGCGTTGCCGTTGCTGAATGAAATGGAATTGGAAGCGGTGCGCGTGACGAACAACGTCCACAGCAAAGCGAGAAGTATGCATTACTGGGACCGTCTTTTGGATGTGAGAACAGACGGTGGAACTATATGCCACTACTTTCATCTGAGTTATGATTGTTCGATTTCTCATAATCCGCAAAGTGACACTACTTAAAAATAAACGTTGTTTTTCGGTCACGACATAGAATGGATATACTTAAGAACCAGCAGTGTAATAGAGCCGCAGAGAATGTGGTGTACCATTACGGACCCATCCATCGAACTAGCGGCCAAGTAGTGCGGGCCATGTTTAGTAAGCGCATGTAACTGCCGCAGATGTGGCAGTACTGTCCGCACTCCAGCGGAATCCCTTGGTTACCCCGTCCGCATGGCCATTGCACGGAGAAGTATTATGGGTCGCGTGACAGAGGGGGTAAGCTCGCAAAGTAACTGGTAGCCATTTTGACTTCACTAGCGTAAGCCTATATATGTTCAACAGAGGAACATTGATATCGCCGGTGGCTCTAGCAGCCTCCATTAACGGTGGTTACCTACACAATGTACATTCGAAGACACTGGCATCAATATTACCACGATGTTAGCTTCAACTTTTGCCTCTACATGCCGTCAAGCCGTATTCATATTTAGCCTATATTTATCCCACAGTATGTTTTATTATGGGAACCAGCGTATGGGCTAGGGCCGGCTCCGGAGACATTCGAGACCGGCGTTTAGTGAGCCCATTTTGACAGGACAGGGGTTTCATCTTTACGGCCGCTAATAAAGCGTACTCTGGACTTCACACGGCTCCATGTACGCTGTTTACTGTGCTCATATAAGCCCTTCTGTACTGTACCAACGCCGCTACTATGGAAGTAGCAGCTGTTGGCTTCACATACTATCCTGACGGGCCTATGTAGGTCCAAAACCAGCGGCGGAAAAACGGATACTGTCAAAGTGTCCGCCATAGACATGGCGTGCCTCCGCCATAAATATCGAGTGTTAGAATATACATCCCATAGCGGACGTCATTATTGCTACGAGGGAGGCCACTGACTTGGGCTAAATTGGTGCCTCAAAAAGCATTCACGGAATGTGTCTTATAAACGTTATTAATGCAAGGCATACGCGGGTCATACGGAATTTCATTTTGTGGATCATGGAATGCAAATTTTTGACATCCTTTGGCTGCACAATCTCTGAACTATGGCAGCGAATGCAACGCGTACGTCTGTACCGATTCCAAATAATCACGCCATAATGGGGAGCGGTTTTGCGCTCTTGACCCACAACGCGCAAGCTCTGAGGAACGGTTCATGGTAAATGGTGCAACGAATGGACAAGGAAGAGAAATATTGAATAAATACAAATAAATATAGGTATATTTCTAGACAACCGCTAGATGTTCTTCCTGCGTGGGATCAGATCAAATTGTACATAACATCCATGCTCATGCATGGAGAAGAAATATCGTTAACAACCGCTTTTGATCGTGTTTATCTTTCCGAACAGTAAAGCAGGGATAAATACAAACGTTTCGTAGCCCTCGACATTTTTGAAGGCAGTAGTTTGGGTCTCCGTAGCTTCTGTACGAATTCTGTGCTTTTCACCGGCTACCGCTGCCAAAACTTGAGGTGTCTGATTCCATTAGTAAACGATCAATTAGAGGAAATTTGATCCATTTTCTTTGATCACATCACCGCATTTCGAGCATCCATTAGTAGCGGGCTCATGGAAAGGAATAAGCAAGCCAAAATTAGATCGTGAAAGTAGAGGGTGGAAACAAAGGAAATAACAGTCGTGGCTAACAATAAAGCCTTTCTTAGAAAAGTGCGACTGAAAGGCCGGCCCAATTAACTAGAAAATACACTAATATTGGAAAATGGAGCCAAAATATAGCCCAGAGCCAGCATACCAGAACCGCAAACCTGGCGCGAATTTCAAAGTGTAAATCTCCAAACAAGCGGAATCAGCGCCGTTTTGGAGCCGAACTGTTAACTAAAACAGGACAACAATAGGCGGTCTAGGACAAACCCTAGGCGCTGGTTACGACAAAGGTAAAATAATTAAGCCAGGTGCAGTGGTTATGGAGAGGAAGTAGGTAAAATATACGTATATGTTCATCGTCAGCAATTGCAAATGCATTGGCATTGTTTGATATACAGCTACTGGGTCGCAGGCGCCCACCTTGACATATTTCTGGTTCCTGCGGGCGATATTGAACTCCTTGTTCTTTTGTGAAAACTTCGCGGAGGTGTAGTTGTGCCTTTTCTCCTTGGAACAGAATCCAATTTGCCACAAGTTCACTTTAAATTGATCGCACAATAATTGGCCACTCAGTTGCCCCAATTGTTGTTACGCACATGGAAGGAATGAGTGAAGGGATTATAAGGCATACGAAAAGTTAAAAACAATTCCGATAAATGCGGACAAAAATAGAAACAATTTGTTAAGAGAGAAAATAAAGCTGCGTGTTTCAGTAGAAAAATACCAATTAA
Source organism: Dicrocoelium dendriticum (assembly GCA_944474145.2). Classification (NCBI taxonomy): domain Eukaryota; kingdom Metazoa; phylum Platyhelminthes; class Trematoda; order Plagiorchiida; family Dicrocoeliidae; genus Dicrocoelium; species Dicrocoelium dendriticum. The sequence continues at coordinate 71,676,354 of OX104067.1, read as the reverse complement.
CAAAAAAAACAGCCCTACTTTAATATCATGAAACATATTTGAAACCGATCGGGAAGTCATCATTTCAGAAAACTTGGTAAAAGACCGGTTAATGTATTTATGATGATACACAACGTTTCGCATTTGACACAAATGCTCCATCAGCCCTACTTTTCTTACGCTGATATTGCTCACCGGCGCAAAATTTCAACCTGAGTTATTCTCAGATAAAAGAAAAAGCCTTTCTACAGTTAGAATACCGCTTTAAGTGGCACAAAATTACACTGGTCTGGACCAGCTTTAGCGCCTGAATACGTTGAACGTAATAGCAACACAATATGTGCAGTAGTTTGCGAGTTATTTGCAATTAAATGATGGTCTACGAATAAGGCCATTTTTAGTTTTCGCTAAAAATGGCTTTCTGCTTTGCAAGCAGATAGCAGAAAAAAGAAAAGAAAATATAAAAACTAGGGATGCGGCGTATGTTCTAGATAGGCATAGCTATCCAGAAATGCTCTAATTAGCCCCTAATACCCTGCGACAACTACGGACTGCGCAGGTGGCCGAAAAGTAAACTTTGCAGGCATACATGACAAATAAATGCAGATAAAGGATGATCTTGCGCGAAAGCGCTAGAAATCCAGCATGGAATATTATATCTACATGGGAATTCAGGGGAGCTTGTAATTAACTCACGGTTAGAAGGCCATAGCGTACCATTTTCAGTGGATACTGAGCCATATAAACAACCAGTAAAATAGTGTTTAGCATTTTTTAAGCCTCTAAGCTTTTCTAAAGCTTACAACAAGCCCGCATGAGCCAGGTCTACCTGAGTATCCCTGGGGATCTTTCAGATCCGTTGACAGATTTCGGCCTACAAAATACGCACATTACTTAGCTAAACATCACAAGATTTATCTCTTAGAGCCGATTTTCTATATTCATGTGGCTCTGTCTCTAACGTCAGTGAGCTATAGGAGCCTGCCACCAATAATAAAGAAATAAGCATGGGAAAATTTAGTAAAATTTAGCTAATTGCATTTGGGCGTGAAATCCGTTTTGGTCTACATTGGTTGGGCTTTAACAACTCTGCTTCTGTTGGTTGAGCTTGCTCATACTTGAGGTATTGTTATGCCGCATGTGTAGATGCACACTATTGTGCAGCTCTTTGATGAATTTCAATTTATTTCTCTCCATTTTTAAGTTCCGAAGATAGTGCCGGCGGTGTTCATCCAGTTGGCAATGTTAACTGGTACTCTAATGTCACACCGACTATTTCTTTTGTGATTTTCCTGGCAAGAGCTGTTCTAGCACCCTAAGCAAAGAGCGATAAGGTAAATCAGGAGTAGAATAGTAACAAAAAGCAGTGGGAGCTGGTCGTTCACCCGCCATTACGCATTGCGCATGGTAGGCTTTGGAGCCAGCTAAAAGATAAATGACACACGGACGGCCAAGATAAGAAAAGTGGTGATGGAATTTTCTTGTGCTCCAGCCAGCCAGTGTGACAGGGGCCTCTCTGAAGTTGGTTAGCTTTCGTGCCAGTGAAATGAAATCTGGAAATGCGAGTGTTTTACGAGCAAAAGCAGTTAAAGAAGAGGATCTGGTTTTCATTATGCCTGTCTACTAGTGTTGACAATAGCGAAAGGCACATGTATACCAGATAAAGCTAAGTATATGGGGCCAAGAGAGTATAAGTGGAGAGCAACATGTCTGATTATTGGGTCTAGAACTTTTAAAGTGCGCTCATTGTCAACAATAAGAAAGATATATTTTTTTATGTTGCGGTTTACCTACTGATAGTGTTTGGAAACTGCTGACTATAGTAACAAGTGCTGAGACTTAATGAAAAAGCTTCAATTAGGGCAACAACGCTAGAACCTGACATTTCACATGAGGCTTAGTGTTGTTAAAATGTTTTTAGTAGACATGACTCATTGGTCACAAGTATAAGTATTCGCAAGAGACCTAGTGGACTAGGTATATGGAAAATACTAAGGGGTAAAGATGGTGACGAAGGAACCAAAGTGTAGAAGAGAAGGAAGCAGTGAAGTAAAGTTTGTCCGTTCGGATTGCTTCCCCATTGCTATGCAATATCCTACCTGGTCAGTGCCTACAGGCTTACGATGCTCCCATTCAATAGTACTAGGCTGCTTTACGTGCTGATCTGTTGAGCAGTAAGAAACTGGACGTCGAGAAGGAGCTTTCAAAGGATTTGAGCTACCGATTAGTGTTTCCAGGTTGCCTTTGCGGTAGCGTCTACCATTTCAAGACTTCCTATTTAACTTAGTGTCGGTGGGAGCCAGTAAAGCGCTCAGCTACTACTGGGGTGGGCTGAATATCTTTTGTGGTCGGAGTAGCAGTCCTAACATCTGTAAGATGCGTGCAACTGATCTGGCCAAGATCTCTCACGTAGTGTGACAGGGACCGCAAAGTATGGGGAAGACCTGTGAGCCCAAGATGCTCCTGTCATGGAGCCTAGTTGAGCGCAATACAAAGTTGCGCCAGAGCTGACCAAAATGTGATCTATGCCCCATCTGGGCCGGTCTCAAAAAGGTTGTCATCAGAATCACAGATGTAGAGAAATAGGTGTCCAAAAAATTAGCGAAATGCATTCAGGTGAGAAATACCACGAATGCCGCTTTGATTAGGCATGATCATCTCATCTTATAGAGGTTGCACTTTCCCATTTGTGACGGATTATTGGTCCTCATGTGTTAAAGCACACCATTTCTGCATCGCGTTGCTATTTTGAGCTCTAACTATCTTGGTTGGGAGTCCGATGCAAGTGCAAGTGATATTCATCAGCGTAAGGTAATAGAGAACTGGGAGATCACAACAGCTATTAACTTGGAGGTTTCCTGGTGGAAAGCTTCCACATTGTCAGGCGACGTGAATGAACAATAATATAACGCAAGCAGAGAAGATAACGGAAAACAAGTGGGAGCTGGTTGTTCACCCACCATTACGCATTACGTATGGTAGGGTTTGGAGCCAGGTAAAGGTTAAAATTACGTACGAACGGCCAAGGAAAGAAGTGGTGGTCCAAATATCTGGGTGTCTAACTTTCAAGGTGACAGGGGCCTCACTGCCGCATGGTTAGCATTTTGCCAGAGAAAGGGAATCCGGAAAAATTGTTGTGCAAGCATAAAGGATTAAAGAAAAGGATCTGGTTTTTCATAATGCCTGTCTACCAGCGTTTCCGATAGTGATAGGCATACGTATAACTCAGATAAAACTAAATGTACAGGCCAAGAAAGCTTAAGTGGAGAGTAAATGCCTGAATATAGGTTATGATGATATTGCCTTCGAGGTGGGTAGGTGGCCCTGTTACATAACCAGCGTTGTAAATAGCGAGTACTTAAACCTAGGGGAGGGCATCGGTTATGGGCAACTAGTAGATGCCGATTACGTAGGCTAGTAGAAATACCTATAAAGCAGGCAATTTATACGACTATTTTAGACGGATAAATGGTAACTTACGGGTGCACCATATGTGTGGACAACAACGCTAGAACCTGGCATTTCACATAAGGCTTAATGTTGTTAAAATGCTTTTAGTAGACGTGACTCATGGGTCACAAGTTTAAGTATTCGCAAGAGACCAAGTGGACAAGGTATTTGGAAATTCTAAGAGGTAAAGATGAAGACGAAGGAACCAAAGTGTAGAAGAGAAGGAAGAAGTGAAGTAAAGTTTGTCCGTTCGGATTGCTTCCCCATTGCTATGCAATATCCTACCTGGTCAGTGCCTACAGGCTTACGATGCTCCCATTCAATAGTACAAGGCTGCTTTACGTGCTGATCTGTTGAGCAGTAAGTAACTGGACGTCGAAAAGGAGCTATCAAAGGATTTGCGCTACTGAATAATGTTTCCAGGTTGCCTTTGCGGTAGCGTCTACTATTTCAAGACTTCCTATTTAACTAGGTGTCGGTGGGAGCCAGTAAAGCGCTCAGCTACTACTGGGGTAGGCTGAATACCTTTTGTGGTCGGATTAGCAGTCCTAACATCTGTAAGATGCGTGCAACTGATCGGGCCGAGATCTCTCACGTGGTGTGACAGGGACCGCAAAGTATGGGGAGGACCTGTGAGCCCAAGATGCTCTTGTCATGAAGCCTAGTTGAGCGCAATACAAAGTTGCGCCAGAGCAGACCAAAATGTGATCTATGCCCCATCGGGGCCGGTCTCAAAAAGGTTGTCATCAGAATCACAGATGTTGAAAAGGCGTCTTATGTTATCCAGGCACATAAACTTTCGTACCTCCTGCTTGAAAGCCTGTGGATTGTGAATCTCCCGCAGCTGTGAAGGTAATTTGTTCCAGATATTTACATAAGCGACAATGAAAAAACGTGAACGTAGTTTCTTCCTCGCTGGCAGCGGGGCAACAGTGCAGTGCTTGTTTCGGAGGTTGAATTCTGATCCTCTTCTCAGTGTCAGGCTGGGGATATCACTGTGCACCGCTTGGTATATTAACTTTGTAAGAAGCACAGGTTTAAGATACTGCGACGCAGCCATAGAGGCTGGAGTTTGAGATGGTTACACCTCGGTAGGTAACTAAGCGCTAGGCCTTGTGAGGCTAATATTTTGGTAAACCGTCGGTGAGCCTTTTCGAGCAATATGTGGTCTGATTTCCGCAAATTACTGAAGATGAAGGGGCAGTATTCCAGCTGCGGACGAAAATGACTGCGGTAAAGCTCCAACCTTGCTTCAGCCGAGTTAATGTGGTGGCCTACGTGCTTTTGCTACCTGATACTGCACATTCTCTGAAAAGTTGAAGGTCATAGAATAGCGAATACCTAGGTCAGTAGCTGACGTTTTTAGTTGGATGGGCGTACCATTCAAACTAAACGCACCATCCGATATGGAGCATTAGTGGGTCAGAATACTAGATTTATCAGCAGAGAATGTCAGTTGCCAATTTTGACACCACGACTCTAAGGTCTTCAGGTCTTCACGGATCTCTTGTAGTGCGGATACTTTTGCGCTTGGTGGGAAGACATATACGACCTTTATATCGTCGGCAAAGAGGAATGGGCGACCATGGCGCAGGCTGCTACAGATGTCGTTCACATAAATCAAAAACAGTGTTGGTCCAAGCACGCTGCCTTGCACAACACCGCTGGAAACTGTGACAGGGATGGACTCAAAGTGTGCTACTTTCACGGACTGCGTACGCCCGGTTAGGTAGGATTGAAGCCAGTCAAGCAGAGGGGTGACTACACCGTAAGTCTTGAGCTTATGTAATAGGCGTTTATGGGGGACCCTATCGAACACCTTTTGCATATCGAGGTATAGGGTAATAATCGTTAGACCTGAATCAATTGCACCAGTGACCAGGTTGAGAAAAGCAAGCTGGCAGGTTGCGCAGGATCGTGCGCTTAGAAAACCATGCTGTGACCTGCTAACGTGGCCTCCTGCATTCAAGCAGGCCATAAGCGCACGCTTAACCGATTTCTCCATCACAAGTGAGAGAATAGATGTGTGGTTTATGGGTCGGTAGTTGCTGACTTCCTGTACGGAGCCACCTTTATGGCGCAGTGTGATGACAGAGTGCTTCCAAGCCAATGGGTATTAGCCCTTCTCCATAGAGAGTGTGAAGAGTTTCAAGAGGAGTATGGAAAGGTCATCGCCCCCATGCTTAAGTAGTATGGGTGAAATTCCATCAGGACCAAGTTTAGTGGATGGTTTTATGGTTTTGCTAGCGGAACGGATGCCTTTTAGGTCGAACTGAACCGTGGAGAGCAGCTGGTTTGTGGACACATCCAGCTCAGTAGTGACCGGGGACAGTTCCTCACACTGGGACTCTTTGAAGTAAGAGTTGAACATCTCACATATAGTCCGTGGATCTTCACTTGCTTTGCAAGGGCCGACGCGTATGGAAGTGATCTTTGCTCCACAATGAGGAGTGCGAGAACGCAGCAGCCAGCTGAGGTGCTTGGCTTTGTTTGCACTGGCCATGGCTGCTCTTTCTTGGGATGTTTTAATCAATACAGACCTGGACGATAGCTGGCTCGCAATCTCCTTGGCTCTCAGCACATGCGCAAAGTTGAACTTCTTGTAGTAGGAAAGTCGTAGTTGCCTCAACCTTGCATGCAGCTTAGTTTTCCTCCTAATTTTTCCTGAACTTTTATTTAAAGGAGTGAACGGAGCCAATAGGTCTAGACAATAGTGCAGTTCGCCATAAAATATTGCGGACGATTGCTCCAGGGAGTCGGACAGAAAGAACTTTTCCCAGTTCCTTGCTCGAATAGTCGTGGCAAATGTGGGCCAGTCTATGGAGCTTATCGGCCGGTCTATCTCAATGGCCACTGATCTACTAGTACAGCTTGCCGGGATGTTTGCAAACAGCGAGCAGTATATCCCTCTGTGGTCGCTCCCCGGAAACTCTAGGCCTACAGGTGCACGTATATTGGATATACCCAGTGTAAATATCAGGTCTAACAGGTGTTTGGACCTTGTCGGCGTTGATAAATGCTGCACCCATCCTCCCAATTTGATGCAGGTTAATAGCCCACTATACTTCGCTGGGGCAGTGGGTGGAAACCACTGGATTTCAGGAAGATTGAAGTCGCCCGCCGCAAGCTTACATGCAGTGGATGGCTCGCAGCTAGCTCAAAAGTAGTTATTAGCGCTTTGTCACTCACGGGTGATGTATCAGGAGCCCTGTAAATGCATCCAACTAGTAACTTGGGTCCCATGGCATCAACCGTTATCCATATAGAGTCGGTTTCACTGAAAGTTAACCTACGGATTCAAGTACCACGAATGTCGCGCAAATGCGGGTAGTTAGGCCGCGTATGTAGCAACATAAATGTCCACTGGATGATTATCTGGAGAAGGAAAGGCGATGGGATTGGTGAGAAGCACATGATCCGTTAACATAGGTACGACGCGCAATAGGAAGCACATTCAAAACAGATGCAAGTGGCACGTAATACTGTGACTGTTTTCTCGTGGACGTCAGGAAAGACCCTCGGATACAAAGGCAAATATTTTAGGGTACTTGTTTAGCGTTGCCATCCCTAATAACCGGGGAAGGAACAGCACTGAAGCCCGTTTGTACATCGCCTGCACGGACAGCGAGGTGTTATTGTAAGCAACCTGCAGTGTAATCCGACGGTAGAGCTTGTGGTCGACGATTACGGACTCACCCACTGAAACAACGGCTAAGTGGTGCTTTGCATGCAAGCCGATGCATGTACACTATGGGCTTGTAATGAAGTACCGCTAGGCTATATGACAGAAGTTGGCCCTAAAAAGGGCCAAGGGGTCAGTCACGAAGGTATGGAAATGTGGACGTTGTTTTCATTGCGGACTCACCAGGAGCAGGAAAACGGGGTTGCGGGCAGTTGTGAAAATTGAATACCACTAGTGCTGCATGCGGGGTGGGTTACAAAACACGGAAGCATGGGCAAGCAGCATTTGACTACGAAGGTAATTATTGGAGTAAGGAAGCTTAGTGCCAGCATGGAACGCACGACGTATGAGCAGACGGGGTACGGTGCGGGACATGCGGGCTAGAGGTTGGACAATGTACTCATGTGGAAATTCGTATACGCAGTGGACTGGCAGCTAGGAGGCGGGTTAGGGGCATAGTGCTGAAAGGTAGAATATTAATCACCTAACCACGTACTGACTCGGTTTCCAAATTGGACTCATGTGGACATTCATATAGGTGGCGGACTGGCGGCAAGACTGACCGTTTTGTACTGACGTTCTTGTAGTGTTTCGGACGGTAATCGGAAAACCTGCGCGTCCTAAGCAGCTTCCCTCATACCTGTACGGATGGATGGATGCCTTTATTCAGAGGATTGGATCAGCCATCACCTGAATGCGAAAAAGCCTTCAAACCCATTGCTTAACACAACGTACCTGAAGCAAACCATAACTAACTTCCTGTGGTCCCCTTTGTCAAGCGTACAAGCACTGGCTTATGGCTTGTCAGCCATTGCAGGCTGCTCAATCGACCTCGAGAATACGACTTCCCCGGGGTTCCAGCTTGCTGGCGGCAGTGCTTCATGACGTGGTAGGTTATCGCCTGGTAAGCGTTCTCTCTATAAATAGCCACTGCTGTCTGTTTAACAGCACTGTGACGAGGCGGATGTCACTCGCCTCTAACTAAATTCCCTGCCCCATGATTACCCAACCAACCATACTCCCACCATGGACGTCATCCAAACCTTCTCACAAGGTCCACGTGCTCAATCGTAATCGCAGTGGCACTTATTCAGACTCCGTAACACGTAGATACATGCGCTCCCACATACATGGATGAACTCACAGATCCAAAGTTCATGGTTAAATTGCACCATCTTTTATACCTTTCCCGATAAGTAGTTGTACCTTTACCCTGATCATGTCTACATAGGCGTGTCTCGCCTTGCACAAGGATAAATTATTTATTTATTTATTTATTTGACCTTAAACTTTTCCAATACATCCTAAGAAATGGTCGTTGCAGCAAATTGCATGCTTGGTGCTAGAAGGAGTTCAGAGGCGTTGCTGGGAATCCGTCATGCAGAGTTCTTGTGTAGCTTACGCAATTGGACCCAGTAACCAGACCATACTTCTAGTGTGTTACCTTGAGCGCCGTGGAGATCTTATTTACAACAGACGAATTCTCTTATCCGAACTTGCCATGTAGGTACGAAAGCACTTTGGGTTAAAAATTGACGTCCGCACACCAGATAACAAGTGGAAGTACAAGAGCGGACTATGTCACGTCCGTCCGGAGGCAGCCCTATTAATTTTCCAGCTGGTCGCCGCTTCGCAGGAATGAAACAATGAAGCTGGATGTTACACTACATGAACGCAATTCGCTTTGGACAAGTCACCAAACCCCACAAAAAGTTCCCGCTTGCATGTAGACATCACACAACTTCCATTTTGTTATCTCTTTGTGGTGAATTCCTATGTAAGTGGAATGTTGACCATCCGTCAGTGATATTATTACCATAATGGAGTAAGAGCGAACACGGGATTTCCATGGGGAAATCCGGAAATTGCACCGCAATTAACAACGTATGTTAGGAGGCTCGTAAAATGGATGTTTAAGTGGAACGCATTATCCTTCTGCCGCAAGAACCCCAACGTTACAAAACACATTCCGCCCGATGAACCTGGCAACCTTGCCAACCTGTGGCAATAGACGCAATACGCATGATGAAGTAAATCAGGCGATATATTCATAGCATGCGACCGCATCATCTTACGACATATTTTGAGCTATAAATAAATAAATAAATAGTTTATTCTCGAATTTGTCGAGACACACCAAGCAAGGCATGATCAACATTTACATGCAACACTGCTTCGCAACAAACACGTTGCTATGAGTGTAATCGGCAGTAAGCCGAAGATTGTACAGGCTGCGGAAATTGTGTAAGTAGTCATGGGGGGTAGAGTCTTCAATGAATGACGAAACGTAGAATTCTAGCGTGCGTAGTGGAAACAGTCAAGGCACTACATGTATAAAGAAAACGATACATATAGGCATGGTGTAACTTATTATTGAAAGTGTCAGGGCAATAGTGAATAATAATTCTGGTCGACTTGCCAGTAGGTTGTTCTGGGCAGTGACTTTATTTAGTGGCGAGGCACATCCGCCGCGTCGCAGTGTTGTTACGCGGACATTTGTGGCTTTTTATAGGGAGAACGCTTGCCAGGCGAAAACCCACCACGTCCTGGAACACTGTCAGTGCACTAATATAAAACTGGCAGACCAGGTTGTCGACTGATTTCACACTCAGATATCCGCAGTCAAATGACCTTCAATTTCCTCTGTTATTTGATCAGGTATCTTGGGCCGCCATAATGGCCGAGGCGAATCGAGGATGGGGGCTTCACGGAGAATCGTCTTTGTGGGTATGCAGGTGGGCGAAACGTCAGTTTCTTGCGTCTGGATATTTCATGAGTATGTATTCTTTTCAGGAGTGTGAAGTTCTCGGATCCAGCTATCATCACTGGACAACGGTCATGGTATAGAGTGCTGTTGTATCCGTTTGTTGTACAGCCATGTGCTTCATAGGTCCTTATTGCTTGTCCTGTCCCGGACAAAAGCGGTTTCTCGGTCCAATCCCAGATCCCCAAGAAGTTCCGGACCTCGAAGAAAAGGGAAGGTGAGAGACAACCAAGGCCGCAACGAACAGGCGTGGAAACAAGCATTGTTAAACTCCTATGTTATAACATTTAGAGTGGAGGCAAATGATGTACAAGTTGCATCGATGATTGTGTTGAAGGTGTTTTTTGAATGTTTTTCAAAGGCAATGGCCCTATGTTGGTTTCTAGGTTCTTCTCAAGTTACCGTGCCATACTGCGATCTCAGGGGACGCGGCGCAAGCCTCAGAACCAAACGGGCGTTATATATCCTCACGTGTGCAACCGTGTTGCAGCAATGCGCTGAAGTCAAAGAGTGAGAATCACACACGCCGCTGTTACATCTGTAGGGTTGCAGACCGGAAAGCTGTGTAAGGAGACAGCTGCAAAGGTTAACTGAGCAGCCTACCGATCGTAATAGTACGTTTAGGAGTTAGCATGCATCCTGCAAGGGATATGTCTCCAGGAAGTAATCACGGGGCCATGACACTAGATGCTGGGCAACTGAAGCAACAGGTAAGTGACGATGCCCTGCACGTACTCTTCCGGCAGAGCTCATCCAACAATGACATGTGATCGTACGCCGAGCGTTCTGCGAGTGCAGTTGAAGGGAATATTATTCCGCTGACTGCTGAGCCAAGGAATCACTAGAACAGGGCTCTGATGGGAAATTTCCGTTAACGTACACCTTACCAATTGGCTCCCATTCACAAGGATTTTCGCCCACGTTAGGCTTCCATTCAACGATCATGCTAAATGCTGGTATGCTCCTCTTCGCCGTTGTATGCTACACAACTTTGATGGAACCAATGTTTGCATGCGTCACACAACCTCCTGAACTTCATTAGCCACTGTTGCATCATCTTCCTCCTTCATACAAAATGCGCATACGTCAAATACGGACGGATCCGGTGTCCTCCGCCGCCTTTATTCCGCTTTAGAACCAACGGATGTGGTGCTTCCGAGACGCCAAAATTTCAAAGGACGTACCGAGATGTATTACGCAGGACCCTTCGCTACACGCAGTTAAACGGGTGCTTTCCAATTCGCGGGGCCAACCGACGCAGGTTTCGTATTCTTCCTGCTCTCGTCCCCTAACAAAACATCCCCTGCACGTCACCTACAGCAATGTTATGCTGCACGGGACGTGTGCTTGGAACACGCTTGGCGTCATATGGCAGTCCATATCTCGCCGTTCTGTGACACTAGGGTCCCATTAATCGATGGCGCCAGTCATCCACGTCTAGCGGAATCGGATCGCTGCAGTGCCACTTCGTGCAGTAGAGGGATACATCACTATCCCCGGACATCACCACCGCCAGCCTCCCGAGTTCTGCGTCGTACCGCACCGACCACAGGCTGCAAATCTGCGCATTCAATTCAGCCATTACTTTCTCCGTCTTGCGAAGTGTAGTCGCCTTGTCCACTGTACGTAGCTCAAGGGCATCTCCAGCATCAACGAACGTCACATCGCTAATTTCCGCTGTCTCCGGGGACAAATCAACCGGCCGACTGCATGGAGCACTCCAGCTGCAATCTCCAACAATACTGGCCATAAACATCCCCTTCCTGGCAGTGACGTGGCACATGTGCGCACACCGCATTCGTCGTTGCAACTGAACTTCACATCCGCAATAGTCGTAAACCCCTTTAAACCGCCGCCTCTTTGCACCGCGGGTGCATTCTACCACCCAATACGTGCCTACAGCATACAATGAGGTGATCCCAGCATTTCTCCAGTGCCTCAACTACTGTTTACGAGCGTACGGAAGAAACCGAGTCAATATGGGGGTTGTAAGCAACAGCTTCACATGTGGAACGTATGGCGTCGCACCGTCTCCCGATCGCTATTTGCCGAACTTGCATCCACGAAGGCAATCGCTTAATAACCACAGTGAATAACGATCTCAGAGACGATTGCCCTGCCAGCTCTTTCTCTAAATGTGTATTTTCATTCTCCACGCTGTTCGTCGTTGCGCAGCCGAACCAACCTACCTCACGCTGACGATGAGCTGCCTATGATGATGCCCAAGGAAGCCAGGTACGCCGCACGTACCGGTACAATTCCGCACTTTTGCCTGCAATCGCTCTCAGGACGGTGCGGAAAGGTCCCATATCGCGTGTGTAAATCAATGACATCAGCCACTGCCGAAGGAGGCTCTTCACACCGGGATCTAGGCCAGCAAGTTGTGCACACCGTCAGTACAAATCTTTCATAACTTGAAAACGGCAAAATACAACCGCCGCGTTTGGCTAGGCGGACCTCAGATGCCAAGTTGCGCCATGCACTTGTCCATAACAAGCGTTTGCACTGACGGTGCGCAAGGCTCCAACTCCTTCGTAGCTTACACCGCAAGTGCGTAGTTGTGCGCCATCTCATTTAGCAACAACGCGTAAAAATATGAATACGCAATTTCGGTTACGTCTATTAACATACAGCGCCAGAGCATATAGCCACCATATTTCAATTGGCGCGTTGCATCGGCCGAAAGCACCTTACAGTAACGCGCATCTAGGGATTCCATGCAAGACCGCATGAAAATACATATCTAACTGGTTCCCTCTCTCAGTATCTTACGTGCTATTCTTCTCCAGCAATTCCGTCACCTCACCTACCTCCCCTTCCTACTGCTTCCGGTGACGCTTTGCCACCGTCTTTGTGTCGTCAACCGTCAACACGACCGTGCTTCCGGTTTTTGTAACGGGGACACTCACGGGTGCTTTTAAACACTGACATAAGGCTTACAACCGCTTGCTCCTCAGATTCCTTCAAGTGAATATTCCGGGAATACAGCCACTGCATACAGCCACGCATATGTATATGTGTAGGTTTATTAGAATATATACAGGTATGTATATAGGTAAATGAGTACATACACATAGATATGTTACCAGAGGCACTATGCTGAGGGGCATGTTGCAATTATGTGTTTTCTTCACCGTAGTTGGTGAGATGCCACCGATACCTTACTTGGGTTTTTAAGATGAATACATGGTCGTCTATGTCACAATTTTCTGGCGATGGTTCAAGTGGCTGGCTAGCCGAACAACCTCCTCGTTATGCCAGATTGGTTGTTCGGATAAATCCCGTTTCAGCAAATGGTTCGGCGGCAGTGTTCCAGGATGTGGTGAGATTTCGCCTGGCAAGCGTTCTCCGTATTAAAAACCACAGATATCCGTTTGACAACACTGTGACGTGGCGGCCGTGACTCGCCACTAAATAAAGTCACTGCACCTGCCCTTTTCCGGATGGTCATTCACACATCATGAACGTCATCCGATTCAAAGCATTCCATTGATTTTCTTCTTTGATGGCGAACCCAACGAACTAAAACACACACAGAGTCACATTTACCCACTCACGTAACATGGCTACTTCCAAATACAGACATAAACTTATTTTTACATGTCAGCACATATAACTTCCTATGCTATTTGTCAAAATGTACTAATTTGTGCAAGTGCCGATCATGCATGTCTGTTTTGCCATGATCATGCCCTTGATGATGTGCCTTGCAACGACGAGAATAAGCTACTTATTTATTTATTTAAGCGTTTGGTATGGTACTGTTTACGTAACATACAGTGATTGTGGAGATATTGTTGAACTTACATCCGTTGAAATAAACAAGTTGGATAACTCAATGGCGGTTTAAAGTAAGTGCGTTTTACTTGCTGAGTAACTTACCACCTATGCGATTTAAAGGTGGAGGTGTATAGGTATAGCAGTAAGCCTGGACATTTGCATGTTGTTTTATGGTTTCAATGTTATTGATAGCCTGTTTGTCATGCGCTGCAAATGCATGTTGACAATGTTAGTGCACCTCTATGCAGCGATACCTTGTCGAAGCCGACTACAAGGGTCTGTGGATTTCGGTTGTTTCTGTCTGTGTGTATACCCCGTTGTCCTAGAGATAATGGTATGACGCTTGCATATACAAAGCCTTGCAACGGCTGGGGTACAGCAAACGGCCGTATGATTACGTTATCTCGAAAACCTCGCGATGGTGTTCCTGTGTGTAGTTTATCCCCTTTTACGGAGACCGTTTTCCCATTGACCTACCACCGCGCCATATATCCTCGGATTTCCAACTGCGTTGGCGTCGCGTGTTTGGAACTGCTAGTGGATACACTATAAACCAAGCGTGCGAGGTATATAATCACCGGCTTACTGTGATAGGCGGCGTGGTTGAACGGTGGCGGCGGGATGAGTAGGTGGATACCGCCAACCAAATCAGACTGAATGCAACCCCGTAAATAGTTGGAAAGTAACGCTTACGTATGTGATAGTCGAACTTCATGCTGGAAGAATGCGTTAGGTAAGGGATAGGCGGCGGATCGATGGAGTTATACATGAAAGGCATTCTTATGCAGAGGTAAATGTCGCCCCAGTTTTTAATATTTAAGTTATGGAACTTTTTAATTAAATATTTGTGCTACACGTGTCAGTAAAATAATGGATAACATATTTGCACATGTTAATAACCGGATGACGGTCCACTGGCATACAAAGGCAATGGAAGGTGGCATGCGTAAGAGAAGGGTGAGGAAAACGGTAGGCAAACTAATCAATGCATCGTCGCCCAATCCCAATCAAAACGTTCACGCGTATGCTGCGGACGAATGCAAAGCGTCACGTAAGCTCAGCTGATCACTGAGTCATGGGGTATAGGTGCTTTTGTTAGGTGTAGGAGTGCAAGAATACGCTAAATAAGTAGATGTGACTTGGTACCTCGTAAAGTATGAAACAAGTACGGGGAGAACTGGTGGCTGTTATACATGGGGCTTCACAACCTGCCAACCGAACTGTGAGAGGCTGAAATAGCTATGAGGTGAAGTGGTAGTTTCGCTATAGGAAAGGTAGCTGGAAAGGGAACTACGTATGACACACCGAAAGCGAGAACGAGGTGCTCGACCTTCACACCAGTTCTAATATCCGCGTCATTATGGGGAGCGGGTCTAGGACGCACCCTATCTGCAATGCGTGGACAATAAAAAATGATGGGCCCTTAAGTGCCATTTTTGCGTTCCCTTGATGTAAGCCCTAGGGAGGGCAAACGTGGCGTTCCCTTGTTTGATGTCATGGAAGCGAATGGAGCAGCTGAACATGGTGGTGCTGTGCAGCCTTGGTGAATATCAAGGTACATGTATTTATTGCATGCATGCTTACCGGACAGTAGTTTCACGCTCTTCAAGGTCGGCGCGTGGTGCAGATGGGGTTACTTTCACAGAAGGCAAGGACAAATGGGGCCCTGGAAAGGTATTCGACATATGGATACGCTTACACCTGGTTTATGCAACGAACGGGCGGGGTAGGCGGTGAACTGAGGTGCGAATGTATGGGCAGCAAACGGAATCTATGAAGTGCAGAGCAACAGAGAAGCGATATCCACCTACCGAAAGTTTATGGCGGCTGCGGACAGCTGTGTGTCCGTTACCAGTGAGGACATTTGTCACCTGCAAACGGGAGGATAACAATTGCGGTGCACAAGGGGAGAACAAGCAGTCAGTTGCGTTCAAGCCTTTGGAGGGAAAGGTTACAGGAAAGACACGCAAGCTGACCTGTGAGCCTTGCAGGGGATGAGAATGGCGGAGAACACATGGATGACGTTGCTCACATAGCAACGGATGAGGAATGTGGCAGGTTACCAAGGTGCTACGGTTTGGAGAACATGCGTAAGGTATGAAGTGAAAAGTAACAGAGAAGCCATATCTACCTACGGAAAGTTCATGGCGGCTGAGGATAACGTTGGCTGTGGACAAGCAGCGAACAGGCAGTCGGTAACGTTCCAGTCTGTGGAGGGCAAGATAGCAAGAAAAACACGCAAGCTGCCCTGTGAGTCTGGCCAGGTATTGCAATGGCGGGGGACACATGGATAACGTTGTTTGCATAGCGACGGAGCACAAACGTGGCATGTTACGGAGGTGCGAACCGAAGTAGAACATGTATAAGCTATGAAACGAAAAGTAAACGGAGAACTTATATTTACCTACGAAATCTTCATGGCGGCTGAGGAAACTTGTAGCAGAGGTTACCACTGAGGACCTCTGCCACAGGCGAACAGGAAGCTAACTGTGCCGGTTGTTTCATCTCCGGAGAGTTCTGCGTCGTACCAAGCCGGTTGTCTTTCACCCCGTGTTCAAAGCTCTGGTCAGACCACATCTGGAATATTGCGTTTACGCCTGGGCATCATACCTACAGAAAGTTATTACTTGCGTCGAGATTGTGCAACGACCAGCCACTCGATTAATAAGTCAGCGTGGATTATCTGGTGAAGATGGGTTGTGTAACTTGGATTTGTTTTCGATAAGAAGACAGATGGAAATGACTTGACGGAGACGTTCAACATCATGAAGTGTCGCAGGGGTATCAGGCACCGTTTCAGGCCAGGTACGAACTACCCGGCTGGACAGTGGTAGACACGGCAACCGGCAAAGCCAGGAAAGTATTTGCACGTGACCCGGTGTTAGCAAGACCATGCGCAACGAGAGATGACTGTGGAATCAGAGATTGAGATCGTTGCACCAAGCATTTCATGCATGAGGGTGCCAAATACACCGACCTTATTTGATCATCCTTCCTATCCACCCGACACTTGCCATGAGGTTCCAACAAACGAACCACCTGAAACCCATCTCCATCTGTTTTACACACGTGTGGCCGCCTCATGTACCACAAGTTAGCCTTCGTCATTCGTAGGCCATAGGTCCTCCACACATGAGACGATATTTCACGGATCCCCCCACTTCCACACTCTTCCATCATTTGTCGAATGTACGCACCAAAAGTGTACATACCGGCGCGGAAAGTCTCCAGCGACCTTCTTACTACTTTGTTCAAGTTCAACTTGAGCTGGGACTGGAGCGATAGCAGGATCCCGTGAGTGTACCAACTTGAGTGGACCGTTTTGCCAGAAAACGTTTCCTACCCTATCAGTCCCTGCTGTGGCAGTCACGTGAAGTAAGCAAAGGATAGGAAATAAGATATAAGAAAATAATACCAGGGCGTGAAGAAAAGTTGAGAAAAGCAAATCGAAGTACGAAGCTGTGAGTTACTCAGGAAAATTGAAAGGTTTGGTGTTGCCAACCAAGCGCGTCCAGTTGCTACTCAAACCCCTTACACGTAGAGTCCCTGGTGACACTTTCCGGAAACATGTTCCAGCGCTCGATGATTCTGCGTGACAGCCGGATTTTCGCCGTAATCCGATCGGACCGCGGTTTGTCCAGCTTCAAGCAATGACCGCGTAGAGCTGTCAATCTAGGGGGACTGAATAGCCCAGATAAGTCTGGAGCTATTTTCCCAGTTAATATACGGAATTTTAGGATTACGTCTCCCCTAAGCGTTTGGCAGTGCATAGAATGCCTTCCCAAATTAAGTAGACGCTCGGGGTACATCCTTCCCTGTAATCCCTCGACTAACCTAGTACCCGCTCGTAAAACCCTCTCTAGCCTCAAGTTGTGACGGACGAGGCAGGGCGGACAGGCCTGGACGCAGTATTCCAGATAAAACCGAACGAAAGCCGAGAACAGTCTAGCAAAATTGCCGCCAGTAAAGACTCCGAAAGAACGTCGTATTAACCACAACTTGCGGGGACCTCCGCTTGCGGCCTTCTTCCATTTTTCCCCGGAGTGTAAAGTCGAAGAGTGTACGACGCCTAGCCAACCTGCCTAGGTACACCGGGGAGGGCGGCCCCACTTACCAAGTACTTCGTAGGAGGACAGTTTCCTCCAGTTGAAAGAACGGAGCACTTCGACTGATTTATGTGCAGTAACCACGACGTAGACCAGTCACAAAGCCTATCCAATGCTCCCTGATTAGCTGCGGAACCGCCAGGAACATGGACATTGTTCCACAGCTTCAGATCATCTGCAAATAGCAGCGGTGGTACCTCAAGCTCCGCGGGTAGGTCATTCACACAGATAGAGAACAGCAGCGGTCTATGGACCGAGTCCTACGGCACGCCACTGAGCACAGCCTGCTCCTGTCCCCATTGTTGAAGATGGGTCAGGCTGCAGTTGCCTTCCATTCGGAAGGCAAAGCACAGATGTCAAGGGATTTCTAAAACACCATCGCAAGCGCTTCACTTATTTCCCCAGCCAACTCATGCAACCGTTTCGGGAGAATTAAATCAAGCACATAGGTCTTAGAAAGGTTCAGCCCTTGTAACAACCTACCAACTTCCGTCTCTGCTACAATAAATTAAGATAGCCTGAAGCCTCTGGGATCCTGCAAACAAGCTCAACGCTTGTCAATGAGGTTTCCATTACAAACGCTGCCGCATATCGCCCACTAAGTACGCAGGCTTTGTCATAGTCCTTATACGCATGAGTACTGTCAGCACTCATCAGTACTGGAATTGACAAGTCCGAACCGAAGCGCCTTTTGACATAAGCGACGAATCTTTATGGATTCTCTGTAGCTTCGTCCGCTAACCGTTTCACGAAGTTGGTCCGGTACCTGTCATGAGTATCCGTCGACGGAGCATCTCGGTAAGTCCGCCAACATCTGCAACTCTTTGTGAGCAGATGTCTGCCAGTGGAATCTATCCAAGGCAGTCCTGCCCGTGCCAACTTTCCCCTTGTGACTGCGATGAAGGGAGAAGAGACTTCTGGGAGGTAGGACCTAAATTTATCCAAGACAACCTGGACACTATCGTCGCCTGAGATGTCACAATTGAACCCCGAAGCCTTGGCTCTCATTGCTTGATAGTCTGCGTGTCAGTTGTTCGGGCAAGACTCAACAGTATCCTGGTAGCGTCTAGATAGAGTACAACTGAAGGGCAAACAAACCTGAGCACTGGAACCCAGTGGAGGTCCTTAAATAATGTCACCAACAAAATCGAGTGACTTAGCAAATACAAGGTCTAAGATAGACGGTAATTGGGCGTCCATGTACCTAGTGCGGAGGTCAGTGAAAAGATACGAAGGTAGTTGGAGCGTAAGCTCAAGCACATAAGCGCCTAATGTGCCTGACGCTGTCGCAAGGAAGAGCTGCCCAGCAAACCTCTGTGAGGTTGAAGCCGGCCATCAACAGCCACATGTTTGCGGACTGGGAGCCAATGAAGTGAAGTACCTCCTTGGATACCTCCCAAGGTTTTTATACACAAGTACAACTGTAACCTGAGTCGAGGATGCGCTAATCACAGCTGACAAAGCTTCAGAGGTTTGTACGCCGACTGAAATAAACGAGTCCTCAAAACGTCAAGTTTACAGCCCACATAAACAGCGACGCCCCTCCCTGCCGGCCGGCGGAGCGATCGCACCAGTATGGTACGTAGCCAGATACATGTACTTCACCCTCCGTGACGTCCTGAGACAGTCACGATTCAGTGAATGGATATCGGGATGAGACCCATGTACAAGTAGATCTAAGTCGTACACCTTATTCCTTAGACTGCGCGCATTACCTAGCACTATCTGAAGGTATTCGTTAGATCCGGACCTGGGTCGTGCGCTACCAGAATCGGCAGTGGTAGGGCTTGAAAGGACCACTGGCGGATTACCCGAAAACCCACTAACCGGAGACCTTGTTCACCGGCCGCTCGCCTTGTTCTGCGGTCCGTAATGGCCTCTTTTAGCTTCAGTCTATCGGGCAGCCAAAGGTCCGGCTGAACGCAAATATTGGTACCTTTCAGCTTAAACGCAAACCGCCTGAGAGCGCTGCGTTCCTCCGGGGTACAGAGTACCACACGAAGTAGCCGCGGTCGAGGGTTCGGTACATTAACTGTGACGTTCCCAAGTCTACTCAGTTTCCTGACAGTAACGCCTGGAAAACCAGACGGAAGAAGCCTCGTCACGCCCCTTCTAAACCACTGAAGGTCTTCCAACATGCGATCAGCAGGAAGGACAGAAGTAGGTTCCGCCGTGTTACGGAGTATAGCGCTACTATGCATGAAAGAATCGACACGACGTGGTGCACTAGCCCTCGGCTTTTTGATTCGACACTTGGAGCAGGTGGCTTCACCACTGGTGATGGGAAAGTCTTTAGCCCTTCCGGTGATCTAGCAACCGCAGGGTATGATTTTCGCTCTATTGTCGATGTCTTACTTTTGGGTCCTCGATTCCACCGAAAGGCTTTATGGCAGACTTGGTCTGCCCTTTCTTCTTCATAACGGGAGCACGGTCCGGTGACAATTTTTCGCTTTGAGCAGAGTCAAGCAAACCGTCAGAAAGTGAGTTCTCGGTGAGATGGGCGTTATCCGGCACCTTCGGCTGACAAGAAGTGCGTGTTAGAAGCTTCGCCTTCGTACAACCTTCAGACGGTCTGGCAAGTAACGGCACTTGGCTTGTTTCCGTTACCGAGAACACTGTAACTTCTTTTTTAGCAGAGAGCTCACGGGGTTGTCTGGCTCTCTTTCGCTTTACTCGAAGGGACCCTTGAACCAGCAATTAGGCGTCGATCGGGGTAGTTTTAAATATGACGCCCGACTCCGCTTCATTTTTGTGCTCGTCAGCCATCTGGAGCGGTAGCATAATGATTGGTGCCACAAGTGGATCTGCAGTGGAAGCGATCAACTCTGCGTTGTTGGAGACCGGAAGCGTCGTCATGAGCAGATCAATCTTAAGGAGAAGATCTGCAAGCATAGCGTACGAACGGTCTGCAGTTCGCAGCCGGGTATCAAGAGCTACGTCTGCCGTACGGAAGGCCGCGCGCCCATACTGGCGACCACAGTAATTGGCGCAAGTGAAAAGCAACGTTCCGCTGGAGGCCAACGCTGCATACTGTTCAGTAGTTAGGTCCGTACAAAGCTAGTGGTACTATCGGTTGCAGACATCGTACTGCATATCGCCGGAATTGTCAGTTACTTGTATATTACAGCTTGCGCTGCCACAAAGTGCAATAACCTCGGAATCCAAGCCACCAGGTACAAGGGCTTCAGTGCAGTGCGAGAACGACGCAGTGAAACATAGAGTGGAGTTATAACACATAAACAATAATTAAACGAAATCAATAAAAAGGCATAAACTGGGTGCAAAACGGGAGTAAAACTGGGGAATAGCGGAAAAGTTACCAGTAAGCGCCAAGGACGCTCTGAGCAGAACGGCTTTAATCCAACCAACATACCTTGGATCAGGGGAAATTTGACAATAGGCAAATTCCGTTACAAGTGTTTATTCAAACACTGTTTTCCACAATATTGCAGCTAAAAGCTGGATCAGTATTGCACGCCAAAAATCGAGTTACCGCGTAGTACTTCTCATGTTGCTTCGCAGTATACGTACGATATTTGAAAAAACTACAGGCAGTCGCAAATTGGAAGTTGCGAACAGCTTCTTCCACTTCCTCCCAGCTTTTATAGCGATCGCAGACCATACGTAAAGAAACAGCAGTGTCACCCAACATGGCGCTCGATAACCAATTAGACCTCCTCCAGTTAACCTCATTTAAAACTGCGCGAAATTCACAACTAATAAATCTTATCAAACACTATTTCTTGTACATACTTACGCACGAAGCGACACATATACATCTCTTTCATATCCAGTTGTGAAAGCATCAGCATTTGACCTGCCGTACCGGAACACAAAGCCCCTTCAGACCAATTTTTGGGACCGTCGAGTCCGCCAATTGCTGGATTTTAAATACGGGCTGTTGCACCTCAAGACAATTGGTTTCCGAGTTCTCTAAGTGTATAGCTTTTAATGGGGTAATTTGTTGCGAAAGGTGTTTATAATGTGAGCATGAACTCCAAAAAGCTATAAACTGTACTCTGCCGTGCTTAATTGCAGTTGTATGAAAAATGAAAAGTTAATGTATGACAGAACTGCGTATAGCCAGCTCCGTTGCGTTTTGTTCCCGTCTTGAGGATTCATTCTGAATGTGCTGAATAAGGGATATAATTCCTCAAAATGCTTGGCTTGTTGTAAGGCGGACACTTCTCGCTCGAAGGCTGTTCAATGTTCCTGCTGCGAAGGGTGGCTTCACGTTGCCTTTTCTTACCTCGGTCCAGATCTATCCGATCCACTGCAAAGGTACAGTTCCTCAATCGTTATCTTTATTTGTGACTCTTGTCCGGCTGGGCTGAGGGCCACAAGTGTTTCGGATGGTCTACCTCCAAACAGTCCATGTCCCTTAGGCCTGCATTCTGTGCAAAAGAAAAAGGATGCACCGGTGCTCCCTGTTTTGCCTTCAACTGAAGCTGGCCCGAATACTTCCCCTGGGAAGGGAAGTCTTGTTCTTTTCTATTTCATTCCCAGAACCGTTGTCTAGCGTCCGGCAGTTCAACGGACGCAAGGAAAGGAGGTTTGCAGTGGTAGCGAGCAGCAGCGCAACTCCGGTGCCCATGATTCCAGTGACCGCTAAATAATCGGGAGACGAAGAAGCTGCAAAATCTAGGTCTAATTCGAACTCTTCTGAGCCACAGTCAAAACATGTTATCGATAAAGTGAATCAGTTGGAGAATAGGATCAAGGCGAACTCTTACCTGCAAAAGCCGCTTCAAATTGAAAAAGCCGATTTCCCTAGAGGGATCGATGTCTGATCGTCGTAAACGCCCTTGAGCCTAATAAGGAATCCTCGACTGAAAGAATATTGAAGAACCAGGATTTGCTGAGGCGGCTGCTTTTGTTACTGTTCGATGCTGGGGAAAAGGGCATAAACTTCTTTTCCGCTTTCGCCTCGGCAGAAAGCAGGATGACTCCTCGAAAGTTCGCCCCCTAAAGGTGGTCTGTCAAGGTGAAGAAGGATGCCGCCGGATCCTCCAGCGAACCTCACGTTTGAAAGGAGAAACGTTCTATGTTTTGAGAGACATCTCCCCAGAAGCTCGAGCTAAAATGAAGCAAACGGTTGATGAACTACGAATCCGACGAGCAGCTGGTGAAAGCGACCTTCACATTGTGGATTTTTGAGTAGTAAAAGAATCCCGAGGACTCGGTGGAGACAAATTTTCGTTCTTCCGCTGCACTAAGAAAGAGGAGAGGAGTGCGTGTGAAATCGGCGAAAGCGCGTAGTTTGAGAAACAAATTGGACAAGGTACTGCTCAGGACCACGGAGCAAGAACCCGATCTGATGGCTTTTACGGGGACCTGGCCATCCCCGGCTATTTCGGAATCGGAGGTATTTATTCCAGGATATCCACTGTCCCGTGCGGATTGTCTAGGAGGGATATCGGGGGCGGTGTTGCACTTTACTGGAAGTCAGACCTTAAAGTTCACACAGTGGAAACCATGTGTGGTCTCGACGGAGGATGGGAAATTCTTTGGAGTAGGGTTCATGCTGGGTTCAGACCGCTCATAGTCGGCGGTATCTAAGATCCCCTTGGGGTCAGGATCCCATCTGCTAAGCTCTATGAGGACGCACGGGGAGGCAAATATTTTTTGGTTGTGGGTGACTTCAATGCTCCGGCCTTAGACTGGGATGCACTTCATTGTAATTTGTCTCCAGGTTCTTTTGATATAAATAAATAAATAAATAAATAGTATATTCTCTGTAAAACGAGACACACCTCTAAAAGGCGTGATCAAATATGCATACAAGCACAGCTTCTTTGGAATATTAAAACATTTCGATACAATGAAAGGAATAAACGAAAAGATGTAGTCCATAAGAGCGAGCATATTGTCAGGTAATAGTCAGACCAAGGATCATAATGGCGCCGTGGCGCGCAAAAACTGTTGCGTCAAGATACAAGTGGGGGGTAAATTTGCCATGTAGTGATCCATGAGCACAGGAGTCCGAAAAAGGTTTAGTGCAATCAATGACTATTACGAAGCCGGGATGATCGGTACTCCACTAAAGCATTCTTCATAGTAAAATCAGTTGCACAGGTTCGATGTTGGAGGCTGAGGACTGCGTCAGTGTGAAATGTATAGCAGTGACTTTATTTTGTGGCGAGTCACATCCGCCACGTTGCAGTGTTGTTAAGCGGACATTTGTGGCTTTTTATAGGGAGAACGCTTGCCAGGCGAAAACCCACCACGTCCTGGAACACTGTCGTAGCTTCCGTTGAACTGTAGTGCTAGTCGGCTATACATCGTATAGACCGATTTTGCACTCTATTATTCGCAGTCGGTTGACAGCCAAAATTTTTCGGTGGTTGGCCAAATGGCTTAGTACTGAACCGGCAATAGTCGTTGAAGCCAGTCAATGATGTAAAAGAGTCGCAGAGTCGAATGATAATGATGCGGGTGAGTAAACATATTGTTAATAGAGGCCGGCTTTTTCTATTATATTGTCCGGCTCGCAACCCGTGTCCAGCTATCCATGCTGGACGTGTCATAGGGACGGTGAGTGCAGTTGTTTCTTGTGTCTGAATATGTCCAAAACAGGAATAAATGCTACTCTCCGCGAAGTGGACAAGTATTTCCTTCAAATGTAAGTGTACTTGTCTCCATAACCAAGTGAGAGCTCCAGGAAAAATCATCGGAAAAGCCGCTTTTGCGCGCGCGTTGCTGTCCGTGAAATGACCTCGGAAAAGCTCCAGTTGACTGGAGAATCGGAATGTTTGAGGCAGTGAATGTAATCACGCCAGAATTGTCAGTCTCCGGTTGTGGAACAGTGAATCCATGTAACTACATTATTCCAGGTGAGTAAATTGTTCTACTGTCAGTACGAGGCGAGCTAAACACATTTGTTTAGACCCCGTGGTGGTAGCTTCTCCAGAATGGCGGAAAGAGCTCCATTTGGAACGCTGTGTGGGTTCTTCATCTCCCGGAGTAAAGAACAAGCATGTAAACCAGCTGGCTATTGAAAGTGGGTCGACTATTCCCAGTGGATAAACCTTCTTGTTTTGGCGGATGTATCTGTGGAAATCTCGAGAGAAAACGGGCAACGGACAAGAGGCAGCCAAACAGAAAGACAGCAACGAAGCAAGAAGCACAAACACAGACTGGTGGCGCGCAACGGTGCCTATGATACATTAAAATTTATGTAATTTTGTTTAGTATACATGATTTGCAAACGCGTTCTTTACATCAAGTCGCTGATGTGCCTCAGACTACAACTACTAGGTAGAAAGAAGGGTATAACAAAGCGTGTAGACAACGTTAAGCGATTAATATGATTATTGGAGAGTAACAGGTAAACCGATGATGATGACAGCAGACCGAATGCAAGCGGCATCTTAGGTGAAACTAAGGACAACAAGGTTGAGACCGAATGCGGGAGCAACCTAGGTAAAGCAACGTTCCAAGAAGAAAAGGAAAATTAAGGAATCAGCTATGAGCGGAAGAATGCGGACGGCAGTGCGAAGAGTAACTCATGAGAGCAATTAAGAGACGATAGTCAGGATGAAAATGGTTTACTACTAAAGTGTGGTGAGCCAAGGACGCTCTCGTGCGAAGTATGAAACGTTCAATGCTGAAATAGCACCGGTAATATCCCGGTAATCTGTGAGAACTCTAAAAGCCGGAGACCAAACAGACGAGACTCGAGAAGTCGACACATCCGGAGGCCTCGTAGTAGTCCCAGAGAATTTCACTGATCAGATGCTGACAAAGAAGGGCATGGCACTAAGCGTCGGTCATCCGATTGAAGATGTGAGAGTACAGGTTACTGATGGAAGTGCCTATACTAATAAAGGGTAAACAAGTCTAGCGGGCTGTCGATGTAAGCAAGACATAGTTGTGAGTCTAGAGAGATTAGATCGGTATATCTTGCTAGTCTGGAAAAGGTCAAAGGAGCATACCGGTCAGACGAGACTAGGTTATCACAAGGCACTAAGAGTTGGCAGTCCGATTAGAGAAGAAATGATAGTAGAGGGGCCATAAGGAGAGGAGACGGTCCGGATAGAGAGAGGTTTACTTATAAGGTGTGGAAAAGTCCACGGGGCTCGAGAGGTAATGGGCACGGAGCGTTCAGTCTTCCGAGCATAGCAGGCAGCGTCGCAGAAGTAGGAAGAGGGCCGATCTGCCAAGGTTGGACTGGGTCGGCGCATTGTGATTGAGTCCTATGGTTCATTTGGGAAGGTAAGTGGAGTCAGTAGGATTGGACTGGTTAGAGATAAAAGTGGTTATATCAACGTAGGGCGAACAAGTTCAGCAGGATATCAAGGTGAGGAAGGAAGTGCTTTGGATCGACGGAGCCTAGACCGCTAACATCCCGGTAGCCTGGTGGCAGTCCCATAGAATTTGGCTGATCAGCTGAGGTTGAGTTACGGATGACAGAGACTCAATCGTCCGATTGAAGAATGATTGGATACGAACGGCGCTCAGTCATCTGAACGATGGCTAGTAATGTCACAGGAGTCTGAGAGAAGTTGGAAAGCAGGAGACCAAACAGACGAGACAGGATTAGTCGGCGAAACGACATTGAGTCCAACAGCTAATTTTAGGAGGGCAAATGGAGTGGGTCGAGAGGTGGAGGTGACTATATAAATAGAGGGTGAACTAGTCTAGCAGGCTGTCAACGTAAGTGCGATATAGCTTGAGTCTACAGAGTCTAGACCGTTTAAATGTTGCTGGTCTGGAAAGGGTCAAAAAAGCAGACCGATCAGATGAGACTAGGTTATTACAGGGCACAGAGTTGGCAGTCCGATTAGAGAAGGTTTGAAAGTAGAGAACGTCATAAGGAGACGGTCCTGATAGGGAGAGGTTTACTTATAAGGTGTGGAAAAGTCCGTGGGGCTCGAGAGGTAATGGGGACGGAGCGTACGCACTTCTCATTCAATGCCGGTAACGTCACAGCAGTCTGAATGAATTCGGAGAGCAGGGGACCGATCAGACGAGACTGGATTAGTCGGCACACTTAGAGTAAGTAGTACAGTTGAGGTGGGAAGGTAAATAAAGAGTCAGCGGAGACGGATGGGTTGGGATGCAAGAGGCTACATGAATATAAGGTATGCAAGTCAGGCAGGCTCGCAATGTGAGAGAAGTTGTGTGATGGTGATACAGAGCCTAAAACTACAGTTCGCTAGTTAGGAAGCAGTCAAAGAGGATAATAGGGCGGGGCTCTGAGAGCTCGCTATGCGGATGAAGAAGAAATAGTCCTTGAATGTAACCTAACGCAACACGTTTTATCACCCACGCGTTTTTTCCAGGCCATGTTCCACACGTGCTTGAACTTGTGCTCACACCTGGCTTATCAGATGTTTCCGCTCTAGCCATTCTTCAGCCTCTCGGCAAAAGTGGTCACTGTGTAGTCTCCTCTTTGTGGACACGACATTTAGCTATCAGTGTCCAAGGAGTGCACCGCTGAAATTTCTGGCGAGCTGAGCCCAACCGCTTACAATTGGCTGCTAGCCTAATGGACTGGAACATCCCTCAGCAGTTGGATCTCGATGCTGCTTGGGACCTATTGTGCTCCAAGCTGACGGTTATCATTGCTCTGGATGTTCCAAGGGTCACAAAACAATTTTTCTCCAAAGGGCCACATGGACAGGTGGGAAATCAAACCTCTCATGATGATAAGGTGAAAACTTTGGGGCCGGTTTAAGTTCACTCAGACGGCGCAAGATTACGCTCATTACGAAGAGGTTAGAAAATTATGCACCCTGAGAAAGCGCAAAACGCGAGAAGAATATGAGCAGCACCTGGCCGGGAAATCTGTGATTAATCCGAAAAAGCTTTCCACATATTTAAAAAAGCACTAATGCTGGCAACGGTATACCCGCACTGTATTCAAGCATTGAGGACACCGTACTTCGTGATGACATGGCGAAAGCTTGTCTACTAGCTTCGCAATATTCCTCTGTGTATACGACGGAGGCGCCGTTAGCTGTTGAGGCTATCCCTGTCACCACTCTCCATTAGAGCATTCTGAAATTACCAATGACAGAGTACTGGAACTGCTTCTCGATTTGAACTTGAATTCTTCACCGAGTCCCGGTGGCATACATTCCTTGTTCCTCACAGAGGTGGCGGAGATCATTGCTGCAGCAATTTGTCAAATATTTCAAAGTTCACATGAAGCAGGTTGTCACCCAACTAAATGGAAAGCAAATGTTGTGAAACCGATATACAGTGGTTGGAATCGACAAGATCCAGTGTGTGGTTGTGCAGTGTTTTCGGGTGGGCAATACCCAATTTCCATCTACTTTGAATACGGTCCCAGCGATCGCAGTGACTACGGTTCATTTCAATGTGAATCACAGTCTACTAAATTGAGGTTGCGTGTCGCAATCCAATCACACAACGTGTAATCCAAACTTGACCCTCCAATTAGTCATCTACCGTTGTGACAAAAAGCATTGCCCATCGTGACCCGGTAGCCAAAGGGGTAGTAGTGTTGGCTGCTATTCCAATGGTCCTGGGTTCAAATCCTGCTGTCTCCACCTGATGAGATGAAAAATTACATCGAAACGCGTCGTGGTTGTGCAGTGTTATCCATTTAATCTTAGCCAGCTTCTAATATGCTCAGCTTCCTATATTCATATACCTATGTACACTGTAGTTATGGTGTCTTAGGTAATCCTTATCCCGTGAGCACATATAAATACGGCCACATCGTCACTCTCCTTGGGTTTCCGATAACAACCATTCGTGACTACACACCCACTTTCTAGTCTCAGGTAGAATTCGAACATTGTCAGCTTACACCTCATGAACATCTTACCGGAATCCT
Source organism: Dicrocoelium dendriticum (assembly GCA_944474145.2). Lineage (NCBI taxonomy): Eukaryota > Metazoa > Platyhelminthes > Trematoda > Plagiorchiida > Dicrocoeliidae > Dicrocoelium > Dicrocoelium dendriticum. The sequence continues at coordinate 71,647,786 of OX104067.1, read as the reverse complement.
GCTCTTCATCCCTATGCACATGAAAGTATTCTACCCATCAGGCCATGCCCTCCGCATAAGTAAAAACATCTTTAGCGTAATATCTGTTACACCTTGTACACTAGTTGTCTCAAATAAATGTCTTAATGTAGGATTTTAATCAAACGCTAGGTACATCGACTGTTCCTTTTCGGTCTTCTCTCGGCTTGTTCCTCTCTCCCTTTTCTCTGAGGTCGTGAACATCGGAGAGCTTCGGGATTGAACTGAGGAACTGCCTCCGTCTGGGATGGGACGAAATAACCAACAAGTACTTACCTGGACCATGGCCTCACTTCCACTAACTATTTGCACCCAACCACCGATGTCCAGTGAGGGTAGCTGGACACGAATTCTTCGCTCCCCGGCAAATATACATAATCAGAGATGACTTCATGTGGTTCTGCGAAGGATCAACACATTATATTCAATAAGAATGTTTAGTACCCGACCTACCAACGGACAGGACCCAGGAACGCAATAGGCAACCAGTTATTGCATCAACCAGCGGAAAAAATGGGACGCAACCTGACTGCGAATAACCGAGCAAACAGACTTTTAACAAGAAACATAGCCAGTTACAATTTGCCATTCAATGGATTGGTGGCAGTGTTCCAGGACGTGGTGGGTTTTCGCCTGGCAAGCGTTCTCCCTACAAAAAGCCACAAATGTCCGTTTAACAACACTGCAACGTGGCGTATGTGACTCGCCACCGAATAAAGTCACAGCCCATAACTTTACACTGGCAGGTCAACTAGCGTCACAATTCTACATAGGGTCGTTACACTGGGACTTCTACATCTGTATATACTGTTGTCGTTTTACATCCTACCATACGTTGCCCTTTTCCTTCCTTGTGTGCGGGCTCTTCCATTACCTTTCAGTGGATCATTCAGGTTTCTCAATCTCTTATTAGCTGAGGTCCCGTATCTCATGACAGCCAACTTATTGTTTCGCATTTTCAACATTGTACAGTTCCAATCATGGATATATGAACAATTTTCTGCGTTACTGTTACAATTGCATTATAATGTTTGTACCGTTGTACATATCTGATCATGCCTCCATGAGCGTGCCTCGCATAGTCGAGAATAAAATATTTATTTATTTATTTATTTATTTATGAACTACCGACCGATTTGCCTGTCATCCATCCTCTGTAAAACCATGGAAAGGATTTTGAAACAGGTCTTGCATCTTCATTTGATAAAATGGACGTCATTTCTCCTGCCCAGCACGGATTTCGGAGGGCACGCTCTTGCATTACCAACCTGCTTGTTGACCGAGGAAAGTGGGCGCAGTCAGTGAATGCTGGTCATCGCCTTGATGTAGCCTTTGTGGATTTTAGCAAGACGTTTGATAGGGTTCCACACAAGCGACTCCTTATCAAACTTCAGCAGATTGGCTTCGCTGGTAAGTTGCTCGCCAGGATCGCAGATTTCCTAGATGAACGTATTATGAAGGTGCGGGTTAACGAAGTTGACTCTGGCCCTGTTCTTATGACCAGCGGGGATCCACAATGCTCCGTTCTTGGTCATGAACTATACAAAATCTTTATCAAAGATCTTCCGGAGGTGGTCCAAAACGACTGCTTGATCTATGCTGATGATCTCGAACTTTGGTCGGAAGTATCCAGGCTTGAAGATGCTGACAACTTGCAACTGACGCTCGATCTGCTGCACGATTGGTCGGTCAAGCGGCAAATGCCATTCAATCGTGATAAGTCCTGTGTTCCCCCGATCAGTGATCAGGAACCTTTCGCTGCTTACCACATCGGTGGTTTTTGCTGAAGAATGTAGTTGGTGAGAAGGATTAGGGTGTACTTGTTTCTCCAGATCTAAGAACAACCCAGGACACGTTGCGGAAAGTAGCATCTGCCGCCAGGATGCTCTGTGCCATGCGAAGGTCGTTCTACAAATTGCCTATGCAGAAGTTCAGGCTCCTGCTTTCCTCCCACGTCCGGCCAATACTGGAATACGGCCTACCTGCCATACACTCCCTCACGAAATTTGAATGTGAGTTGTTTGAGGAGGTTCAGATGCGCGGATCCAAGTTTGCGTCTATGCTACGTGATTTACCTTATCCCCTTCGTCTACAATATATGAACTTATTTACTCCGGCTTACTGCCGTCGCATTGGTGATCTGATTTATACTAGACGAATTTTAAGGGGCGATTTGGGGAAGGAGATGCTGCAGTTCTTCCAGCTCAAACACAGATTGTTCAACTAAGGGCCACAGTTTGAAACATTTTAAACTTCGGAGGAACCATACCCAGTCCGATATCGCCTTATCCACAAGGGTTGTGAATGTGTGGAACAATCTTTCTGAAGTTGTGGTAAGTGCCCAGACAGATGAATGTTTTAAAGAACCATTAGGCAAGTACATGCTGAGCATACCTGGATTCCGCTGTTTTTGCTGCAGCTGCAACAATCCCTCGGGGAACACAGTTTGGCAACGACATGTCATCCAGCCACTGAACGGGTGGTGATGGAGCAGACACGGGACTGCCCTTCTGCTCTCTACAACTATGAACTATAGGTACAGTGCTCAAGTGCTTAAAAAAGAAACAGATTCTAAAAAAATCGCTTAGGGCTGGCCGCGCTGTCTCCCTAAAATGAACCAAATAGCAGCAGGTATGGTAAATTTTCCAAAATATAAGAGTGTCGATGTATATCCCATGGTTTGTAAGGAGGGACTGATTTGCAGTGGAGGTTACCTGCGGTAGTCGTAACCATGTAATCGAAATTGTGATCAGAATTATTATTAATTGTAAGATAATTGACTGCGTTTGTGTAAACCTGTCCCCTACTCTGAAATGTAATATATGTATATATACTTAAAACGAGTTTAAATTTTCAAAGAACCCCTGTTCCCCCAAACACCTCTTAAGCTCCGAAATGAGTAATCATGGACTTCGATGCTTACGTACCATTACTTCATGCAAAATCACTTTGCGTGAATCAAAATCATTTCATTTAGCACACCTAGCAGGAAAAGTATGTTGATCACAATAAGAAACAGCTGCAGTCCCCATTATTAAATATAACATTCCTCTGCACCCACAATTGTACACCACAAAACCATCTGTAATTAAACACAATTTTGCTTTCAGGCTACATAACGTTGAGGAACTCTCTTCCATCTCCCATACTATATGTATTAGGCATCAAACATGCAGGAGTACATAGGTTTACACAGAAACCTTAAATGACAGATGCATATCTTGCTTATAAACATACCATTATACCTAACTACCTGCCTTAACCTATATGGCTGGCGGCATCCGGTTTCGGATTTGCCTGTCACTGTGGCCAGCCACAGTATATTGTACAATATATATATATGTATATATATGTATATAGTAGGTATGTGCCGTCGAATTCCGTCAACGACTCTTGCAATCCACCACTCTTTATGCGACTGTCTATCACACGGTGTGCAAGTCCAACTGCGGAGACGGTCACAGAGTGAGCCCAATCCACAGTCGGTATATTAGTGCTATGACGGTCAGTCATGTCTTTCGGCTGGCTAGCCGAACAACCTCCTCGTGGTGCCAGCTGGGTGGTTCGTGTTCAACCCGTTCCAGCAAATAGTTCGGCGGCAGTGTTCCAGGACGTGGTGGGTTTTCGTCTGGCAAGCGTTCTCCCTATAAAAAGCCACAAATGTCTGCCTAACAACACTGTGACGTGGCGGACATGACTCGCCACAAAATAAAGTCACTGCCTTGTGCATATCCGGATAATCCTTTCCAACCCACGGACACCGATCGCCTACCAGCACATTGCTGACGATATCAAACATTCAAGAATGGAGCAGCACAATTACAAGCACAACGTACACCGCTACATACACGCACACACAAGTACATACTTACGTACCCCTACCCAAACATGCACTGTTAAGGCAAACATATCGGATTTTTACACATTCTGGATCACGCATTGTTATGTTAAATTGATCATGCCTGTAAAGGCGTGCCTCGCCTTGTCGAGAATAAAATCTTTATTTATTTCTTTATTTAATTAACGACCACCTAGAAAAGCGGCCGGGGGTCTGATCATCCGCCGCTTTACGTTCCACAACCTCACTGACTAGGCGGGTTGGCATGAATACGGTAATCACCTTGCACACACAACTTAGCACGTGGGCGCCACGCTAATGCGTGCAATATTGCTTGGTCCCTTTGCCTTTGTACAGTGGTAGCCCAAGGGCATCCTTCAGTTCGGGAGCGACCTCCTCCGCAATCCATAGGCATTGCTCAAAGTGGTGCAGCGAAGTCACCAACGTGGGTCAGCTGTGTTTCGATTCTTCAGGCAGGAGCCCGTACACACGGGGACACTTGGGGTTTCACAGCTGAGCAGTTGTGTTCTCTGCGTCCCCTCCTGTGTCGGCGTATCTGCCAGACCACCCTTCACAAGGTGAGGCTTGAGGCCGTTCCATGTAGGTCAGTTGATCTCTGAACGTGTGTTTCAAGAGATAGTACGAGTTTTTAAGCCTTATCCGCTTGACGTCTGCAGTCTCTGTACGGGTTGCGCGGTAAGTACGGTCCATCTGCGTCCTCAGCGGCTCCAACCTCCGTCCACGTGCCACCTTTATAGAGCCGGGGTGGCAGTCCATCTGCTTCGCCCTGTGCTTCCGCCGTGCAACGGTAATGAGACGGTGTTGGCTATTCATTGGCCGGCGATTTCCACGCAACTGACTCTGCTTCCACAAATCGCTGGAGTCTGCGAAGGATGCAGCAAATGACGCATCCTTTGTGCACACCAATGCGCACACGGTGGCATGGCTCTCTTCCAACCAGTATGGGTGCTTACGCTTTGCGCGCCCTATGGCTACCTCCGCAGCAGTTGTCACCTAGTGGCGAAGGTGTTCCACACAGGTAGGCCACTGTTGCTGCGCATTCCACATCCGTCGTATTCAGGCCCAACCCAACATGGAGTGCTGTCATGCATTCAGACCACACAACTGTCCAGCCAATCACCACCAAGCTGGAACCAACGAAACCGATATATCCCAGTGAGTCTGGTAAACACGGGAACTCCCTGTTGACACCTTGTTGACTCTGCTTGTCAGTATCTGTTGATCCGCTGTATAAATATTAACGGTCATTTCCACGATCTAGTATTCTATCCATCTACTAGAACAGTTCGGGTTATATCAACTGGCGACGGAATTGGTCATTTAAATGGCAATTTCAACAGACGATTTCCGTGCAATTCTTCAACAACAGCAGTCGCAGTTCGAGGCCGCTCAGCTCCGTTTACTCGATACTCCAACGCGTAACCTCTCCCTGGTTATTAAGGACAAAGCACCGCAGGATGAACATTCCAATATTGAATTAATTGTTACTACAATTCCGATTTTCCAGCATGACGTTGCATCGGGTGTTGCTTTTGAGTCCTGGCTCAAGCGCTATGAGGACATATTTCGTGTTTAGTTCGGTGGGAAGGAGGATGCATGGCGATCACAAACACTGCTTCGTAGGTTGGGGATCACGGAGCATGATCGTTTCGTAAACTATATTTTGCCCAAACACCCACGCGAATTTTCTTTTGATGACACGGTTCAGTGCCTCACACAGATTTTTGGTGAACGTTCCTCGCTCTTTAACACACGTTATCATTGCTTAAACCTCGTCAAGCACTCCATGGAAGACTACATTACCTACGCAGGTATCGTTAACCGCGAGTAGGAGCGTTTTAAACTTGCATCCATGACCGAGACACAGTTCAAGTGTCTCATGTTTATTTGTGGTCTACAATCTCCGTCAGACGCGGACATCCGCACCCGTCTTCTCACCAGGCTGGAGCAAGACCCAGACATAACGTTGCAGAAAATGGCTGAGGAATGTCAGCGCCTGCTCAATTTGAAGCATGATTCCCGTATGGTGGAACAGCAGCAGATCAACATGGCAGATGTCAGACCGGTCAGAGCACACAAACCGGAGTCCAAAAAGCCACCAACAGCATGTTGGAACTGTGGCGCATGGCACTACGCCTCACAGTGCACTTTTCGCCGACATCGGTGCAATCAGTGTCAACGCTTTGGTCACAAAGATGGTTTATGCAAGCCACGCAACTCAACTAAAGCTGACAATTCCAACAAACGGGTTCCGAAACCACCGCAGAAGGCTAGTCGCAGCATTGTTGCTAGCTATCAAGTCAACGCGACATCGCGAAGACGCTATCTAACAGTGAGTGTAAACATGTATCCCGCGACTCTCCAGGTAGACACAGGATCGGACCTCATGATTATTTCACAAACGATTTGGGAATTCATCGGACGTCCTCTAGTTATGCCCACTCAACAGACAGCCCTCAGTGCATCCGGAACAACTCTCGGTTTGATTGGTGAGTTACCTTGCTTGGTATCTTATAACGGTCAAAAATTTGAGTCTATATGCTACCTCACTAACCAACCAGGATTGAATATTCTCGGCATTGACTGGTTAGATAATTTCAATCTTTGGAGTTTTTGGCGACGGAAGGTAGTGGATCAAGATGTCAATTTCAGCGGAAGACCTGAAAATCATTTTGTTGCAGCAACAGCAGCAATTTGAAACAGCACAGCTGCGTATGATTGAAACCCTCACCCAAATGTTATCTGTGCAGCCTACGGTCGTTCAGAACAATGGGAAGCCTTCGGCGGATGCGATGATCAGTAGTGTTAATGAGTTCATATTCGATCCTGACTCAGGATTAATATTCGATGCGTGGTTCAGGCGCTATGAAGATGTTTTCAGGGCAGAGTTGTCAGGTCTCGATGATGCATCTAAAGTTCGCCTTTTGTTACGAAAACTTGGAACGGTTGAACATGACAGATACATTAACTACATTTTGCCAAACAACGCGCATGATTTCAGCTTTGATGATACAGTTGCTCGACTCACAGCGTTGTTTGGAGACCAGTCGTCTCTTTTCAATAACCGATACAATTGTCTAAAGCTATGCAAAAAGGACAATGACAGTCTTATTGCTCACGCGGCGATAGTCAAACGTGAATGCCAGAAATTCAAACTGAAGTCGCTCACGGAAGACCAGTTCGAGTGTTTGATACTAGTATGCAGTCTACAGTCCCCAAAAGACGCCGAGATACGAACGAGAATACTTGGTATGTTGGAAGGCGTCACAGATGTTACATTACAAAACGCCATTGCTGAAGCCCAAAGAATCATGAATTTAAAGCACGATACGGCTATGGTGGAAGATTCGAGAGCACATTCCGCAGATATATCTGTCCAGCAAATTTCAGGAAACAACCCAACGACCGCTCAACCTAGCAGATATCCACAATCCAAACCCCCATCACCTTGCTGGCAATGCGGAGGATGGCATTTTGTGAGATGGTGTCCTTTCAGCAAACATGTTTGTCAAAGGTGCTTTAGACTGGGGCACAAGGAGACCCACTGCAGATTCAAAACATCATTTAGATCGTCATGTGATACTCGAAAAGCAGGTTACCGAAGTTTCACGACAAGAGTAAACGCTAACTATACGGACGATGTTAAAGATAGAAGAAAGTTCGTCACTATTACCATCAACGGAAGAGTAGCGCGTCTGCAGATTGATACGGCCTCCGATATTACAGTCATTACGGAAAACTTATGGAAAGCTATCGGTTCACCTGACATTAAACCAACTAACCATAAAGCGAAGAGCGCATCAGGTACGAGTCTAAACTTGATCGGTCAGATTGAATGTGAGTGTCGCTTTGCCAACTTCACCGCTTGGGGAACTGTTTTCGTCACAACACACAAGAATTTGAACCTCCTTGGATTAGATTGGATTAAGCGATTCAACCTCTTAGATGTTCCCATTAATCAAATCTGTGCAAGTGTACACTTACACAAACTAAAAGTCCCCAAGGCAATGGCAATCGAACAAATTCGAGAGAAATATGCACCTGTTTTCCGTGAAGGACTTGGTAAGTGTACAAAGTTGCAAGCCTCATTGTCCTTAAAACCCGATGCTGTTCCTGTTTTCCGTGCAAAGCGGCCAGTACCTTACGCAGCAGTCCCAATTGTTGACCAGGAACTTGATCGTTTGGGGAAACTTGGGGTTATCTATGCGGTGAACTACTCTTCTTGGGCGGCTCCAATTGTGGTTGTCAAGAAGCCGAACGGCCAGATCCGAATATGTGCCGACTTTTCTACTGGGCTGAATGAAGCGTTAAACACGTATCAGTATCCTCTGCCAGTCCCGGATGATTTGTTCTCGAAACTAAGTGGGGGTCAGTGTTTTGCCAAGCTAGATCTATCGGATGCGTACTTACAAATAGAAGTTGATGAAGCTTCTAGAGAATTACTGACGATAAATACGCACCGAGGTTTTTATCAGTATCAGCGACTTCCATTCGGAGTTAGGTCCGCGCCAGCAATTTTTCAGCAAATCATGGATACTATGCTAACAGATGTAGATGGTGCTGCCGCATATTTGGACGATATCATTGTCGTCGGAACTAACCCAGATGACCTTTTCAGAAAGCTGCACTTAGTACTTGATCGCATACAAGAGTACGGAATTAGACTTCGCCCAGAAAAGTGCACGTTTTTCATGGACTCCATTAATTTTCTTGGCTTCATAATTGACAGGAACGGTAGACGTCCAGATCCGTCAAACATTGATGCTATAAAAAAGATGCCACCTCCCAAAGATGTGCCTACTCTGAGGTCCTTCTTAGGACTCGTCAGTCATTACAGTCAATTTCTGCTACATATGCACAGCGTGCGTGGACCACTTAATGAGTTACTCACCAAGGACAAACGTTGGCACTGGTCCGAAGATTGTCAGAAGTCCTTTGAGGAGGTGAAGCGAATGCTGTGTTCTGACCTTTTGCTGACACATTACGACCCTACACTTGAAATCATGGTGGCGGCAGACGCTTCGAAGTATGGCGTGGGTGCAGTTATCTCTCATAAGTTTGCTGACGGATCGGGAAAAGCCATCGCACACGCAGCTCGGTCACTGTCGCCAGCCGAAAAGAATTACGGGCAGATAGAGAAAGAGGCATTAGCGATAGTCTTTGCAATAAAGAAATTTCACAAAATGTTGTATGGCAGGAGGTTTACCCCGCTTACCGACCATAAACCACTCCTAGCCATATTTGGATCAAAGTCCGGTATACCCGTTTATACCGCGAACAGACTGCAGCGTTGGGCCACGGCCTTACTCGCCTATGATTTTGCGGTGAAGTACACGGCTACAAAGGACATAGGTCAAGCAGACGCACTTTCCCGGTTATTGGAGCTACAACAGCATCAGCAGGAAGAGTCTATAATTGCAGCAATCTCCCTTGAATCAGAGGTCAACCAGGTCTTGATGGAAAATTTTAGGAAGCTTCCCGTGACGTTTGACATGATACGTGACGCAACTGTGCGAGATCCCCTCTTGCGCCAGGTAATCAAATTTCACACTACGCAGTGGCCAAGTGATACTCTATCCGGAGAGCTACAAATTCTCTCTCGGAGAAAGGACGAACTTTCGATCGTAAATAGGTGTTTACTTTTGGCCGAGAGAATTGTCATACCCAAAGAAGTTCGCCAAAGAGTCCTTCAGCAATTTCATCGGGCACATCCTGGAATTAACAGAATGAAAATCATTGCTCAGAGTTTTGTCTACTGGCCAAACATTGATTCGGAACTCGAGCAACTAGTAAAGTCATGTCCCAGATGCGCGCTTGCTAGTAAGGCACCGAGAAAAGCTGACTTAGCTTCCTGGCCGTTGACAACAAAACCGTGGGAACGCGTGCACGCTGATTTCTTTGGTCCCCTAAACGGTCAGCAGTACCTAATAGTTGTTGTTTCCTATAGCAAATGGCCTGAGGTCTTCTGTATGGAGCGTGCGACAAGTGGTGCAACAATTAACATTTTGAGGAGACTTTTCAGTCAACACGGAATACCAGAAACCTTGGTCACTGACAATGGTTCTCAGTTCACTTCTACCCAATTTGCCGAATACTGCGCACAGCATGGTATCACGCATCTACGGTCGCCACCGTTTCACCCTCAGTCAAATGGACAAGCAGAGCGCTTCGTCGACACGTTTAAGCGATCGCTACTAAAGCTGCGGGGGGAAGGAACCACACTGGAGATACTTGATACATTTTTGCTTGTGTACAGATCAACTTCAAATCCCCAAGTACCAAACCAGTTGTCGCCGGCAGAAGCACTAATGGGAAGAAAACTCCGTACTGTGAATTCCCTGCTAACTCCGAGGTGTACTAATGAGCAAGAAAGGAACGTTCGGATGGAGCAGTACTACAACGAGCGACACAGAACTCAAGCACGCCGCTTTTACCCCGGACAGCGTGTCTTAGTAAGAGACTATCGCGCGGGAAACCCGCAATGGGTGGTAGGATCGATACGGAGAAATATTGGACAGGTGCTATATGAGGTTAATGTGGGTAATTTGATTTGGACCAGGGATTGCAATCAGCTGCGACCAACTAGCATCCCTGCGGGCAATGGCGCTCGGTTACTACCGTTAAATATTCTACTAGAGAGTTTCGACTTGCCATCTAATCCCCAAAGCAATTCGGATGCATCTCACACAGAAGTCTCAGAGGAACCGAAGGTCCAGACCCGGCGCTGTACTGATCGACTACGGAGACCTGTCGTAAGAATGCAGTTGGATCCAAAAATGAAGTCTTATGTCAACTTTTGCGGGGGAAGGTGTTAATGGGACGGAACCAGCCAATGAGAGCGTTTACGCTGAGGGCTATTGATTTGGCCATAATTTGAATGTACCGTTAGTTGAACGTTAAGCAAAATATACTTGCTAGCCGTACGCCGGTCTCCTGCTTTGGGAAGTTGGGCTAGTCAGAGTGCACGCTAGCAGCAGGTCATCGGTAGGTCAGCCGAAACCATAACAGGAGTATTCCGTTTGATAAAGTCTGCAAACTGGCACTGGGCATCAGCATTCCTCCCGTAATAATCGATGCAGGGCTACAGCAGTCCATTCCACAACGGTTATTTCAGCGATATGCACTAGTTTTCCAGGAAGGACTTGGTCTTTGTAGCAAAATGAAGGCTCAATTGCAGCTGAGAGCAGATGCTAAACCCGTTTTTCATCCTAAACGTCCGGCGTCTTATTCTGCATTAACCAGTGTAGAGCTAGAGCCGGATCGCGTACAGCTAGCAGACGTCATACAACCAGTCGATTACTCGGACTGGGCTGCTCCAATCGTAGTGGTACTAACGGCCAATGGCTCAATTCGTGTGTGTGCAGAATTTTCAACAGGTCTCACTGACGCCCTTCAGACACACAGTTATCCACCACCAGTCCCAGAAGACATTTTTGCCAAACTTTCAGGCGGTAGACTGTTTGCCAAACCTGAGCTAGCTGATGCATATCTACAAAGCGCCATTGACGATGAGTCAAAGGAATTGTTGACAATTAACACACACCGTGGATTGTTTCAGTTTAACCGATGGCCATTCGGGGTTAACACAGCACCAGCTATTTCCCAGCAGCTTATGGATACCAGGCTCACGGAACTTGACGGCGTTGAAACTTACTTAGATGATATCTTATTGGTCGGAACAAGTCCAGAAGAGCCAGCAGTGAGACTCGACCAAGTTTTGGATCGTATAAAAGAGTACGGATTGCGCTTGCGACCGGACAAATGCAGCTTACTTTTGCGACAACTTAAATATCTGGGGTTCGTTATTGACCAGAATGGACGTCGTCCAGACACAGCCAATATTTCAGCTATTGTTAACATGCCAGCACCAACAGACGTCAGTACGCTACGCTCTTTTCTTGGCATGGTTAGCCACTATTCTAATTTTCTACCGGAAATGCATTAACTGCGAGCACATCTAAACGCATTACTCATGAAAGAGGTCACGTTTACTTGGTCGGCAGAGTGTCAAGCAGTGGTAGATCGGGTTAAAGATATGCTGACTTCCGAGCTCCTTCTCACGCATTACGATCCCAACCTTCCAATTGTGGTAGCTGCCGATGCAAGCAACTATGGCATCGGAGCTGTGTTGTCCCACACTTTCCCAGACGGTTCTGAGAAAGCAGTTATCCACGTGGCACGGTCGTTAACATCAGCAGAGAAAAATTATTCCCAGGTTGAAAGGGAAGACCTGGCTATCATATGTGCTGTCAATAAATTTCACAAAATGCTATATGGTAGACGTTTCAAGTTACTGACGGATCACAAACCGTTGCTAACCATCTTTGGTTAACATAAAGGCATCTCGGCAACTACAGCCAGCCGTCTACAAAGATGGGCTCTATCCTTACTGGCCTACGAATTTAGCATCCATTACCAATCGACCACAGCTTTTGGGCAAGCCGATGTGTTGTCTCGGTTAACTGCGGATCATCCAGCAGACAACAACGAGACAGTGATTGCTAGTGTTAAAGTGGATCAGGAGATCGATCGGGTAATTCTCGACACCGCGAAATCCCTACCAGTCTCGCTAAAATCCATCCAGCAGCACACATCGCAAGATGCCGTACTACGTAAGGTGATGAAGCACGTGAAAGAAGGTTGGCCATCGAGGGTATCAGATGCAGAACTCATCCCCTGTCACCGGTGCCAAAAAAGCTTATCAATCGTTGACTCGTGTTTGCTTTTCGCTGAAGGTGTAGTTGTTCCCTCAGCTTTACGACGGCCGATTCTCACCTAACGTCATAAAGGCCATCAATGAATCACCCGCACCAAAGCATTAGCTAGAAGTTACGTGTATTGGCCAGGGATGGATGCTGATATCTCACACCTGTGTACGCAGTGTGAAAACTGTGCGATCACACAAAAATCACCAAACAAATTGGCCCCCGTGCCATGGCCAGCGGCGACTACGCCGTGGTCAAGAGTACATGTAGATTTCGCCGGCCAAGTAGATGGTAAATCTTAGCTCATTGTGGTTGACGCTCATAGTAAATGACCAGAAGTTGTAACAATGCCGACGACCACTGCAGTCGCAACAATTAAACAGTTGCATCAAATATTCAGCCGATTCGGCATGCCGGAGACATTAGTCAGCGATAATGGCCCACAATTTACTAGCGAAGAATTCGCAACATTTTGTCGTTCTAATGGGGTGACACACATACGCACACCACCCTTTCACCTGCAATCGAACGGTCCGGTTGTGCGATTCGTCGACAAGTTCAAGCGTGCACTTATCAAAGGGCAAGGTGACGGCACCAGGGACGATCGCATACACACATTCCTAATGATGTATCGAATCACACCACACCCCTCTTGTAACGGAAGATCACCGTCGGAAATGTTGTTTAACCGTCAGATCAGGTCAAGTTGGGACATAATCGTTCCGGTGGTGAGAGAATTAGCCAAGCCGGAAACAACAGAGTCAGCGCAACCCAAACAGCACGTAATAGCGAGAACATTAAAACCAGGTGACTTGGTATGGACAAGAGACTTCCGGCCGTCGCAAAACAGATAGACGCCAGGCGCAATCACCAGACGGATTGGTCGAGTCACGTACCTAGTAGAGGTCAACGGTCAGACATGCACAGGCGTACGAATCAGCTCAGACACCGCTCTGATAACAAGCAGTATTTACCTCGTCACAATTCCCAGTTTGATTTTCAGTTATTACTGGAGGAGTTCTCATTGCCGAAACCGACAAATGCAAATTCGGATCGAGTGGAAAACGAAAGCCAAGCGTTGACGTCAGATGCGGTTCACAGACGCCCCGTACGCAACCGCCGACCACCCGATCGGTGCATCTATACCCAACGGTTGGCAACTACAGGCAGACGTGTCAAAAGAAGAGGGAGTTGTCGTATTCAGGCCCAACCCAACATGGAGTGCTGTCATCCAATCAGACCAAACAACTGTCCAGCCAATCACCACCAAGCTGGAACCAACGAAAGCGATATACCCCAGTGAGTCTGGTAAACACGTGAACTTCCTGTTGAAACTTTGTTGACTCTGCTTGTCAGTAGCTCTTGAACCGCTGTATCAATACTACCGGTCATTACCACGATCTAGTATTCTATCCACCTACTAGAACAGTTCGAGCTATATCAACATCAGTGAGGCGTGTAAGTGCCGAGCAGTGGTTTCACGTAAATAGTCCTACAAAGACAGCCACGGCATTAAAAGCAAGCACACGGGATGCGATCGCTAGTCGACGGGATGGCCTACACATTCTAGCAGAAATCTTTGTAAGTTCGTTTTTTACTACAATTTGAATACATTGTCTTGCATGAATACGGACTCCTCAATCACAATCTGTTTGCATCTCACGCTGCGGCCTATGGCATTAGTTTGGTTGATCGAAGCAACGGAGGACGCATTGTCGCAGGTATTCAGTGATTACCACAACATCCTTTCAGAGTATTAAGCAAGTATAACATGTTGAAACCGGCAAGCAGTTACTTGAGGCCCGTAGCATAGACAGATTGTGCCAGATTTTACTAAGATACAGCATGAGAGCCCTCACTGGGGCCTTTGAAACACGGCCTTTCACATGGCTCAGAACCCCATTCTATTGCCAAAGCATCCGCGAGTTCAAGGAGGCAGCTGTGACGTGCGCCATGCGTCGGTTGACTTCAGTGTCTATGCGCCTATTGTCCGGCTGCGGTATGCACGGCGCTGCTTAGCATGTAAAGCGCACAGAGCTTTAAGTAAAAACCACAGGAACCTACGAAGGATAATGATTGCAGAATGAAAATGCATACAAACTTGTAAAGATATATAGCTGTTCCGTGAAGCGAATGCGTAAAGTTCACACTTACCAAGGGTAAGGTTTACGAGGCAACACTGAATTTGCCGTCATTTGAAGATCTAAAGAAACACAGCGTTAAGCACCACGAATTTAACTTACCCGCAGCAGTGCACATATGTGTATGCCGGCTCACCACGGTATCCCGCACAACTTTGATGGAACCCTCGCCCGCATATGTCGCAAATTATCCAATTCACTTGCTCGCAGATTCCGGAGTCATAATCCTCTTGCTGACACAGAGCGAAAAGCGCTGTACGCATCTTCACCGGCCGTCGCCTTCCTTGTACGCCATGTGTTTGTTCGGTGACGAGCGGTGGTTCTTGTATTCAAGGTACGGAAGTTCCATTACCGTGATATCATGCTGGGACTCACAACCTTCACCACACGGGGTATCAAACGTGACCTTCGTTTGTGACGCCTACGACCACCGTCAATACCCTCGAAACACCAGCACTGGAACCCTAGGAATATCCCTCGGATGTTCATTCTTGAGCGGAAATGATGTGGTGTTGGAGGTCTTGATAGATCTAAAACAAAACACCACTTGGTCAAACAATTACTGCCATGTTCCGTGCACTAGCAGCCCACACTGTGTAGGTCACGTGAAGTAAGAAACTAGAAAGAAAATGGAAGATAAGAGGGATGAAAGTCATTTAAATGAAGGATGACCCCAAGGAGTGAAGAGAATGACAGAATACGAACTAAACGTTGAAAGATGGATATGGTCAGGGGAAGGGAAAGGTTTCTTGTTACCAGCGAAGAGCGTCTAACTGACGCTCGAAACCCTTAACCGTAGGCTCACTGAGTACACATTCTGCAAGCGAGTTCCAACGCTCGATAACTACGCGATAACCGAGTTTCGGCCCTGATCCGGTCAGAATGCGACTTGAGTAGGTTTTTGGGATGACTGCGATAAAGGACGAAGGACGGAACACTTAAACTGCTTAATGGGCAGTAGCCACAAAGTAGGCTAGTTCCAGATTCTGTCCAGGGCATGCTGTGTGGCCTCAGAATCCCCACGAACATTTACAACATTCCAAACCTTAGGGTCATCAGCAAACAATAGGGAGGAGACTCAAAGCTCACCAGGGAGATCGGTCACGTAGATGAAGAACAGCATCGGTCCAAGGACCAAGTCCTGTGGGAGACCGCTAAGGACCGCTTGCCTAAAGAATAAGCTGCGACCCAAACGTGCACCCTGTTCTCTTCCCTGCAAGAGCGCAGACACCCAGTGAAGGTCGTGGCCAGATACGCCGTAGGAGCTCAGCTTTTATGATAGCCACAAGTGCGGTACGTTGTCAAATGCTTTCGAGAAATATACGAAAAGCGCATCCACTACGTGGCCATTGTTCATTGCCTCGGCCCAAGCTTCACGAGCAACCAACAAATTCGTCAGACACGAAAACCCCTTCCGGAATCCGTGTTGTGCACTACTGAGTGGATTAAATCTATTCAGGTGACCTTCCAACGGATCTCTCACCAGCTTTCCAAGCAGTCTGACCACGACGCAAGTCAGACTGAGTGGCCTATAATTGGCTCACAGACTCCTGTCGCTATTTTTGAAGGTAGGACAGATAACAGCCTCCTTCCATTCAGAAGGTAATGTACAGCTGGCAAGTGACTTCTGAAACACTATCGCCAGCGGTCTAATTAGTTCCACCGCCAAATCATGCAAAAGCTTCGGGTGCATTGAATCACGTCCAGCTGCTTTGGAAGGGTTCAGTTCTTGCAGTAACTTAAGGACCTGCGTTTCCACTACCGTAAGCTCAGCTAACTAAGAGCCTTCAGGTATTCTGGGGACACGTTAAACGCCAGTTAACGGGGCGTCACGTACAAAAGCCCCTGCATACTGCTCCCTAAGTACACGAGCGTTATCTGGGTCCGCATACGCACAAGTTCCATCGGTCCGCATCAAAGTTGGGATTACCGAAGATGAACTACAGCCTCTCTTAACATAGGCGAAGAACTTCTTCGGATTTTCCGGAGCTCCATCAGCCAATTCCTTTTCGTACAACAGCCGAACTTTTCTTAAGTGTTGTTTACACCTATTTCCAGTCTCACGGTATCTATCATAGGTGCTAGTTGATAGAACCGCACGATAGGTCCTCCAGCACCTAGAACACTTCTGGAACAGGTATTTGTCAGTGGTATCTATCCACGGCGGCCGCGCTCGTGTCTACTTTCTCATCGCAAACGAGATGAAGGGTATAGACACTTCCGTGGGATAACACATACATTTATCCCAAGCCGCCCGAACCTTATCAACTACCGAGATTTCCCAACGCAACCCAGAAGCCTTGATGCGCATTGCCTGATAGTTAGCACGGCATATGTTTGGAAATGACTTAGCGATGCTCCAGTGACGCCTGGTAAGAGTAGGCCTGAACGATAAACAAACATGATCACTGCTACCCAAGGGAGAGCTGTAAATTAGGTCACCTAGGAAGTCTAGTGACTTGACCAACACTAGATCCAACATAAACGGAATTTGGGCATCCATGTACCTAATGGGGAGGCCCACGAACTGATACAGCGGTACTTGTAGCGTAAGCTCAATTAGATCTGCACCGAAAATACCTTCCGCCGAGTTGCAAGAAAGATCTGCGCAGCAAACATCTGGTAGGTTGCAATCCCCCAGTTGCAAATACCTGTTTTGCGCATTAGGAGCGAATAAAGTCAAGCAGCTATTTGGACGCACTCCCAGGGCTTCTACACACAAGTACAACTGTAAGTTGATTTGGGGAAGTGCAATTCAATACCGACAGAGCTTCCACAGTTTTATCTGCTGACTGAAACATGTAGGTACGTAAAACGGCAAGTCCACAGCTAACGTAAAGCGCAAAGCCCCCGCTTTTTCTGCCATCTAAGTGATCACATCTACCTAGCGCGTAGTTAGACAGGTCTACTTCACCGTCCGTGATGTCCCGAGACAGCCACGTTTCAGTGAATGCAAGTCTACGAGGATCAGACCATCTACAAGCAGACCTATCTCGCACATCTTATTCCTTAGGCTGCGCACATCGCATAGCACTACCTGAAGGTACTCGTACTGTCCAGCCCTGGGTCGTGCGCTACCAGGACTGGCAGTAGTAGAGCGGAAACAGACCGCCAGCTGACAACCCGTATAGCCACCAACCGGAGACATTGTTCACCGGCCGCTGGCCTGGTTTTCAGGTCTTTAATGGCCTGTTAAGTTCAGCCTATCCGCTAATTGGAGGTCTGGTTGAAAGCTAACATTAATACACTTCAATCTGATGGCAAAGCGCTACAAAGCGTTGCGTTCCTCCTGGTGTATAGGACTACACGATGGAAGCTTGGTCGAGGGTTTGGGGCGTTAACTGGGACGTTATCCAATCTAGTCAGTTTACTGAACATTTCTTCGCAACAGCTGCGTAACCTCCTCCGCTTTCATTACACAGGCTTTACGATGACGCCGCCGTATGTCATGCAAATCGCGCCCTGTTAAATGAACGTTACCTTGAAAAAGCACAAATGCACGCATCTCCTGCGTGCGACGAAACGTCTTCATTAAGTTCAGCACCATGCTTTCCTGATCCGCTGTTAGCCGCCGATTTCCGCCTTATAGCCAAGGCTTCCCATGTCTGAATGCCAAAGACGGGCGTTTCCAATCGCGTAACCTTCCCCTTAAAATCCGCTGAGAACGGCGCAGAGCAATTGTAACACCGGTACCTGTTAAAATAGCTTCAGCAGGCGGATACGCAACACATTTCTGCTTCCCAGCAACATTCGATCGCTTGCTATGCACGCACACAAACTGAATATATAGGTCATTCCTTTCGACAAGCTGTACTTAGCGGCGTTCCGCAAGGCTCTGTCCTAGGTCCACTGCTTTTTTCTGTCTACGTGAATGACTTGCCGGAGGAGCTTGAGGTACCATCGCTCTTATTTGCTGATGACCTGAAGCTCTGGAATATTGTTGCTATCCCTGGAGGACCTGTGGCTCTTCAACGGGCTCTGGCTTGACTCTGGGAATGGTCTGTCTTGTGGTTGCTGCCCATAAACCGGGCAAAGTGTTCAGTGCTGCGTATCGGAGCGTATGCTTCCTCCACAAGTTATGTACTCGATGGGAGTGAACTTCCTCCCGTGACTCATCAGGTTGATCTAGGTGTCGTCCACTGTTCCACACTAAACTCTGGCGACAACTGGAAGAAGGCGGCTAGCAAAGGGTTCCGGATGTTGTGGTTTATCCGTCGTTCTTGTGGGACCCCAAACGCTGATGTGTTTGTGAAGCTTTTCTCGGCGTTTGTGCGACCCCACCTAGAATATTGCGTCCAGGCCTGTCCACCATGCCTTGTCCGGGACAAAACGGCACTATAAAGGGTGTTGCGTATCGGTACTAGGTTGGTCAAGGGTTTAAGAGGGCAAACGTACTCCGAACGCCTACTTAGTTTGGGGATGCAGTCAATGCATTATCGAAGGATTAGAGGGGACCTAATCCTAACCTACCGTATTATGACTGGGATGGTTGGCCCGATTTGTCCATGCTATTTAGTCCTGCTAGATTATCTGGTCTTCGCGGGCATTGTATGAAGCTGAACAAACCGCGGTCCGATCGAGTTAGAGCGGAGACACGGTTAGCACGTCGAGTCATCGAGCGCTGGAACCTGCTTCCTGAAAATGTTGTTAAGGAATCTACGGTTAAGGGGTTTGAGCGTCAACTAGACGCCCTTGGGTGGCGACACGAAACCTTTCCATTTTCCTGACTAATTCCCATCTTCATACTTCGATTCTATTTTCTTTACTTTTCCTCGCCATTGGTATTATTCTCTTCTTTTAACTGATTTCCCCTACTCTCTTACCTTCGCTTTTTCTTCCTCTCTTACTTACTTCACGTAACTGACAAAGCTGGGACAGCTAATGTAAGAAACGTGAGCATTAACTTGGTGAACCAGTGTGTTTTTCGGGTGCTTTCTTTTCGGCCTTTCAAGAAGTCGGAGCACCCCTATCAACTCCTGGATCGACGACCCGCTCAAGAAGGAACACTTACGGGATTCATTATATCGTTCCAGTCCCACTTGAACTTGAATTTGTACGGGCCATTTTCCGGTAGCACCTGTCCAGTCTCCCATTTGTAAGCTTTCGCAGTTTTAACGCTCCGACGAATGAACGATGTCACCGTGTCCATCTGAAAAAGTTTCAGATCTTCATTCTTCGATGAAAAGTCCACCTATGGACCCTTGAAGATACGTCAGAATGCACGAGATTTATTCCACCATGGCTGCTTTTGTAAGCAGGGGAAATGATTAACCTCCGTAGCCCATTTAAACCGTTCACTTTATTGATTTCTAATCTTCCTCATAGCATATTAACAACGACCTAACATAATAATAAACGCACACATGCGTCGGAAGGCCCAAAACTTTCATTTATCAACATACAACATACTTTTTTCTCTTTATTACTTCACGTAAGCGACCCAGCAGGGACTGCTAGGGCAGGATACATGGGCATTAATTGGTTGGACAGGGTGTGATGCGGTCTTTGTTTTAGGTCCAGCAGTATTTCATAGTTCGCTAACTCCTGGTTCAACGACCCGCCGAAGAAGGAACACTCATGGGATAATCCTATCGTTCCAGTCCCGCTTGAACTTGAACTTGAACTTTGTGTGCCGCAATTCACCCTCTGTGAGTACTACGCGGTAACTCGATTTTTTGGCGTGCCATACTGATCGAGATTTTCAGCTGAAATAACGTGGAAAACAGTGTTTGAATAAACACTTGAAACGAAATTTGACTATTGTCAAATTTTCTCTGATCCAAGATATCTTGGATCGATTAAAGTGGTACTGGCCAAAGCGTCTTTGGCGCTTACTGGTAATTTTTCCGGTTGTTCCCAGTTTTAATCCCGTTTTGCACCCTGTTTTTGCCTTTTTATTGCGGTCGTTTTCCTATTGTATACGTGTTGTAATTCTACTCTGTTTTCCACATGAACATGGCTGTCTCGCTAAACACCGAGACGGATGGACCTATGGGGTCCTCGTTTGATGAGTCTACTGCAGCTTGCGGACAGGTTAACTGTTCAGAGCCAGTAACAGATGTATCTGGCGGTATGCAGTGTGACGTCTGCTGCCGCTGGTATCACGAAAGCTGTACCGGCCTACAAGCTGACCAGTACAAAATGCTATCATCAAGCGTTCACTTTCTTTTCAGCTGTGCTGAATGCTGCGCTCAAAGATCGACGCGCCCGGCTGTCACCGGTGCTAAACTTTCAGCGCTGGCTTCAAGGTTGGCAGATGTTGAGGAGGCGATAGCTAAACTCGCCTCTATTGCGTCGCTCGATACGAAAATGGATTTGATTTTAAAATCCCTGAATATTTCGTTTGAAGACACTGCAATAGACGGCAACATTGCTGACGATCCATCCACTGGAGTCTGTCACTCGGTCATAAAGTCGCACATCCTACCGGCCAGTCCAGGTAGCATTGCTGGCTGTCCTCATGAGCCGATCAAAGTGAAGAAAAATAGGGTGCGGAAATACCAAAAGCTCTCTGCTAAACCCAGAGAATTAGTTGCCACGGCATCGAAAAAGATGCCGTCTTTGACAGTCGTAAAGTCGTCTGACGATTGTACTCAGAACTTTCCGAAGATGCTGACCGTCTCGGCCGCCAGTGAACCAGCACGTTCTGACGAAGTGCTGGCAACTGCTCAATGCGATACAAAGTCAACGGCCCCTGCTCCAGTGAACCAGAAGAAGAAGCGGACTAGATCTGCTCGTAAAACTTTGAAGGGGCTTGAAGACCCAGGAACTAGTAAGACGCCGGCAATAGAGCGGAAAACCTACGCTACCGTTGCTTCGGCGTCGTTTGTGAAGACAGGGACAGTCCCACCGCCAGTGGTGAAAACAGCTGGTATAGGTGTCGACTCCAAGGCACGTGGGGTAAACACTCCCCGTCGTGCCGACTCTTTCACGGATAGTAGCGTTATATTCCGTAACGTTACTGAATCTGCGGCCGCTCTCCCAAGGGAACGCATCTTGGATGACATCAAGTGGCTGAAACTGTGTGTCAGCAAGCTGCTTCCACCTGGCTTCCCTGGTGTCACTGTCAGAAAGCTGACCAGATTGGGGAACGTCCCTATCGCTACGCCAAATCCACGACCCCGACTACTTCGCGTAGTCCTTTCTACCCCGGAGGAACGCAAATCATTACTGCGGTTTGCGTTCAAACTTAAGGGTAGTGGTGTCAGCGTTCAGCCGGACCTACCACTGGCAGATAGACTGAAGTTAAAGGAGGCTATCAAAGACCTCAAAACTAGACGGGCGGCTGGTGAGCAAGGCCTCCGTCTGGTGGGTTTTCAGGTGGTCAGCCGGAAGTTACTTTCCGCCCTATCAGAACCCATCCTGATGGCGCACGACCCAGGGATGGTCGTGCCGACTTCCTTGAGGTAGTACTTAGCAACGTGCGTAGCCTAAGGAACAAGGTGCACGAGTTGGGTCTACTTGTAGACAAATCTCGTCCCGACATACTTGCTTTCACTGAAACGTGGTTGTCTCCGGATATCACGGACGGTGAGGTATATTTACCTGGCTACGCGCTGCTTAGAACTGATCGCTCCGTTGGTCGCCAAGGCGGAGGCGTTGTACTGTATGTGAGCTGTAACTTAGATGTGTTGAGGACCTGCACATTCCAGTCGTCGGATCAGACTGTTGAAGCCCTATCGGCTGTTTTGTGCACTTCCTCTACCCAGTTTACAGTTATAGTGATATACAGAAGTCCTGGAAGTTCTTCCAGGGGATACTTGACTTTATTCGCACTCAGTCTGCGAATAAGTGTTTAGTTCTAGGGGATTTCAACCTCCCGGAAGTCTGTTGGGCCGATCTTTCTTGCAATTCGGCATTAGGAACATTCGGTGCAGACTTCCTTGAACTGACTCTCCAAGTGCCTTTGCACCAGTTCGTTGACTTTCCCACTAGGTATATGGACAACCAAATACCATCTACTTTGGATTTGGTTTTCGCTAAGTCCCTGGACTTCGTGACTGACGTTTCACACGGTGCACCTCTAGGGTCCAGCGATCACGCATGCATATCCTTTCGATGTGCTCTTTCAAGGCACCAAGAGACCGCTGTTGAATTACTTCCGAATATTTGGCGGGCGGACTTTAGTGCAATGCGAACTAAGGCTTCAGTTCTGAACTGTGAGATCTCGATGGCTGATTCTGTCCAGTTAGCCTGGGATAAATTTAAGGCATACCTTACGGAGGTTTCCACTCCCTATATTCCACTCATTAGGAAAAGAGGGTTAAGGGCACAGCCTCCATGGATAGATACCACAGGCAAGTACCTACTCAAGAAACGGTCTAGATGCTGGCGAACCTACCAAGCAGCTCCATCAGCCAGCACCTATGATAGTTATCGAGAGATTAGAAATAAATGTAAGCAACATCTCAGAACTGCTCGTCTCCAATACGAGCAGGGTTTAGCGGACTCGGCCGCAGCTAATCCCAAGAAGTTTTTTGCTTACGTTAAAAGACGCAGCGGGGCAAAACTGTCTATACCAGCTTTATTGCGAGCAGACGGGACCCGTGCGCAAACTGACTATGACAAGGCTTGTATACTGAGTGATCAGTATACTGGGGTCTTTGCTCGGGAGACCTCTTTACCACAGGTTGAATTGGTTTCAAGAGTTCCAGAGGATTCTTGCTTAGCTGAATTTAGCATAACGGAGACTCAGGTCTTCGAGCTACTGCAAGGCATTAATCCCTCTAAAGCTTCCGGTCCTGATTCAATTCATCCGAAGCTGTTGCATGAATTGGCCACTGAGCTGAGTGGTCCGCTCACATGCGTGTTTTCAATATCACTGGATAGCTGCAGCCTACCTTCGGAATGGAAGGAGGCAATCATCTGTCCGATTTTTAAGGGCGGTGACAGCGCTCTACCCGCGAACTACCGGCCTGTCAGTTTGACAAGCGTAGTAGTCAAGTTGTTTGAAAAGCTGATAAGGGATTCAGTGGAGAACCACCTGAATAGATTCAACCTTCTCAGTGATGCGCAACATGGATTCCGCAAGGGATTTTCATGTCAGACTAATCTACTTGTAGCTCGTGAAAGCTGGGCCGAAGCGGTAGACAGTGGCCACGCTGTAGACGTGCTATTCGTAGATTTTTCGAAAGCTTTTGACACTGTTCCACATCTTCGGCTCTCACTAAAATTGAGATCTTACGGGATATCTGGTCGCGCCCTTCAATGGGTGTCTGCCTTCCTTGAGGGGAGGGAACAGTGCGTACGGGTGGGGCGTAGCCTTTCGCTCAGGCAAGCTGTCCTTAGTGGCGTTCCGCAGGGCTCGGTATTGGGGCCATTGTTGTTCGCGATCTATGTAAATGACTTGCCGGGAGAGCTAGGGGTGTCATCACTAATGTTTGCTGACGACCTTAAGCTCTGGAATATTGTGGATATCCGGGGGGTCCTGAGGCAATTCAGCGTGCCTTGGATAGGCTCTGGGAATGGTCTACCTTATGGTTGATGCCCATAAATAGGGCCAAATGCTCTGTTCTCCGAATCGGAGCTGCAAATCCTCCCACCCGATATGTTGTCGGCGGTGGTGAACTCCCTGTTGTCACTCAGCAGGTTGATTTAGGAGTCGTACACGCATCAGCACTTCATTCTGGAGACAACTGGAAGAAGGCTGCTTGTCGAGGGTTTCGTATGATGTGGTTTATCCGCCGCTCTTTCGGAATCTTAACGGCCAATTTGTTTGTGAAGCTATTTTCGGCATTCGTCCGACCCCACCTGGAATATTGTATTCAGGCTTGTCCACCATGTCTTAACCGAGACAAAATGGACTTGGAGAGGGTGTTACGAGTGGGCACTCGGTTAGTGCAGGGTCTACGGGGACAGACGTATCCTGAACGCTTGCTCAGTTTGGGGATGTACTCAATGCACTACCGAAGGATAAGAGGGGACCTGATTCTCACTTATCGTATTTTGACGGGTAAGATTGGCCCGGACTTGTCAGGGCTATTTAGTCCCGCTACGTTACCTAATCTCCGCGGTCACCCACTGAAACTGCATAAGCCACGGTCTGATAGGATTAGGACGGAAACTCGTCTATCGCGCCGAGTTATAGATCGCTGGAATTCGCTTCCAGACCACGTGGTTAGGGAACCTACGGTTAAGGGTTTTGCGCGCCAGCTCGATGCTCTTGGGTGGCAACAGCAAACCTTTCCTTTTTCCTAGCCGACTCACCTTCACTTTTCAGTTCTTTTTTTAATGACTCAAATATCTTGGTATTCCACTTGCTTAGCTCTTTCCACTTTCTCTTTTGCCTTCTGAGTTTACTTTTTTTCTTACTTCACGTAACCGACCCAGCAGGGACTGCTAGGGCAGGATACGTGGGCATTAATTGGTTGGACAGGGTGTGATGCGGTCTTTGTTTTAGGTCCATCAGTATTTCAAAGTTCGCCAACTCCTGGTTCAACGACCCGCCGAAGAAGGAACACTCACGGGATAATCCTATCGTTCCAGTCCCGCTTGAACTTGTACCACAATCACACTGTCAAAAGATCATTGATCGCGATTGGCGGACACGGCGCCCCGGCTCAACCTACGCTTGGTTGCCTCTCGGGTATTCAGCCACTTTCTGGTGTCGGCTTGTCAGCAGGCGCTCGATACGGTATTCGTGGATATTCGTTCTTGGTTTGTTTGGTTTAACTTCCGGCCACCTACGTTCCCTTTTGTTTTCTATTGCAGGTTCTCGGGTCCATCGCGACCTACTCTACGTGTCGGTTAAGGAAAATCCTGGAACCGCCGACCGGGACGAATATTACATACTGACCACCCTGCCAGAATAAAAAAATGTCGTGTAACACAGGAATTAGCCACCCTGCCGTGCGTGAGCCTTCTGTGTTTACATCCGGCGATGACTTCTACCTTTGGGAAGCTCGGGCGTGGCCCACAGTGACCACTGGAACTATATCGTGAATTTCCTCAGGACGAATCTGCTCCCCAACTGCTGACTTTTCGGCTCCTGCAGGATGCCCCACCGAAGATATCTGGTCATCTACGAACTCTGCGCGGTTAAAACTCCGTGGGCCGTGTTTCTTAAGTCTTTTTATGCTTGCCAACGGAGGCCTTCAGGAAACGTTCAGAAATACGCTGCGATCCTTCTGGAACTAGCCGCAAAGGCTTTTCCGGACGCATCACATGCAGTAGTAAACAACAAATCCTTCACCCTTTTCGTGTCTGGATGAAGAACTATGAGCTGCTTTCCAAGTTCAGCTGTAAGCCTCCGCGATCGCTGGCAGAAGCTGTCGATATTGCAACCAGCTACGAAGGCGTAGAGCAACTGCATTCGCAATCGAAATGTACTCTGCTGTCTCCAAGTGCTGAGGTCACCCAATCTCTTCCGGTTACCTGCCTCACTCATCGTCGTCTTCAATCAACGATCCTCACCGATCGCAAGGAGTGCCCCTACTTCCGAATATCCGGTAACAGAATTCGGCGGATTGGTCATCATCCTCTTTTTTATGTGCAACAAGAAGGCCCGTAAAACCCGATGTCCCAGAAGGCCGCTTACATTGGCGAGCACAAACGGCATAGGAAGCCCGAAGGTGCTCGTTTACCATGCAAACCATTTCTGTCACAAACCTGCTGGCCGTTCCCCTTATCTCTGAGTTGATATGAAAGAAACGTGTTAAGATGCTTATCGATACCGGGGCCATGTGTTCTTTAGTCCGGAGACGTGTAGTTCCGGCAAACGCTACTGTCTTCCGTGACAGTTCTGTGAATTTGGTGGCAGCCAACAGGACAGGTATCAAATCCTCGGGTTGGACCATAGCAACGATTAAGCTAGGAGACATGACAGCGACACATCAGGTCTTTGTAGTAGACGACTTCTCCTGGGATGTGGTACTTGGAGTAGATTTCCTTTTCCTGTTCACTGCCACGGTAGATTTGGTC
>OX104067.1:71540059-71621078 GCA_944474145.2 Dicrocoelium dendriticum | reverse complement strand
AGTAACTGGATGTCAGTCAATCCACTTAGAATGTGCATCAATAAGTAGAAGAAACATGGTCCCGTCGATCGGTCCGAAGTAGTCGGCGTGGATACGCTGCCAGGGCTTGTCGGGCCAACGCCAAGGGTGTATTGGACCTGGCGCCTTGCTCCGCTGATACGCCTGACAAATATCGCAATTCTTCAGTAAGTTCTCTATGTCTGAGTCGATGTTGGGCCACCAGCAGTACCCTCTCGCTAGTGCCTTCATCCTCGCCACACCTGAATGAGCATCATGGAGCTCTTTAAATATCTGTGACCGCGCCTTAGTGGGAGGGACTAGACGAGAGCCCCAAAAAACACAGCCGTCGAATAGACTCAGTTCGTTCTTCCGAATCATAAACGGTTGTAATTCAACTGTCCCTTCAGGAGGCCAACCCATGTTCAAAAAACGTTTCACCATTGATAGCACGGGGTCTCGATCCGTCCATTGACGGATTGTTGAACTCTGTATCTGTGTTGTGTCTAGATGTTTCATTAGATTAACCCGTTCAAACGGAGGGTCGTGTTCATGTGCAGTTTCCGTGATCGGCAGACGGCTGAGTGTATCAGCTGTTGCAGTTGCTGACGCCGGTAATATAAACAATCTTGTAACTGTAAGCACTCAAGGTTATAGCCCATCTTTGCATCCTCGGTGATGCCATTTGTTGTATACCTTGGTTTCCCCAAACAAGGATATCAATGGTTTGTGGTCTGTATGAAGCTCGAAAAAGTTTCCCCGTAAATACTGGTGAAACCTCTTAACTGCGAAGATAACGGGCTAGCGCTTCCCTGTCCAGTTGTGAGTAGTTCTTCTCCGCCGTCTGTAAGGTGCGCGATGGCAGTATGCTATGGGACGTAAAGAACCATCGTCCATGAGGTGGCACAGGACAGCCCCGACCCCCCAAGGGGACGCGTCGCACTGAAGTATGAGTGGCTTGTTAGAGTCATAATGGACTAACGTTTGTGGCGAAGAAAGAGCTTGTTTTGCTTTATTGAAGGCATTTTTTTGACGGGAACCCCAACACCCCGATGCATTTTTGTGTAACAGCTCATTTAATGGCGATAGAACCGTCGATGCATTAGGCAGGAAACGGCGATAGTGAGAAAGCATTCCTAAGAACGAACGGAGTTCATCACAACTCTTTGGCTCTGAGCTTTCTAAAATAGGTTTAACCTTGTCATTTAGAACATGTAAACCGTGTTTATCAAGCCGGTATCCAAGGTAACAAACGGAAGGTGAAAGGAACTCACATTTAGACCTTTTCAATCTGAATCCACTTCGCTCCAAACGCTCGAGCACGACCGCGAGTGTTCGAAGATGCTCTGTATCCGAGCGTCCAGAGATAAGAATATCATCCAGATAAGCACACGCAAAAGGAATGTCCTTCACTAGGTCGTCAATAATTCTCTGAAATATTCCGGGGGCGGAATTAATGCCAAAAGGTAAACGAGTATATTGAAATAGTCCCATGTGCGTGGTGATGGTAGTAAGTTTCCTCGAAGGTTCATCGAGCTCTAGCTGCGAGTATGCATGACTCAGATCGAGTTTGGTAAACTTTTCACCACCAGCTAGTGTTGCATACAAGTCAACAATACGTGGCAAGGGGTACCTGACCAGCATGGATGCTTGATTTATGGTTATCTTGTAGTCACCACAAATCCGTACGGAGCCGTCCGGTTTGGTTACTGGCACAATTGGAGTTCCCCATTCAGAAAAGTGTACAGGAGTAATAATACCTTGAGTCTGTAGGCGGTTTAGTTCCTCTTCAACTTTAGGCCTCATAGCGTATGGTAGTGTGAGCGCCTTAATGAATTTTGGTCGAGCGCCTTCCTTTAGTTTTAGCGCAGCCTGAAATTCTTTCAACTTCCCAAGCTTCTCGGAAAAAACAGCTGAATGTTGTTTAAGTAATGTTTCAAGTTCGGAGATCTCGGTGACTAATTTTACCACATGCATTGTATCCGGGAAAGCACGTATCCAGTCTCTTCCAAGCAGATTTGGACGATCCCCGGGGATCACATATACAGGAAGTGTGCGTATTTTGTCGCCATACTGTGCCTTCACGAAGCATTTACCAAGGACACGTATAGGTTCACCGGTGTATGTACGAAGAACAGAGTTGCAAGCGGATAAGTTCGGGAGCGTTTTTACAGCGTTTTCCCGGATTATCGTCACGGATGCTCCTGTATCGATTTCCATCTGTACCTTTTGTCCTTCAATGTAAAGCTCTAGAGTGTATGGCGCCGGCTGCATGCTAGAAACGTAATTAAGCCAAATGGAATGTAATTCAGGGTCGCTACCATCAGACTCGTCCACAGTTTTGATGGGGTTTGCTCCTCGATAAGCCCCACCTGAACGTGGCTTGATCGATCTACACACTCGTGCCAGGTGGCCCACCTTCCCGCAGCTTCGACATACTGTCTTCTGATGCCGGCAGTCAGATAGACAACTGTGCTGCTCACCACAACGATAGCACACAAACAAATTGACGCCAGTGGGTGGCTTTGGTTTTGGTGTAGTGTTAATCAATCGCAGCTCATCTGACGAGTCCTTCAGCGTAAATGTTGCGAGTTGTTGTGTAAGGTGTTCCCTCTGCCGGGCAATCGAGCAGGCCGTCTCCCAGGTCAGTGAACAATCATCTTGTGTAAGGAGCTTCTCCCGCGTGCTCTGGTCTGAGATTCCGGCTATCAAACATTGGAGTAACATGGTCACTTCAAATCTCGTTGGATCGACTTCATTGTATTTACAATCAGGTGCTGCTTGTAGTACACGAGCGATGAATTCGTTCACACTCTCATCTGGTTTCTGGCAGAGTTTCGAGAAGTAGTATCTAGCCGTAAAAACATTCTGACGAGCACCCCAAAGAGCACTGAAGGTTTCCAAAGCGCCGGTTATCGTAGAAGAGATTTGATCAATACGAAGTGCATCGAAATACCTTTGACCCTCATCTCCAAGAAACTGTCTCAAGAGCTTCACTTTGTTTTCCTCAGTAAGAGATACTGCTGGATGCAAGATTGGAAGCAATTCCAAGTAATCGGTAAAGGTTTTCCGCCATCTATGCCACGAGTCCAGGGAAGGTTTGTCGGTAGAGCACGACCAGAAGACCGGTGGAGTATTTGTCACGGACATGTTGACCTCGTCGCCAGATATCACAACTGGACTCTAACCGCAAGTACGTATTTCAACTCGTAGCGAATAAGCAAGAAGACGCGTCAGTCTGGCGCACCGTGTACTGAACACTTAACGGTTTACATGTGAGCACGGAACGTTAGGGTGTGTCCTTGAGTGCGTGTGTGCGTGCTTATCTACGTGTGTGTGTAGGGCCAATCAGGTTCACGGTCATAGTGGGCGATCATTGGTTGAACAGGTAACACTGAGATACTGACTCCTCTTCTGACGATGCCCAGACGCACGACCGCGAGCAATGGCACTACATCCGGGAGGTTCTTTCTCTCGAAAATGTGGTGGTCACCTCGATGACAAGGATCTCCATATCACCCAACTATAAAGAGTGCGGTCCAAGGCTCTTAAAACTTGTGTTACAGTCAGAACTAATGGCACAAACCGTACTAGCGAACTGGGTTAAATTCCGTTGCAGATTGCCAACAGAAATTCGTCTGAAAGCAGCAGGAACACCAACACCTTCTAATGACAATTCAGTAGAGGCACAACACTTAGTGAAAACGCCAACTGTAGGACCCGACTCGGGGATGGTTTCAAGAGTAGCCATAATGTCCGGAGGGGCGCAGCAGAGCACGAGCAAACAACGGGATTCGGAGCATCTTATACCTGCCTATATATCAAATACTTCTCGAGAGTATGCAACCCATCCAAAAAACGATTAGCCGCCGACCCTTTAATGGTCGGCGTAAACTCATTTGCTTCATCCATCCAATCTAACACACTTTTGGTCTCCGAGAATCTCTCATGCATGTACACAAATGCCCAAGGTCTACTCAGCAAATTAGCTGAATTAAGACTTCGACACGCGTCAGCAGCTTGGGACCTTATCGCTGTCACCGAAACGTGGCTGCGCTGCGAGATAGCCGATGCTGAAATTGCACTAACGGGCATGTCCGTTATCCGGAAGGATCGAGCCAGCAAAGGTGGTGGGGTAGCCCTTTATTTTCGTAACAACATGCAATGCGAACGCATAAACGATTCGGAAACCGAGGTACATGACGCCATTTGGTGTAATTTCCGGCTGAAAGGGAACGGTCTTGGCCTACTGGTTGTTGTCTACCGCCCACCATCGTCTACTCCTGAGATGGACTGCAATTCGATGGCTGCGTTGAGGCAAGTGACAAAGAGGAAGTATAGTCACATTCCAGTCACCGGTGACTTCAACTTACATGCCCTCGAATCCCAGGCCACACCAGGAGAGAAATTCAAAGCAGACTTGCAAGATCTGGTTTCAGACTATCCTCTTTATGGCCACATCACTACGCCCACCAGATTCAGGGGTACTGACAGGCCATCCATTTTGGACCGAATATTCACCAATGAAGAATTGATGGTCGAGAGAGTGATAACAGATACTCCTCTGGGCCGCAGTGATCATGCGACGCTATTGTTTCATTACATGTGCTACGCGGATTATCCTAAAGAGCATGCAGGGGAATAGCGTGTCATAACCAACTATGAAGACCTGTCCGACCTAATTGATGCAACCAGCTGGTCGTTCTTAGCTGAATTAACGCCTGAGGTGGCCTGCGGTGAATTCGTCAACATATTCACCAAGCTCGTGGCACGGACATCTGAAACCAAATGCTACCGGACCAAAAGGATGAAGTCTTTCGTAAGGAGCAGGACACGTAAGTGCATGTCATTAAGGGACTCGGCATGGCACACCTATATGACCTCCCCGAACGGTCATACCTGGGATGTCTACACAATACACAGAAACCACTGTGTCAAACTCGTTCGAGAGGATAAACTTAAAAACCAACAAAGTCTAGCGGAAAAGTTTAGCTCCAATCCCAAGCTGCTATACAGACACGTAAACAATTTGCGCCGTGTTAAGCGCGGTATTCCTGCCCTGCACACAGCATGCGGCTTAGCCCAAACCGCACAAGAGGCAGCCAATCTTCTTGGACAACAATTTGGCCGTACCTTCCAAAGCGAGCAATCACCGTACATCCTGCCTAAGCAGATAACGCCGCCATCAGCGCTAAACCACATATCGTTTACCTCCGCAGCTGTACTGAAGAGGCTGATGTCTCTGCGCGAGTTCAGCTCCCCGGGTGCGGACGGCATTCGACCGAAGGCGTTGAAAGTTGCTGCCATGAGTTTGGCAGGACCATTAGCAATTTTCTTTCAACGATGTATGAACGAGATGCACGTCCCCACGATGTGGAAGCACGGAATCATCACGCCTATCTACAAAAGTGGCAGTCGTGCTGATCCAGCAAATTATCGCCCGATAACACTCCTTCCTGTGATCTCCAAGGTTATGGAGTCCATTGTAGCTGAGGCTTTAATGGGGTACCTGGAGAACAACCAAATTCTCGTTCCGGAACAGCATGGATTTCGCAGAAATCGCTCCTGTACAACTAATCTCTTGATTGCTCGTGCAAACTGGACGGAATCTGTGGACGCTGGTGTTGGAATCGACGCGGCCTACTTGGATTTCTCAAAGGCATTCGACCGCATAGACCATCGCATTCTCCTCCACAAACTCCAGAAATATGGAATCGGCGATCCTGTTCTGGGCTGGATAGGAGACTTTCTCCTACAACGTCACCTGAATGTTAGGGTTAGGAGCAACCTATCAGAATCCATCGAAGTTCAGTGCGGCGTACCTCAAGGCTCGGTACTTGGACCCCGCCTGTTCCTGGTCTTCATAAATGATCTCGCGAGTGTGCTGTCTTCTAACTGCTTGCTATTTGCTGATGACCTAAAGGTATGGCGCACTATAGCTGAAGTGGAGGATCACACATTGTTACAAGAGGACCTGGACAAAGCGTACACATGGTCCATCGACAACATGCTGCATTTCAACGTCACCAAGTGCAAGGTTCTCAGTATACGGCACAAGAGTTTGCACTGCTACCGCCTAGGATCACAAATTCTACAGCGGGCTTCTCACGAGTGCGATCTCGGCGTGATAGTTCAAGATGACCTCGGTTGTTCGAGGCAGACTGAAAAGGCAGCTAAGAAAGCAAACCAGTACCTCGGCCTTCTTCGCAGAGCCTTCGGGAAGTTTGACCCTTCGATCTTTCCAAAAATGCTTAGCGCGTACGTGAGGCCGCACGCGGAATACGCTATCCAAGCGTGGCAACCCTGGCTCAAGCACCATCTCACCGCGCTCGATACTGCACAGCGTAGGGCAACGAAGAGCGTCAGAGGTTTGACCAGCCTCCCCTACCCACTCAGGCTGAAGACCCTTAAAATCTACAGTGGACGTTATCGGCGTCTAAGGGGCGATCTCATAATGGTGTACCTAATCCTGAGAGACCCCAACCACCCATGCCATTCCCTTCTAATACTCAGTCAAAACACCTCGCTAAGAGGTCACCAGTTTAAGTTAGTCACGCAGTACAGCCGCCTGGAATGTCGGCGAAACTATTTTTCCCTTCGAGTGGCACAGCCTTGGAACGCCCTCCCCGAACATGTAATTAATGCACCCACCCTATACCTTTTCAAAAAACGCCTTGACGATACCCTGTCACATTTACACTACGTGCTATAGCTCATGACCACCAGATGCTGGCACTAATGCACAACAGACAGGGGATAGTGCCATAACCCTACTCGAGAGCGAGTCACTCCAAACGCCTTGCACGAAATTTGATAAACGCTACTACTATAGACACTGGATTTCTGTATCCTGTCGACCGAAGATAATCGCACACAAGTAAGCGTTGTCCTTGCTATCGTTTTTTTTAATTTTTCTCGCCTATGATGTGAACAATAACCACTCTCCTGTTGCTTTGTGTGCGTACATTCTCGTTTCGAACCCCCTTTATACGAAAATGCAGTTACATCTGTAAGCGCCCGAACTGACAACATTATCCCTTCGCTATCTTTTTTGTCACGCTATCCACCCTACGGGACATGTCAAGCACCTGCTTTTTTACCCGTCATAAATCATTGTTCATTGTACAACTGCTCTTCATACTATCTTGTTTGTGCGCACTCTATTTCCATTTCAAACTATCGTTATGCAGCAGTGCAGTTAACCTGGTAGACACAAAATGAGGAGTTACTTATCCTTTGGCTATTTTAATTTTAATATTCATCCCATTCATCCTACGGGACTTCGCAAGTATATGTTTTTTGCACCCGTGATAAATCATTGTTCACTGTGTGTTGTGCGGAACATCCACAAGAATATATTGGCTATTTTCGAACAATCACACACTATGACATACTAACAGAACTTGTTAGATGCCATCTGGGAGTTTTCGGATGATTGTTCTATTGATACTGTCTGGATGGTGTTTCCAGGTAAGTTCGGACTAAATTCTCATTGGAAAACAGGACTATCCTTTCTCCAAGAGCACCATCATTAGAAGCAGAACCAGATAACGCATAGCGGCAAGAGACGCAGCGTGGCATGTGTACAGAGCGAACCCTAGTCCTGACAAGTGGAGCGACTAGGCTGAGCAGCGCAAACACTGTACCACACTTGTGCGCGAGGACAAATTAGTACTCCAGCAGAGTCTAGCAGAAAAGTTATGCGTCAACAAAAAGTTTCTGTACAGACATGTGAACAGCCTCCGGAAAGTGAAACGTAGCGTCCCCCACTTATTGCAGCAAATGAAGGTGCTCAAAGTGCCGAGGATGTAGACAAAGCTCAACGACTCCAATATGCTCTAACATTCCGACGTGGTACCAGCATGTGTCACATACCTGTCCCACTCCCGCAGACGTAAGTATTTACACACGTCCCTTGTAGTTCAACGACTTTTGAGGAAGCTGCCCTCGTTGCGCACCCATAATTCCCTTGGTGTTGACGACCTTCCCCCGAAAGCACTGCAGTTGACAGCTACAAGGATAGCTAAATCATTAACCCGATTCGTTCAAAAACGCCTGGATGAACAGCAGGTTCCCAGCGTGTGGAAGCATAGCATCATTACCCCAACTTTCAAGCATGGTAGCTGGTCGAATCCCGCCAACTATCGCCCAGAGATTCTCCTCCAGGTGATGGGCTCGATCATAGCTCAAGCGCTAACGGACAACCTAGAAAGACATAACACCATTGCACCGGAGCAACACAGATTCCGTCAGCATCAGTCAGGTACTACCAATTTACTAATTGCGGGTGGCAGTTGCACCGAAATAGCCGAGAGTGGGACAAGCAATTATGTCATCTGCACTGACTTTTCTAGTCTTCGACTGCTTGGATCACAGCTTCCTTCTGCAAAAGCTGCAAAAGTACGGAATTGAGTACCGTATCCTTGGATGGATCGAAAACGTTATTCTTCAACTGCGGCTTCACCTTCAAGTGTCGGGGGGGGGGGGCCCATTTTCTTATCCTATTGATGTGGAATGCGGTGGTTCACAAGGGTGGTTTTCATTAACGAACTCGCGTGTGTCATCGAGTCAAACTTCTTACTTTTTTAAACAACGTTGTGAGAAAACGAAAGCTGGCAGATGTTAACATTTCGTATTGTGTCGTCAGTGTCAATACACTAACAGGAAAAAATATATCTACAGCTAGGGTGTGACCGGATAAAATAGAGACAGGGTGGGGTACAGATATGCCACCTTTACGTCCATGGGAGCCTTAAGCTTACAAACAGCTGTTTTTACACACAGAGTGCCGGTTTGATCCTGCTGATCGCGACAACCTCGGCGAAATGTAGGATGCGGCTGTTAGCATGTCTCAACAAGATTGTGAACTGCGTGGCAGGGTCGAATGGATGACAAGTGGACAATAAATGTCTACCTATGGATGAGGCAGGTGGCTTTCGTGAACAGGTGGTAGACGAAGCTGAATACTGGCAACTTCAGACGCATTGCCTCCGCTCAAATAGAAACGGCCCAAACGAGACTTGCTGGGTTACTCGAAACGCATATGCGCTTGATGTCCGTTACGGATGACTTATCTTTGTGCTGCAAGATAGTATTCAGTGATTTCTGCAAATATACCACCAACCATACCAAGGAGAAATGAAGAAATCGCTTACAAAACCCATTGGTAGATAACCAAGAGGAGACCATTTCTCGTGACCCTAATGATTTTGTGTTGAACCTGTCAAACGTTCCGTTGAATAGCTTACAATTGGAAGCATTGTCGCTCGGATTGGATTACAACATTCCTCCTCGTAAGCTAAACCGTTTGTTAATAGAGGCGCAGTTTGAAAACTTCTTTGATCAGTTAACAGACCTCTAGCCGGATACTGCAGATAAACTTAGCTGGAATAATAACAAATTAGCTGATATTGCTCACGAGTTCATGTTGACCCCCAGCGAAGGAAGGATGTGCACTTACAAAACGTCATATTCATGCACTTCGAGAACTGAAGACCAAAGATGTACGGGTACTTAGACCGGACAAAAGCTCCGGAGCCGCTGTTATGAACACGGTGGATTACTTGCAAAAGATGCAGGTTATTCTTAGCGTGGACAGCAAATATAGACTTCTCAAAATATTGGACGATATTTTCGACGTAGAAGGTCGCATCACAAATCACTTAAAAATACTTCTTGCTCATCAAATGATCGATGAGAGGACGTATAATAGCCTAGAACCATGTGGGTCCACCGCGCTTCAAGCGTACGGGTTATCGAAGACTCATAAGAGTGGTAAACCCCTCAGACCAATTCTATCAATGGTAAATTCCTCGCAACATAAGCTTGCTCGCTGGCTTATGGACATTCTTGCATCGTTAAAGAAGCATGTTATTCCACACAGTATCAAGGACGCCTTTGAACTCACACAAACTCTTGGCAGCGTAGACTCGTCAAATATTGTCATGTGTTCATTAGATGTACAATCGTTGTTCACAAATTTTCCACTACGTGAGACCATTGAGTATGGGTGTGAGTTGGCTTAACATTCCAGATTATCTCTTCCAATACCAACTGAGCTGTTGAAAGACAGCCTGTTAGTTTGCACTGAAAATATCAGTTTCCACTTTCGAAACACCCCATACCGCCAGATAGATGGTATAGAAATGGGGAGTCCATTGGGTCAAGGATTAGCGGATTTCTTCATCTCCATGGTGGAGACAAAGATGAGTGCAGAAATTTCCCGCCTTTCCTACTACAAACTCTACGTGGACGATATCTTAGTGTTCTCGTCATCAACAACAGAGATTGCACGTCTTGTCGAACATTTTAATAGTGTACATACAAATTTGAGAGTAAGCAGCGAAGTAGAGTGTAACAACTCTCTCCCATTTTTGGACGTACTGATTAGTCGTAGAGAAAACGGTCTCATCAAACGATCTGTTTACCGAAAACCGACATGGTCCGGGCAGTACCTGCGTTTTACCAGTTTCACTCCAATGCGATACAAGCGGACACTAGTCAAGACCTTGTTCAATCGCGTAAGAAGAATATGCAGCCCCGATTGCCTGGAAGAGGAACAGGAGCTGTTGACTAATACGCTTTAGAAAAACGGTTATCCCCGCCGGTTTATTGTAAAACAGCCAAACGAGAGTGGCGAGAGAAAAGGTCCCCACTGTGGCCAAATGAAGATCTTTATAGAACTACCGTTTAAAGGTGATATTGCCACCATGAGGACAACCAAGCGATTAATTTCCGCTGTTCACAGGATTTATTTCGCTGCGGAAGCTGTCCTTATTAACCGAACCAACAAAGTACCTGTTCCCCCAACGAAGGAAAGACAAGCTTTCGGCGCCATTTCGCACTGCAGTTACTAATTCACTTATATCTGCGACTCAAGCTACATAGGCCGTACCGAGAGAATGTTGAATTCCAGAATAAGTGAACATGTACCTAAGTACGTGCAGCGTGAGCTTATCCAGTCTTCCGCTTCATCTACCACCTGTTCACGAAAGTCATCTGCCTCATCCATAAGTAGACATTTATTGTCTACTTGTCATCCATTCGACTCTGCCACACAGTTCACAATCTTGTTGAGACACGCTAACAGCCGCATCCTACATTTCGCCGAGGCTGTCGCGATCAGCAGGATCAAACCGGCAATCTGTGTGCAAAAACAGCTGTTTGTAAGCTTAAGACTTCCATGGACGTAGGGGTGGTATATTTGTACCCCACTCTGTCTCTATTTTATCTGGGCACACCCTAGCTGTTATCATGGAGAGTTTCCTGTTTTTGTATTGGTAATGACGAAACAATATGGAATGTTAACATCTGCCAGCTTTCGTCTTCTCACAACGTTGTTTAAAATGCTCAAGGGAACTAAGTGTTTCAAATTCCTGCTTTTTGCCGATGAGGTTAAGACATGACGAGTGATTGGTAGTCAGGAAGATAATGGATTGGTGCGATGGGACTTACACCGTGTTTTTGAATCGTCAAAGGTAAATGTAAATCAACTGAACGCGGACAAGTGCAGCACTGCAGAAGTACGCCACAAGCCCACTAACACATTTAAGCTTGGAGACCACTTGTTGTAAACAACCTCATAGGAGCGCGACCTTGGGGTGATGATGCAAGACGACCTCGGCTGTTCGATGCAATCCTTGAAGGGGTCCGAAACCGCGAACCAACATGTTGGTCTCTTAGGGTGGGCGTTAGGATGGTTCTACCCCTCCATCTGCCCAATGCGTATGTGATACCCCATGTAGATTACGCGATTCAGGGCTGGAAACCTGGTTAAAGCGCGATCTGATCACGCTGGGGATCGCAAAGGGAAGCGCAGTCAAAAAGGTGTAGGGATTGTTTCACCTGCCATACTGTTTACGACTGAAACCACTTGGATTGTATAGCGGAAGTTATCGTCTACGGGGCGACTCATACTGGCGTGCCAGGTTTAGAGAAACCACGGACACGCTTGCCGCCACCTCCTGAAACGTAGTCCTAACTCAATCCTAATGTGAATCAAGGGAGGCAGAATCTGAGTAAAGAATTCTTTTCGGCAATTCTCATGAGACTAATGGGTCACAAGTTGAAACTGCCTACCTAATACAGTCGGCTGTAATGCGGCCGGAATTATTTTTTCTTTGAAGTTATCAACCGTGGAACGCTCTTTCGAGCTTTGTCATTTCAGCACCCACGCCACCCATTTCTTAAAAAGACTCGATGATGCATTACAACTGCAATACTTGATTTAAACTTGCTTCATCGAGTGAGGACAAGACGCGGACAAACCTTGTTCTCAGCATCTCCCACGAAATCTGGGTAGGCGGACATACGTGTGTTGACGTGGACATTATGGTGAGTCCACATATGCGCGTTTCAATTTATTGTCACATTTTTGGAACTTAGTGATTCACAAAAATCATCGCACGGGACGTGTCAAACCTTAGTTTTTTTGTCCGCATTTTACTATTGTTCTCGGTGTGCTGTCAGCTGAACGCCGGGTATCAGCGAGTTTTGACCTTGAGCTCAGCTCGTTCTGGACTGTGCGGCAGATGAATGAGTGATCACGATTCGTGACCTTCGTTGGTCTGATCTCGAGAAAATGTACCCTCATAGCACCTTGTCTCTTTCTTGTTGCGTATACGATCTCCGTCATGTATTAAGCTAGAGTGGAGTTACTGGCTTCCGTGCACGACTGGATTTGAGTCTGGGATGGGGTGTAATATCCGTCGTTGGCGCTAGGTTACAAGGCGTTCCGACCTGAGTAAGCCTTTCCGTTCCGAGCACCTCAAGACAAAGAGATCCATCACCACTCTTTTGATCACAACAAAGCTTTCGACGTGGTTGGTTAGCGTGGATCCTGCATAGTAATGCACTCACCTGAACGTCGTACAAGACACACTCAATACGGCTTTGAATTATGCTGACAGCCCAGTTTTGATGACGACAGCGATAGTCTCCGGTTAGCACATGATTTTTCGATCGCAATGTCCGTTTTTCTTGTGTAACAACCCACTGCTGGTTTGAAACTCATTGGACAACATCGGGCGCTAGAAGTAAGTGCCTGTTTATCAGAGCTTCGGCTGGGGAACAGCGGTTCGGAATTAGCGGATTTGTAGTTGTTCTACCGTTCAGTAGGAAGGCATCCAGGATTTCCGCAGGACATTTCTCAACTAGCTTCCACTCTTTCAGAACCTTTGTAGACGTTGACGAACAAAACTTGTTCATTGACATGTCAGAAACTTCCAAGCGACGAGCCAGTCAATACCAAGGTCCAACCTCACAAACAACTATGTGAACTGTGCCGTGATCTCGCCTACCTGAAATTCCCAGCCCACAGTCTAATTCACTAAGCAATTGGATTTTACTGCCGGATGCAATTTTGGCCGTACTATCTGTCTGAACCTAGTTTCTTCCACGTACTTTTGGACACGATCGTTGTATCGATCAGTTGCAAAAGAACCACCTTTCTGTTTATTCTTGCAGTCAGATACTTGCGGTGGTGCCCAAAATTAGGGTCAGTTGTTTCAAGCACGGATTTGAATTTGGGCTTGGTCCTGTGTGATTGAGTTCTTGATCTGCAACATTGGCTAGATGTCCTGACACGTTTCGCTCTTCGGCCCAAATATTTTTCGTGGCCGCGTTGGTTGTATACTGAGTCTATGTGCTTCTTATAGGGACAGGACGTTAGGAATGCCATTCGCCACACGGAAAGTAGGCGGATAACGGTTTCGATATGACGGTGGTTGTCTGGAGCAAGTCATTATGACGTTGAAAGTGGAGTTGGATGATTAAAGCTCCAGCATGGGTGCATCGTGCTTAAAGTTTATCAAATGCTTACACTCATGAGTTATCCACTGTAATGTTATATCAGGGGACAGTTTAAGCTTGCTCAGGAACCTTGTCCTGACATCAGTCAGAGTGGAAATGGAGACCACAAATGAAAAGAAAAACACTTGAACTGATCTCCTGTCCACACACGAAACTGACCCTACCAGCATAAATGATGAAATCGTTGCCCTATTTGGCTAGTTTCATGAACTGATATCGAGTAGTAAACAACGAAAAACGCTAATCGGAAACTTCTGATAGCTGGTGGACGGTTTCGTCAGAAGTGAGATCCCTGGCGTTCTTTGGCAGAATAAAATCTGAGCATCGCATGTGCTCACTTTTACCGAGCTTCCTCAATAGTCTGACTCGTCATGCGTCACTCTTGTGACTCAGTTCGGTTTTGAAAGTGTCCTCATATCGATTGAACCACGATTCAAAAATCTACCGAGCATCTGGAACTCCGTGATACTGTTTGCAATGGCCTACAAGTTAGCCATCGGGAACTACCATTTATCCATGAAATGCAAACAGCTGAGGTCAAGTGCAGTACCCCATATGTATTATGGCGCTGGTGCACATAGCGTACTGTGTTTATCTTGGGCACACATAACTTCCGTGTAACAATGACCAAAGTGGACGACGAGCTGATCTTGACTGAATCACGGGGAATGCTGCTCCTCAGCAATCCAAAAATTCCCATTTATTAGAATGAATCAAGGGAGGCAGAATCTGAGTAAATAATTCTTTTCGGTAATTCTCATCAGACTCAAACATTACATGATGAGGAAAAAGTGCTAAATGTGCCGGATTGGGCTACGTATTGAACAAAATGTTTAATTTCACGGGTACAAATCAATAAATCACGGGGTCATTGGAAGTGGGAAGTGTGTACAGGGGAAATCATAGCCGAAGTTTCACGGGTTTGAGCAGAACGAGTAAGCGTAGCTTTTCGGTGGTTCTGCCTCGGGATCTTACGGCAAGGTCCTGATCTCGTCGGTAGGTACCAGATGTTGTGGGTCTCGACGCAGTAGTGGTGTTCAGCACAAGAATTCAGCGAGTTGACTGTGGGAACGTGGATACCTGGAACAAGAGAGTGGTGTAGGTAACTTCGGCAAAGTTGGATAGAAGCAAAATGATGGAAGCGCCGCGTGTTAGCTTGGCAAATGGCCAGATCTTAGCAACGTGGAAGACCAGCGAGGTAAGAGCCAAGCGTCTAGGCGCTGTTTGAGGGCCTCCGTATTGGGCGCTGAGACAACAGCTTCGGGGAGGGCGTTCCAAGCGAAGGCAGTACGCACACTGAAACTGTTTCTTCGGCACAGAAGGCGACTGCTACGAGTCATCAGTTTGAGTGAGTGCCCTCGAAGTTGTAGGCCACGGTAGAAGCAAAGGACGTACAAACTGTTTTTGTACGCACAGTTCTGGCTTGAGGTGGCGGATGTAGATAGCTTCCGCAATAGACAGAAGATGCGTCCG
Organism: Dicrocoelium dendriticum; assembly: GCA_944474145.2. Lineage (NCBI taxonomy): Eukaryota > Metazoa > Platyhelminthes > Trematoda > Plagiorchiida > Dicrocoeliidae > Dicrocoelium > Dicrocoelium dendriticum. Next base: position 71,605,799 of record OX104067.1, on the reverse strand, counting down.
GAATCCGCGCGTGAAACGTTCAGGAACAGTATAGATGATTTCCCCTGTACACACTTCCCACTTCCAATGACCCCGTGATTTATACCCGTGGAATTAAACATTTTGTTCAATACGTAGCCCAATCCGGCACATTTAGCACTTTTTCCTCATCATGTAATGTTTTAGTCTGATGAGAATTACCGAAAAGAATTATTTACTCAGATTCTGCCTCCCTTGATTCATTCTAATAGACGAGCTGATATATCAAACATCAAGACGACCCACGGCATGCACCCACTTAAAGACGTAACGACATTAAGATCTTTCCTCGGTATGGTGAGTTAATACAGTAGCTACCTACTGTCTATGCACGATCTACGCGGACCACCAAACCGATTACTGATAATGTCCCATGGGTCTGAACCATTACATGCCAGAATGCTTTCGAAAACGTCAGGTCATCATTAAGTTCAGAACTGATGCTAACGCACTACGACCCAAAGCTGCCAATCGTCGTGGCATTGGATGCATCCAGCTACGGAGTTGGTGCAGTCGCCTCGCATATTTTTTCCAGACGGGTCTGAGAAATCAGTCGCTCACACCGCTTGTTCGCAGACAGCAGCAAAAAGTAATTATAGCCAAATTGGGAAGCTCTCGCTATTAGGTTTGCAGTGAGGCATTTCCAAAAAGTGTTATATGGACGTCACTTTACCTTTATAACGGATTACATATCGTTCCTTGCTATATTCGGCTCGAAGAAAAGAATCCCTGTGGGTACCGCCAATCGCTTTCAAAGACGGGCAAGAACATTGCTGGGGTATGACTTCAACATCAAATAACAATCCACAAACATTTGTTAGGCCGATGAGCTATCACTACTGTTGGACGAACAGCAGCAGCCAGAAGATGTTGTTGCCGTTATCTCAATAACAGGGTTTATTCGCAGACTGCCAATCGGTGTCTGGTGCTGGGGAACTTAAACCTCCCTGAGATCTGTCGGGATGACCTTTCTTGCAGTTCAGCGACGGGTACCTTCGGTACGAATCTCTTCGAGCTAATGTTGAACTTGCCTTTGCCTTGGTTCGTGGACCTCCGGACCAAGCGCACAGATAATCAGCTGCCGTCTAACTTGATCTTGTTTTAGCGAAGTCAGTTAATCTCGTAAGTGGCATTACATATGGCTCACCTCCAGGGGCCAGCGATCAGGTCAGCAAATTCTTTCGTGGTGTTCTCTAGGCATAATCAGACTACCGCCGAGGTATATCCAAATATTTGGCCCGCGGACTTCGATGCAGTGCAAGCCAAAGCTCCAGTTCTACGTTGTGAGATCTAAGTGGCCGATATTGCTCAGTCAGATTGAGAGAAATTTAGGAATATCTCACTGAGGCTTCCGCTCCCCACATCGCAATCATGGAAAAAAGGGAGACACGGGTGCAGCCTCCATGGATAGATTTCACGGGTAAATACTTACACAGAAAGCGATTTAAGTGCTGGCGAACTCAACAAGCGGCCCCATCAACTAGCACCTACGAGAGCTATTGAGAGGTTAGAAATAAACGTAAGCAGCATCTCAGGACTGCTCATCTCCAATACGAGGATGTAGTTGATACAGCCGCAGTTAATCCAAAGTTCTTTGCTTACGTAAAGTGGCACAGCAGCGCAAACTCATCTGTGCCATAGATACTACTAGCGGACGGGACCGGTGAGCATATTGACTATGATAAGGCTTGTATACTTAGCGAACCATATACCGATGTCTTTGCTCGTGAGACCACTGCAACAGGTTGAGATGATCTCAAGAATTGCGGAGGAATCCTGCCTAAATGAAATTAGCGTAACGGAGACTCAAGTCTTCGTGCTATTTCAAGGGCAAAACCTTTCTAAAGCTTTTGGCTCCGATTCAATTCATCCGAAGCTACTGCATGAATTAACCGCTGAGCTACCGTATATTACCGAACATAAGCCCGTCCATAGATAAGCCGACAGTATAACTTGGCAACATCAAATTTGTCCAAAGTCCATGTATTAGCTGACCTCTTTCAATGGCGAAATTTACGAACAGATAAGAGGCACACCAATGGGATCGCCGATCTCTGGTCTGATAGCCGAGGCAGTGATGCAGGCGCTGGAACTAATTGCACTTCCGATCGCTAGACCAAAACTTTGGGTACGATACGTAGACGACATCTACGTCATCCACAAACGTTCCAAATTGGAGAGAACACCCGAACTAATCAACAGTGTGTTCGATAGCATCCAATTCCCCAGGAAGGAGGAGAACAACGAGCAGTTACCATTCTTAGACGTTCCCATACGACGGACTGATGCTGAACAATTGGAAACAACAGTCTACCGAAAATCTACGCACACGGACCAGATACTCAAGTACGGCAGCAATCACCCGGCAGCCCACAAACGAAGCTGCGTGCGAACCCTTTTCAAACGAGCACAAACCAATTGCAGCACACCGTAGCTGAGACGGGCAGAAGAAGACCATCTCTTCAATCTGCTCAAACGGAACTCGTACCCCAAAGGCTTCATTCTACGCTGCCTCACACCACAAAAGGTTGCTGGACACACCTCGACAAATGCAAAAGCTGAAAAGACAACAACACTGTCCTATATCAACGGAATTTCTGAAATGGCAGCGAGGCTCTTATTGCTTTCTGGAGTCGAAGTTGCATACCAACCAAGGGAAACAATTCGCAGTAAACTCTTCAAAGTGAAAGATAAATCTAGCAAAGAGGAAGAAACTGGTGCGATTTAGAAGAGCTGCTGCCAGAACTGCGACAAATACTACGTGGGACAGACTGGAAGAAAGCTTGGCCCAACGCTACACAAACACAGCCTAGCCATTCGTCACCACGATCAGAACTCCCTGATGTCAGTGCATATGGATGCCGAGAATCATCAATTCGACCTAGAGCATGCCAGTATCCTTGGAAGGGTCAAAAGCCGGCAAGCACGTGAGTTCATTGAAGCATGGCATTCAAAACAGAACTCAATCAACAAGCACTTCGACATTGAAGTCGCTTACGAGGCACTGCGAACCAGGCCCCTGAAACCGCACTGATGATGTTGCCTAGTCAGGCAACGAAACGTCTGCACAATAATCACTCAGTTCGGAGAACAGCTCAAAATCCGCATCCACAACCCGAGCTACGGATATTCTCATCTACTTCAGAAAAGAAATTGTTTCCCTACAATTTTGACGTCATCACTACATGCTCTCATTTGAGTGAGTTCAATTGAAACCAGATCTACGATTGATCACTTGTGGCGACCGTAATGTGCTTTAATCGCGGCTAATGGGGCGTAGGGTTGTCAGAGCACTTTCACCACACCGGACAGGGTATTGACCAGACGTCAAGTCACATGAAACAGGCAACAATATAGCGTAAGGTGAGAGTGGGACCTCATACATATGAACCAAAGTAGAGCAGTGGGTGAGAGCGAAGTTCACGTACTTTTAAGGCACCGGATCGCTTGGCATAACAATGTTTAAGGGCTATTGATTCGCTAATGCCATCCGTCGCGTACGTCAAATGTGCAATATACCAAGAATTTTCGACACAAAAGTAACGTGTCCCGTTATAGGCACTTCCAAACCCCATCTGGAATACTGTCCGTCACTAGCGTGTGGTGCTGTGGAGATAAGTGCAGTGGTGGGCAGTGAATTCTTTGGTGGATTTTGCATGTGTCTTTCTTCAAATTCCGTATATCCTTTTTATAAGCAGACCCTCTCTATAGAAACAAAAAATTGTTCAAAAATCATCGGCTTATATTCGATAATTTACAGCAAGTGGTCCCCTTACATGCGGGTTGACAAAATCGCTTGACAGCTGTCTGCGCTTCAAAATTGAAGGAGGCAATCATTTATCTGATGTTTGAGGATGGTGACAGTACTCGGCCCTCGAACTACCAGTTCGACAAACGTTACCGTCGTTTGAAAAAACTAATGAAGGATTCGGTGAAGCACCTGAATAAATTCAACCCTCTCAGCACTACACAACACGGACTCCGTAAAGAATTCTCGTGTTTGATAAATTTACTTGTAGCTCGTGAAAGCTGAGCTAGGGCGGCGGACAAAGGACACGCTATTGACGTTTTTTTGTCGACTTCTCAAAAGCCTTTGATACTGTCCCACATTTACGACTCACTAGAAGTGAGGTCTTATGGAATATCTGGTGGCTCTCTTAAATGGGTGTTCACTTTTCTAGAGAGAACAGTGTGTACGCGTGGGGCGTAGCATTTCACTTAGACGGGCTGTTCTCAGTGGCGTTACGCAGGGCTCGCTTTTAGGACCGTTGCTCTTCGCAATTTGTGTAAATAACACCCCGAAGCATGATGTACCGTCACTACAACATGTAGATAACCTCGAGCTGTGGGATATCCAGTACGCGATTGAGTGCTTTGGATAGGCTCTGGGATTGGTCAACCATATGTTTGATGCCCACTAATCTGGTGAAGTGTTCTGCCTTCCGCATCGGAGCGGCAAGTCCTCCCAAAAGATAAGTTGTTGGCGGAGTTGAAATCCCTGTTGTCAGTCAGCAAGTTGATCTAGGTATTGTTCACCCTACGACCCTGCACTAAGGGGACGATTGGAAGAAAACTGCTTGTAGAGGGTTTAGTATGATGTGGTTTGTTTGCCGTCCTTTCGTAGCCTTAACGGCCGATAGGTTTGTGAAGGCTTTCGCGGCTTTTGTGTGATCACACCTGGGATACTGTATCCGGACTTCTCCACCATGTCTTGTACGTGACAAAATGGAATTGGAGAGGGTTTTGCAAGTGGGTATAAGGTTAGTGAAGGGTTCGCGAGGACAGACGTATCCCAAACATGTGCTTAGATTGGGAATGTACCCAATGCACTACCGGAGAATTAGAGGGAACTTGATCCTCATTCACCATATTTTGATGTGTAAGACCGATCCAGACTTGTCCTGGCTATTTAGCCCCCCTAAGCTGTCTAGTCTCGCGGCCACGCGTTGAAGCTGCAGAAAATGCGTTCTGACCGGGTTAAGACGGAAACACGTTGGTCGTCCGAGTTATTGAATCCTTAAACTCGCTTGGGGAGCACATCGTTAGGGAAACTACAGTTGATGGTTTCGAGCGTCAGTTAAATGGCCTTGGGTGGCAATAGCCAGCCTTCCGCTTCTCTAAACCGATTTGCATCCGCAGCTTTTTCCTGTTCGTTTTCTTCATTTCCTCTCATGCCTTAGTATAATCATTATTTAGCTGACATTCCTTCTTCTTGCTTTTGGATTTTATCATTCACTCCTTCTTACTTCACGTAACCGGTCCGGCGGTGACTGTTGGGCAGGATATGTGGGCAGTAAATGGTTGGCCAAGGTGTGATGCAGTTTCTGTTGTAGGTCCATCAATATCTCAAATCGAGTTATTAATGCATGATTCAACGATACGCAGGAAAATAAACACTGTTCCGGTCCCAACCGAATTTGAAAATGTCAAATTTAAAGTGAAGATGACATATATATGTCATCAACAGTAGCTAGACAGAGGTAACAGTTAAGCATCAGATAAACAGAATCAGTCAAGGCATGGCAAATGCACAACTCTAAGCAAAGGGGCATCCTACTACCTAAACAGACAACATTCGAGTGGACTGCAGCTGTTAATCATTACGTGTCGGGTTCCACACAGTACAAAGCATCTTTACCTAGACAGTCCAAACCAGGACCAAAGAGGTAGGTCGTGGAGTATAGTGTTTGGAGAGAGCACCACGGGGCTCTGCACTTCAAATGCGATACTAACGGTCGAAATGGAAGTGGTTTACCTGAATTGAGAATGCGTGTCGTAATCCAGACACTCCAAAACCCAACAAAGGAACCTTCGTGTTCAAAAACAGAGTTTTCTCGTGTCAATAAGTTAAATGCCCAAACTTCGATGAAGTGAAGGATTCGGATATGGAAATATTCTGAGTTCGGTAGGAAGGTGTCGTACCAGGTGTCCGTAATGTGGACACATGGGCGAAAATGCAACTTTTTATTTAAATAAAATCTTCATTTGCAATGCAAATGCTGATGTGTTTCGCGAAATTTTCGTGAACGATGCAATAAATCCACATTGTTATCAAGTTCATTACATCCACTCCTTATTGGTTGAGTGAAGTTTATCCGGATCCGTTAGCTTCGTTGAGTACATTTTCTGCTTAAGCATACCCCAGAAAAATAATCTATGAGGATTAAAGTCTTCCAAGTGGCATTCGATGTACCTGTTGAACGATGGGACCACCCCCCTTATGACCACGTCATGCAATCCAACTGGGGGAAATTACCATTTAACGAACCTCATACATTCGCGGATGTTGTTGCGACTGGCATCGAACATTTAGTCTCTTAGTCTTAGCATTCACATAAAACAAAGTTTCATCGCTAAATAGAATAGTCTTCTGTGAAATGGATGTTTTCAGACAGTTTTTGGAAAAACATTTATTGAATTCTTCTACCAGGGTCATCATCTGTTAAGTGATGCAAGAGTTATCATGTGTATGGATGAAACTTTCGCTGTTTTAAGATTTGACAGACGGCTGATTTCGAAATACCTTAATCCAAAGATGTCCTGTCGGTTGTTTCTTGGGACTTATGTACATTTCAGACACAACAATGGAGGTAGTTTTGACTGATTGACTTGGTCGCCCAGAAAGCGGTTTGTCCATGATGCTGCCTGTTTCCTTAAATATAATGATCACTTTCGCCACCGTCGAAAAACCAATTTGAATTCTCCTCGAAAGCCGTACATCAAACTCATCTGCTCTTTCGATATGAGCATCTTTCATGTTCACTTAAAAGTACCAACTCAACTCATTCTTCCTTTGATAAAACTATGTTTAATCTGTGGAGGCAAAAAAGCTGGCAATAATTTGGATTTAATGAAAAATATCAAATTGTCATAAATGCACAGACCTTACGGACAGCCTGTAGAATGACAACGGAGCACGCTGTAGGAAAGCCGACAACAATGTCCAACCTACATGACCAGCATAACAACAAAGAGTTGTGAAATATGGATACATGAAAGAGGGTAATGTAGAAATAAAAAAAGTGAGTAAGCATAAGGAGAATTAAGTCAGGCTGCAGGCTGGGAATAGGGTGTGCCGGGGAGGTCCACAAATCCGGGAACCTCTAGGCGAGGCGTGCCATCGTCCTTCGAGCGCGAGACAATGGCCATAAATTTGAATCGCTCGCCCATTTGCTCCCGAGAGATCAACATTTCGCATCCTGACAAGAGCTCTTCACTACGAGCGTCCGAATCACACTGAGCCAACAGAGCCTGCAACCAGATGAAATGAAAGAGATTGAGATACAAAGTGAAGACAAGGAAACCACATGATTACATCATCTAAAGTATGCGAACAGTGCGATAAATTGAAGAGAAAAGGATACGAAGCGTCTATCAGGCAAATATCGCTACCCGGGCAGTAACCTGCATGGCAGCGGAGGATGGGTCGGGCTATATCGCAGTATGATTTCAATTCATGGTGATCGGCTATCGTTCCCCCATAGCTCAGTAGCATAAGCTGCTGGCTAGTGTTACAAGCTCTAATCACATTAAAAGCAGTTAGTTCCCTTCAGAAATTTGAAAAGCACGGTAAGAAGACGAAAACTGGTAGATGCACGCATTTCGTATTGTCTCCTCAGTACCATTAACAATAACCAGTATGCAAATATATACTTAAATATGTGTGTAACCGAATAAGCATGGGGTGCAAAATGAATGACGGAAGTTCCACCCCTGTGTCCACGGCAGTTTTAAGCTGATAAATAATTGCTTTTGAACACACAATGCCGGCTTCATCCGCCTTATCGCAACGGCGTGGACATAGGGGTGGAACTTCCGTCATTCATTTTGCACCCCATGCTTATTCGGTTACACACATATTTAAGTATATATTTGCATACCGGTTATTGTTAGTGGTACTGAGGAGACAATACGAAATGCGTGCATCTAACAGTTTTCGTCTTCTTACCGTGCTTTTCAAATCACATTGTTCAAAACATACAGTACTTCTATTTATTCCGGTTTCATGCAGTATGAACAATTGTGTCGAACCGTTGACAATCCTCATCCTTGGGCCCCCAACCAGGAAGACGCACAGGGCCGACGATGGTGTGACACGAGGTCAGCTATTTCCTGCTGTGCCACCAAGTGGTTGACTGACCTCCACGCGTTCTCTTCCAATTCAATTCAGTGCGAGAAAATAAGGCGCGGAGTGGTAAGCGCCCGCATAACTTGCGTAGGATGTGGCCAAGCCACTTCAGTTGATGCAGTGCAACAAGGCGAATAAAGGGAAGGCTCATGTCTCCCAAGACGCGACACCGGACTTCATCGCTGCGAGCCCGGTGCTGCCAACGATATCATCAGCATAAGCTAAGTCACTCACGCGATTACCCAAAAGCAGCTCAACACTAAGATTTTGGCAGCCTTCCAGAGATCGCATCAGAACGTCTTCAATTGCAAACTCTACGGAGCAGAATGGATACTAGCAGTTTCAAAACAACCGGCAGGAGAGTGATTCCCCTGTGATTGGCACATTATGTGCGGGAACCTTTCATAAAAATAGGGACAATTACTGACTCATCCCAGGAGGATGAAACCTTCTCCTCGAGCCATATCTTGGAAAACAGCAATGTCAACTGCATGGCAAGTGCTGAGCCGCCAAACTTGAACATCTCCGGAGTAAGTTTGCGCGAGCCAGAAGACTTAAATTTCTTGAGGTGTCGGATTTCAACGAAGACCTGTTCGTTAGGTGGCTCCAAGGAAATGACCCGAGGCATGAAACTGGATGTACTTAGCATACAAGCGGTCAATGGAAGGTAATATAATCGAGAGTGAGAACGTCCGCACAACGCTCTACGTGTCTTTGCAGGTTATTGATTCGTGACTCATCCGCTTCGCAGATAGTCTCGCTGACCCCAAGCCTTCTGGGGTTAGTGAACCGAATGAGTTGGAAGAGCTTGCGGAAATTGCAAGAGCGAGCAGCGGTCACCAACTCCGAGGCGCGCTGAGACCACCAAGTTTCGCGGTCATTACGCAAGCGTTGAGTTGCCAATTGTGTCCGGCGCACATAATTATGAACTGACTCTGCTGGCACATTTCGACAACGGTCAAACAATTCCAACGAGCGAACGGAGATCTAACTTTTCAAACTGTGTTGGGTAAGACCATAAATCGAGTGACCAGAGGAAAGCATCGTCTCGTGCAAACAAGCCCAATGATGTTCAACATCCTGGGGTGGACTATATGTGAGAGCAGCCGATAGGGATCTCTCACGCGTCAACCTCACTCTCCAATCATTGCCTACCGTCAACTTTGCCGTCATGTCACCGGCTCAGGCTCAAAATGAAGATATACAACACACTCTGCAATCCACTTTGCTGCATGTACAACCTGTTTCTCTCAAAACCACGGAAGGAACCATTCTCTGTGACACTTCCACAGGTAGTCCTAGACCTCTCGTGCCCGTCTTCTTCAGAGGCACAGTCTTCGATGCACTGGGCTCACTATCACATCCCGGTATCCGTGCATCTTTGAAACTAGTCACCGAATGTTTCGTCTGGCCACGCGTAAACAAAGATGTTCGTACCTAGGCTCGCGCCTGCCTTCAGTGCCAGCGCTCCAAAATACATCGTCACACCCGCAGTCTTCTTGGTTCATTCCCCGCCCCGGACCCTCGCATGTACACGTACACCTGGTAGGTCCACTGCCTCCTTCACGCGGATACGTATACATTCTTACATGTGTCGACCGCTTCATCAGATGGCCAGAAGCCATTCCCGTAACAGACTGCACAGCTGAGACTGTTATCCGGGCCTTCTTAGACCGGTGGGTCTCGCACTACGGATGCCCATCCACCATTACAACTGACCGAGGAACGCCTTTCGAATCTTCATAATTCGATACGCTTTGCAACTATTTAGGCTGTCGCCGCATTCATACCACAGCGTATCACCCTGCAGCCAACGGGTTAGTTGAACGCTTCCACAGACAGCTTAAAGCCTCGCTCTGCGCCTGCTCCGACCCTATCTGGAGCGAAAACGTTTCGCCCGTACTCTTAGGCATTCGCAAAAGCATCAAAGCTGACTTGCAATGTGCACCAGCAGAGCTGGTTTACGGCACAACGCTAAAGTTGCCAGGAGAATTCGTTTCACCTCCCGCATCGTCCGGTATGCTTCCGTCTGACTTTGCGTCCTCCCTAGCTCAACGCATGCGTTCACTACGCCCGATTCCGCCCCGTGAGCAGACTAGAGATGTGCAAATGCACAGCGGACTCTCTACCTCCACTCATGTCTTCCTCCGCCCTCTCCAGCCTCACTATACTGGCCTGTCCTGTAACGGACTCCGAAACATTTCACTTTAGACCAGAATGGTCACCGAACAACGGTGTCCATCAACCGCCACGAAGCGGCTTGCTTTGATGAACCACTTGCAACCCATTCTGATGTTATCACACAAGCACCCGCACTTATGGTGGCTTCCCGAGCACTGGATATCCCGAAATCCTCCGTTCTCCTTGACCCTCAAACTACCCCGTCTTAACCCTAGGCAATCGACCGACTCGGTAGACAGGTCAGAATTCCGGTCCGTTTTGCAGATTTTGTAAACCTTTGCTATTTTCGTTAACACGCCTTTTTGTCTTTAGTGGTAATCACGCGTCTCATCCACAAACATTTTGCAAAATCGACAAAAAAATACCCAAAACAGTTTGAAAACGCAAAAAGCGTATTTGCTTTTATCATGCATGCCATGTACCGTCTCCAGTGTCAAGCCACTTTCCCCGACCCTTGCCCACCACCTCTGAGTTCTACCTTGCAGAAACTCAACCGCCGGAACTGCCAAGGCAACCATCGTGTGACTAGCCAACCGGCTCTAAGCAACCCAAGCGTGACTCGTCAGACGACCCAAGGAACAGTCAGTCGCCCTTCGCCGCAGACAGCGACGAACGGGTTGGTCCCCAAACGCCTGGCTAGGCGTTTCCGACGAGGACGCCGGATTTCTTCGTGGTACGAAGACGCCTGGATTTTTTCATGGGACGAGGACCGGAGTGCGGTGGAGAGAGTGACACCTGCCAAGCGCACCGTCGGGAAGGTCCTGTCGGCCTTTTTTTATAGACTACCCAGTTTTTGCAGTAAGACCAGCCAGCCTCGACGGCCCACCGATGGTGCACTCTGGTCCACACGATCATCATAACTAATAAATAACAAAAGGCTGGACCCAGCGAACTCTGCTACACACCCCATCTTGGAAGCCCTTGCTCAAGCCCATGCAACTATTCGCACCCATTCTCACCTTCCGCTTTCCCCCACTAACTGCTCCATCCTAGGCTTCCATCCTTCAGCCTTCTAGTGGGAGGCTCTTGTAGTGTACCGGAAAACACGCTGTTTCAGTATTTTGCAACATTGGAGTTTACGGTTGTGTTAACCTTCAACACGTCCACTTGTTTTACTGACGGCATATCCGTTTTGACAAACCGTTTTGGTGAGTACCTTGCTGCACCGTTTCTCGCTCTGGTTGATTCGCTTCCTATTTTGTAGCCTGCATAATATAGTTGGGTTCAGTCGCCTACAACTTCTATACTGTCCCGTATTTGACAAGGCTCTTACGTGTCATTGATTACCGACTAGTATCCCAGGCTCCACCTAACAGGGGTCAACTAACAGGTTATTGATTAAACTGTTCCTATCGGTTGGATCCACCAGTCAGTGTGTGTCCATTAACGCCAGCTAACCATGGATTAGACTGCCTGAACTTATGCGAAGCGTTGTCTTTGAGGCGACACAATACATTCTGTGTATTGCTGAAACTGACGTGTACTACTTTCGTGCGCTACGGGCCGAATACTGCGTTCTAGTAAGTGTCGTGATTCAGTACGGGCCGAGTTGTAACACTGCCGACGGAGAGCAATTTTGGATACCGTTTTGGAACGATGCATCTTGTAAGCTAACTTTAGCTATTTGGATTTGCTGGAGGAGAACCTTCTGCGATTACCTTGAACTATTCTCAGTAACAATCTGTCAGACTCCTGAGACAACATCTTGGTGCAGAAAGTCAAAGGCATTTTGATGCACTGCGTTTGTACGAAAACACATCTTTGTCCGACAGTCTTAATGCACACGATTGTCTTTGGGGGCCGCGACAGCATGTCTTCAGGGCACGCCTGAGTTATTCCCAGGAAGGCGTTAATGAATTCATCAGCCGTATAGAACAATCACTTCCAGACTGCCGTTAGAATGAAATTCCACCCACGAAGCTTAAAGAGACAATGGCCATCCAGTGTCTGTTAGTTGGTATCCGGGAGGATAAAGTCAGGGAATGTCTAACACTATAATTTCCATTTTACTTACGGTCTTCGTGATCGAAATGACCGAGGTCCACCACAAGTGAACCGAGGTCTCAATAGAGGTTGCTTGTAGCAACCCAACCACCAGCGGATTCTCCAAGTTTAACTTTTCAGGGAACGTCTACTTTCGGAAGACGAGAACAAACTTAATTGGGATACAGCATGTGCGCTGGCCAGACAACGCGAAAACTTGATGCAACAATTGGTTTCCTATCGGAACGATTCCCTTACCGAGGCAGTTCACGCTGTTAAATCTCGTCCTCAACTAACCGGTAAACGTTCTTTTACTTTCTACCGATGCGGTGAAAGATAAGAAGATGCTGCGGACTATAAACACAAGCAATATACCTGTCACAAATGCGGCAAAGTTGGACATCTTGCACGCGTATGCCGTTCAACGGTTTATCAGCGATCGGTACCCCGCCCTGTACAAAATGCTGTTCGTTCCGTGGAAAATTCCGATGAGTCCACATAGTATTTAGTATCACACGCTACCACATTTTATATCGGCTGGCTTGCCGAACTACCTCCTCGTGGTGCCAGCTGGGTGGTTCGGGTGTACCCCGTTCCAGCAAAGTGTTCGGCGACAATGTTCCACCTCGGTGGGACATTGTATTCCAGCAGGTGTGCTGACTATATGGGGAGTATTGGGCCCCTGTTTGGTAATCTACCAAACAAAGACGCATGAACTGAACATTCAGTCAACGCCTCCCAATGGGCGCAATTCCCTAAATTCGCCCCGCTGTCTTGCGGGTAGGTTATTTAGCCAAAGGCTCGGGGTGGAGTCCCCTAAGTCAACTCCCTACTTCGGCTTGGGCAACCGGGTAGTATCACGCCCTCTCGCAAAACCATGGACTGTATTACAACTTGCTCATCAGCTGCTGTTTCTGCCAGTCACTTTCACGCGACTTCATCACACGCCAATTGTTTGTTTGTTAACAATCCTCACTTTCCTTTACCCGATTCATGTGCTCAACAATCTGGCTGCGATTCCGGTTGCGCCGCAGACCAAGAGGTTCAACCCATGGCTCTCCTTCGTCCCCGATCCTCGTTCCGTCTGGCGTGCTTCAACGTTTGGACACTCATGCAGACTGGACAGCAAGCCGGTCTAGCGCGCACTCTAGATTCCCTAGACATTGATGTCTGCTGCCTTTCGGAAACCCGATTGCAAGATCCCAGCACTGTGCTTACACTGACATCCCCCACTGACCACGAAGCCAGATATCACCTGCGTCTTTCTGGAGATCCAGAAGCAGCCTCAGCGGGTCTGGCTGGTGTAGGTATAGCACTAAGTGGCAAGGCCGAGGCGGCACTACTGGACTGGTTCCCGATTAACAGCCGACTATGTGCAGTTCGGCATCGGGGTTCGTGTAGAATCAACAGGCACCGCGAAGAGAGACACAACTTGTTTGTGATCTCCGTGTACGCTCCAACCGACTGCAGTGGCGACTCGGTCAAGGACGAATTCTACCGGGATCTACAACAGCTCTTGACTAATGCTATAAAGTAGGATGTCGTTATCCTTGCTGGGGATTTTAATGCACGGGTTGGCCGCCTGTTACCATACGAACGCCACCTTGGTGGTCATCACTCGCTCGATGAGAACCGCTCTGATAACGGAAAGAGACTCCTCACATTGTGCGAAGACAACTGTCTGTTTCTTTCGAGCACTAACTTCAGGCGTACGAAGAAGCGTTCCGCAACGTGGCGTCCCCCTTCTTCAACACAACCGTGGTCTCAAATTGATCACATTGCAATTAGCTTCAAATGGTGCGGCAGCGTACTAGACTGCAGGTCCTTTTGGTCCACCTTCGTTGACTCAGATCATGCTCTGGTCTGCGCGAAAATCTGTATGTGTTTTGGAGGATCCCGAAACACGAAGCACCGCAAGATTGATGTAAACAGATTAACTGATTCCTCTGTGCAGACGAGCTATCAGTCTTCACTGGCATATGCACTCAGTTGCAATCCACCGCAAGAAGTGGAACAACACTGGACTTGTATACGGAAGGCAATGACCATTTCCGGACAGTCATGCTGCGGCCTAACTCGACGCGCCTTGAAGGCTTGGATCTCTGCTCGTTCTCTGGAGCTGTTCGACGCCGTAAAGATATCCCCGCGGAATCAGGTTGCAACAAGCGGCGCCCTTCTGCCAACCGGCTGCTCAAGCAAAGCCTACGCGAGGATCGCGAGACATGGTGGTCTGAGCGTGTTTTAGAGATGGAAACCGCTGCCCTCTCTGGCAACACTCGCAGGCTTTTCTAACTCATTCGGTCCACTGGTGTCAGTGAGGTCATTTGTGAGGTGGATGAGTCTCCGATCACCAACCAACAGAGGCGTATGGACCGCTGGCCTAAGCACTTTCACTCGCAGTTCAACTGGCCTCCACCATCCATCAGTACATGCAGTACACCTTGTTTCCACTCTGGCTCGTCCCACTGAGTCCACTCAGCGAAGCGGAACTCTGCCTCGAGATTCGACGCTTGAAGCGCTTCAAGACTGCCGGCTTAGACGGACTTCCAGCGGAACTATTCAAGTACGGCGGTGTGGCGATCATTAACCAGCTGACCGCGCTGTCCGCAAAAATTTGGCATGAAGAGAAAGTGCCTTCCTCTTGGGGAGAATCAGTCATTATCCCGATTTTCAAGAAAGGCGCTCGCACTTCATGTGCAAATCATCGCGGGATTAGTCTTATTTCGGTTGCCTCTAAACTATTGGCATTCATTCTACTTCGCAGGCTATCCCCAGTACGTGAATCATACTACCGTGAAGAACAAGCTGGTTTCCGTCCTGGCCGCGGATGCGTGGATCAAATCTTCACGCTCCGCCAGCTCCTCGAACATCGCCACATTTATCACAGGCCCACTATCATGGCATTTCTGGACATACGTGCCGCTTTTGACTCCGTTGATCGACCTGCTTTATGGCATTGCTTACTAAAGAACGGGGTGCCAGAGAAATATACCGCCATCTTACGAGCACTTTACCTTCAAACATCCGGCAGAGTGAGGATCTATGGCAAGCTTTCCTCGTAATTCACTGTCAATAGCGGTGTGCGAAAGGGCTGTCCTATGTCCCCATTCCTCTTCAACTTCGTAATCGAAGACGTTCTGTAGAATGCTCTAGAACGTTACCAACATTTTGGCTTAGAGCTTCTACCGGGTGAGCGCACGACCGACTTAGATTATGCTGATGATATCGCCTTACTCGGTGACGATCCTCAGAGTATGCAACTCACACTGGATCGTTTGGCGGTTGAAGCACCTAAGTATGGCATGAGCTTCGCCCCATCGAAGTGTAAAATACTGCTCAAGGATTGGCTTTCACCTGCTCCCGTACTCACTCTCGAAGGTGCACAACTTGAACAGGTAGATAGCTTCGTCTACCTTGGGAGCTGTATTTCTGCTGATGGCACTATCAACAAAGAAGTTTCTCTTCGTATCGCTAAAGCTCGATCGGCATTTGTCAATTTGAGGCACTTGTGGCGTCGTCGCGACGTCTCATTCTCACTAAAGGGCCGCGTTTACAGCGCATCAGTTAGCTCAATATTGTTGTATGGGTGCGAGTCCTGGCCGATTCGCGTGGAAGACATGTGTCGTCTTTCTGCCTTCGATAACGGTTGCTTAAGGAGGATCGCGCGTGTTTGGTGGCAACATCGAGTTAATAGTAGTGACGTTCGACGTCGCATCTTGGGGAATGCGAGTATTCCCTTCAAAAAACTGGTTTTGGTGCGCCAGTTGAGATGGCTCGGTCACGTCCTTCGCATGGCACCTGAGCGTTTACCGCGTCGCGATCTATTCGCTCGTCAAGGACCTGGCTGGAGGCGACCGCGTGGTGGTCAGCCTTCCACTTGGCGGCAGCACATGAAATCGCTGACGTCGTGTCTAGCCGCTGTAGGATCCGTACGTCTTCCAGGATGGGGACCCAAAGATGAGGAGTGCCAATGGCTTAGCACTCTTGAAGATATGGCCCGCAACCGGAATCAGTGGAAGAATTGTGTACATTTTTGTATTGATTCACATGTTTAATTCTACAAACATTAAAATAACAAAAAAAGAACAAAATCGGCGTGTGAAAAACAAACTAAAAATGTTTTGTGCTGCTTTTTATCAAAATGTTCCATTCTCCCTGCGGCATATTAGTTGAAGTGTGTTGCTCACCTTCAACTAGCATGCCACGATGATTATGACGTCATGAATCTTGCTTATCTCCTTATCTCCATGGTTTTAGAATGGCTCTTTGTCTAGCTAATAGACTGTTGAGAATGGTTGGCGGCATCCGGTTTCGGATTTGCCTGTCACTGTGGCCAGCCACAGGACGCCTGCGCCTACAGAGGGGCCATGGGTGGTTTGCGCTGCACCACCCACAGCTCCAAACACACACCCCATATCCAATGTAAACCCGAAGGAATAAGACCGGGAGGCATGCGGATGGGAGCCACGTTTCATCAACGGAGCCGGCCCACACTCCTTCACAGGCAAACACAAGCACGCTGTATTTGGGGAATCAAGTACACACAAGGCGGTGGCTGGACCGTAGTCCGTTCCACACTGAGTGCATGGAACCACTCTTCGAGCCTAGCGCGACCACAAGGACCGTGCACCTCGTCCCCTCCAGCAACGACCAACTATCTCCTAGAGCCAGTATGGACGAAGTAGTGGGTAATAGACAGGTAGGCATCTTGTCAACATCCACATCAAGCGCAGCCACACCTGGGATGTCAAACAACAGCCAATCATTCGAAATGCCGGTATTGATTAAAGTAAACGCATATGACGATATAAATACTCGCTAAATGAGTATATAGAAGAAAATGGTTATAAGTGAATCCGTGATAAGTACAAAATGTCCGAAAGTTATTTTTAAAAATACCACGCGATAAAATTACGCAAGTTTATCACAATTTGCGTGAGCGACGTGTGCAAGTAAGGAGAAGATTATCAAGTACGCAGAACAAACCAAATAACATGTAATGAATTTTATCCACATTAGAAAGACCTAGTTTAAGTGTAAGTTGGTTTAGCCCAACTGCGGTGAAGAAGCATCATGAATGCAACATCAGCCTCAGCAAGGGGCACACATACATACATGGTTGGCGGCATCCGGTTTCGGACTTGCCTGTCACTGTGGTCAGCCACATACATACATACATTTCATATCACGAGGATACTCCCATATACTGTGGAGTTGGACATAGAGGGTCAGCCAGGGCGCTTGGAAATCGACATCAGAGCATCAGTCCCTTTGATCAACAAGCGAACATTGCCTGATTTGATTCTGACACCGACTCAGTTTACGTTAGCTTCTTACAGGGGAGAAACGCTCGATGTATTAGGTGTGTGTGATGTGAGGGTAAATCATGAAAGCGATACGTTGACTTTTTCCTTAATCGTGGTTAACACAGACGGCCCGAACCTGCTTGGGAGGAAATGGTTGAAACACATGCCGAAAATACTTCGAAATGTCAAAAGGTGGATGGCATTCTCGATTTGCTTTTGCTAGTGTTTTTGATGTAAACCTGCCCGGGAAATTACGTGATTTCCAAGGTAGTTTCAACATCATGCCAGGTACGCAACTGAAATTTTTCAAAGCATGATACTTGTCTTTTGCGATCTGTCCGAAGGTAGAGTCGGAGCTTGAGCGCCCTCAAAAAGACGGAATAATCTCCCAAGTACGTCACTCATCCTGGGCTGGACTGAGGGTTTCGGTACAAAAGGCAGATGGCTCGAATCGTATTTGTGTTGACTACAAACTGACGGCTAATCAAGAGACGACTAAGGGACACTATCCTATTCCATGAATAGATGATCTCTATGCAACTTTGTCGGGTGGACAAAAGTTCTCTAAACTTGATCTGAACCACGCTTATTCTCAAGTGCAGCTTCATAAATCTGCTAAGGAAGTTACGACTATCAACACACACTTGGAGTTGTTTCACTCTAACAGATTACCGTTCGGAATACACTCTACACTAGCGATTTTTTAGAAGATTGTAGACAATTTAGTGAAAGGTATACCTGGAGTGTGTGCTTACTTGGACGTTATTTTGATTACTGGCAGTACTGATTACCAGCACCTTTAGGCACTCACTACTGTTTTAGAGTGCCTCCAAGACAGTGGACTTGAGTTCAAAGTAGCCAAGTGTTTTTTTTCACCGACAGCCTTGAGTACCTGGCGTTTCGTTTGGACAGACCTAGGTTACATCCATTACGGGAGAAAAGTCAACCCATTCTCGATCCGCCGACACGAGGTAACATTCCTGAATTGCAATCATTGCTCGGGATGGTGACTCATTACAGTCGTTTTTTGCCCAACCTAACAACTTCCCTCGCACCCTTGTATGCATTGCTGCGTAAGAATACCCGATGACTGTGCTCACCAGAACAAAAGAAAATGCTTATGCTGCTGTCAAGCAGGCTATAAGTAAGGCAAATTTGCCGGTACACTTTGACCCACAGGAGCTGATTACTCTTCGGTGCGACGCAGCATCCACAGCGCTCGGAGTCGTGCTATCTCACAAAATGGATATAGCCGAACGAACCAAAGCTTTTGCATCCAGGAGCTTGGCACCAGCGGAGAAGAATTACAGCCAGCTAGACAAGGAAGATTTAGCAGTTATCTTTGGGGTCAAGAAATTTCACCAATATCTTTGGGAAAGTGTGGAATTTCTGCAGACCGCAAACCGTTATTAACTTTAATCGGTGAGGAAAAGGGCATCAACCAGATGGCGTCCTCTCGTATGCAACGTTGGGCCTTACTGCTTTCGACCTAGAACTACAAAACTCCTAGGAAAGCGAATGAAGTCGCTTACGCTCTGAGTCGCTTACCGTTAAGTCAGTTACCCGCAGAACTGGTCAATTTACCTCATCATTTAGTGGGAAATCCGGTGCTAAGCGCAGATATCCGTCACGAAACCGAACGAGACACTACCTACCAAGGTCAAGCGTTTAGTATCCCAAGGATGGTCTGATAAATGTGAGCCGTAACTGCTATCATACTTTACTCGACGTTCCGAGCTTAGTCTTGTAGATGGATGTCTACTCTGTGGATCAAGAGAGATCATATCACCCCGATTGCGTCCAGCTGTTCTACAAGAGCTGCAGGAAGCTCACCCGGGAATAAGGAAGATGAAAGGACTTGCGCCATCCCAATGGTGGTGGCCCAATATTGACAGAGACACTGAAGAGTTAAAATGACATTGCGACACTTGTCAAAGCACACAAAGAAGCGCCCCTCCTGTACCACTCAGCCGATGGAAACGGCCCAGTAAGCCATGGGAGCGCGTACATGCTGACCTCTTTGGCCCACTCGACGGGAAGCTGTTTCTTCTCGTGATCGACGCTTATACGAAATGGATAGCAGTTTTCCCGCTAACACGAGACACCTCAGAGACTAGGAGTTCATGCACGCGAAGGTGCTTTACAACCTTCGTTATACCGCACATGTTGGTGACAGACAATGGCTCGGTGTTTATTAGTCAGGAATGGCAAGAGTTTCCGAAAAATAACGGCGTACGTCACGTGAAGTCGGCTCCTTACCACTCAGCTTCTAGCGGCTTGATGAAAGGGCAGTCTAACGGTTAAGAACTGGCCCGAAAACAAATGCCGGTTCCATTGAGAATAAGGTTAAACAAATTGTTGTTAGGTTATGGCTCTAAACAGAACGAAACGAATGGTAAGAGCCCCGGTGAACTAATGTTCGGGCGGAGGTTAACGACATGGTTAGACTTGCTGTTGCCCTATCAGAGGCCATGTGACCATCGCGCAAACGCACGTCGCGGCAGTCGGTGTGCAACACATCGGAAATAGTAGAGAATAGCCGCATCTCGGCAGTCACGCAGCGAAAGGTCTGCAAAATAATCATTCAACTCGGAGAACAGTGCAAAACCAGCCATCGGAGTATGGTTCGTGAAATAACGGTGCTGAACGACTCATTTCCTCTTCTTGTGTTATAAACAAGACGTCGAACACGCTTAACGCTCACGCGGCGCTCCACCAGACATGAGCCAAACTACAAAGGCACCGGTGATCGAACTTAACTAGCTTCTTTACGTCTGCCGATCTAGTGGCCCAGGTTGCACAACCGTACATGGTAGGGTCGAAGGTACGGCTGCAATGTACACTCTACTCTTCAGGGAGAGAGTGATGTCGCGCCGGCGCCAAACGTGGCAAAGGTTAGCAAAAGCACCTCGAGCATTTGCCATACGATTTGTGACCTCGTCTTCAATTCCAACGGTACTGATACAACTACCTAGGTAGCTGAACTTATGAACGACTTCTAGCTGATCTGCACCAAGGGTCAGCGCGAGGGGCGGTAATTTCTAATCTTGCACTCTGATGGTGCAAAGCAAAGCCCGAAGTGACTGACGACCAGTGCTAATCTGCTTAGTGCTGCTTGGCACGTTTTTGAGCTATCACAGGTGAGGAAAATGTCGTCAGCATACTTCGAGTCAATAAGTCGCTCACCTGAGAACCTCAACTTAGTGACTGCAATTAAAAAGATAACGCCGTAACGGAGCTTCGCTGCCGCGCGACCACCACCAGTCACGCATGGACTGAGTATACGGGGAGGACGCGCGCCATTAGACGGATTCGAACCGGTGACTTTATGATTGCTAGTCAGGCGTGGAGACCACTAAGCCACCGGCCGACAAGAGTGAAGAAAGAACAAGGGAACTAAACTGGTTTGCTGAGAAACTTATTGGTGATTCAAGGTTAGCGGAAAAGGTACCACGCAATTCGCAAGATGGATGACGCGGTTTAACTCTGGATTCCCACCAACTATTTGTTTACCTACTCTATGTATTATGGTTACATGCCCTACCGACATAAGTGTTGTGTAATTCGTAAGATAAATAGCACGATTTAACTCTTGATTCCTACCACCTTTGGTTCGCTCACTCTATGCCCCGCATGGTGGCATGCCAACCGACGTAACTATTGTGCAATTAGCAAGACGCATGTCGGGATCTCACTCTGGATGACCAAGGCAGACAGCTGCACCATCTGATGAACGCCGGCTTACCGATTATCCTCCATGTGATCTCATATCAACGTTGCCGTGGGTTCACTACACCTCTTGTAGGCGAAAGAATTACCACGAAAACCGCAGCTGCATGTCAAGATCATAGTCAGATAACCACACCATCTGCGCCTTCTGCCGAGATCCCGGATAACCCATTATTTGTCTACCCATGCGATTAACTATGCAAAGCTCCATGTTTCCCTTGCAACTCATACCATAGTATGGAGACTTGTTCCCGATAACTTAATCTGACACCTGCTCCTAAGGGCTATTGTGCGATTCATTGTTTTCCCAACCATGTCTACATGGCTTCATTCCAACCCCGCTGCAAGATACGATCGCGCCCATACTGTGTAACATGTTCACGTCCCACCACTCGGCATAGATTTGCTCCCACCCCATACCTGCTGTGAGGATTGTGCACTCCCACCCCGTGCTAGTAGTCGCATAGGAACACGGGCCCTTTTTGGAGTTGTCTTCTCCTTGTAAATTCCCACTGGACGTGGACTTGCTCTCATCCCAAACCCGCTGTGACGATCGTGCACTCTCACCCCGTGCTACTAACCCCAAGGGCACCCAGGCCCTTGTTGGTCTTTGATCCCATATCCGCACCGAGACGCGTTAATCTCATTCCATTTGAATGTAATGACACCTTGTATCTTCCTGTGCGCCGTGCCGCGGACCAATGGGATAAGATTTCGGACACCTTAAAAAGAACCCTCGTATTCCTCTCTTTGAATCTGTGCTGTGTGGCCTTGCTGTACGGTAGCAAGTGCGCTGACGCTATTTCATTGTGTAACTTTACGAAGATCCGGTTGTTCCAGGACTGAACGGACACTGTTGTGGTGTGTAAACATGTATTTGTTTAATAGTACCGTAATTAACGTCACGGCTTCCTTTGTTGGCTGGATCCGGGAGATTTACGAGTTACTCGAGCCCGCAGCGAATCTGTCGCTTACACCTCTCACTGTGGAAACCGTTCACTCATACTGTGCAACCCGTCCAGACCACACCCACACACCTCAGGCTTGAACCATCCTCCTGCCAAAGGGGCACGCACCTCAAATCTTCTTCCCACATCCCTCTGTTTGACTGAGCTAAGCCACACCAAGAGCTTAGCATATCGCGTTCCATCTCATACGCTGCATAACGGACAATGATCCAAGGGTTAGCGGACCTAATAAAAGTAAGGTTGTAGTCCGATCGTGGACTCTGTACTGTGTGACTAAGTAAGGTGGCAAGCACCGTGTGCATTCCTTTTGGATCTTGTGAAGACTGGTTGTTTCGAAATCGAAAGGGGATTGTCGAGGTATGTACATACTGAATTTTGGTTCCTATATGAATAGTGCCGTAGTAAATGTCTCGGTTTCCTTTCTTGGTTAGATCGGGAATTTTTAAGCATCCTTCGAGCCCTAAGTGAAGTTGTCGATTACACAAGGTGCACAGGATGAATGGATTCGCTGCCACACCATTGCCGGTTGATGTGCGCGGGTAAAATGAAGCAAGGTTGTTGTGGTAAAGAAACACACCCGGAAACGGTAACTAACGTGATATACACGCATGTCCTATGAGTCAGCCCCAGTAAATGGGGCCGTCAGGCTTTCGAAATGTGCAAGCAGCCAAAGACACAGTGTGAGAGCAGATCGCGCAAGTGTGTACCTCGGAAAGCAAAGAGCAACCGCAAGCTGCGTGCCCGAGAGAGACGGTGGCACAGTAAAGGCTACCTGTGAATATTCGACTTCCTGTAATACAATGGAACCCGCTTTATTGCTCACCATCAGGGTATTTCAAAAGTGGGCAATAAAGTGGGTCGGGAAATTAGCCGAAATTGCCAATTTTTCTAAAAGAGAAACAACCATTGAATTATAGTACAGTATATCACTTGAATTGTAACGTGTTAAGAAGGATTAGATAGGTACCTGTAACTAAAGCTTACAAAAGCCGTTTATTCGGAAGAGCATGACCTATAATTTAAAAAGTGTAACTTAGCTATAGAAACAGGCACTGTATATTTTTGCAGGTAACACAATCCGTCAGTTATACATTATTCTGAGCTGCTGCTCCGGTCACTTTTACATTGATGAAGTTCAAGTTGGACAAGAAATCGTTGCCTAACCCATGCAAATGTCCATAGCTATACAGAGTATTCACACAGCTTTTTGCTCTTAAATGCGGCACGCACAGATTGCTGTTACTCACAGAGGAATCCGGCAAGTCATGCTATGAGTCGCTGCCTTATTGTTGTTCTATTTGGTTCTCTAAAATTTTACTGACGATTTCATCTTCAACAATCGTCAGATTTGAGGTTCATTCCACACCGTTGTCTATGGCGGCGAACTCTTCCGCAATGATGGTTGTGCAAGCGCTGATCTCGTCCTCAGCAATGACGTCATCAGAAAGTACATCGGATGCCAGTCGACTAAAGCCTGCATGTCGAAAGTAAGCTTGTATTGTTGCAGCGGTAACCTGTCTCCAACGGTTTGAAACGAACTGAATTGCACCGAGCACAGTAATCTTGGCGCTGACATCCACCGCCGACGATGGGCCAGATAACACGTTGTTTTCGATGTGACAAAGAATTTGGTCCACAATTTCCTTTCTGTAATGGATTTCAAATCCATAATAACATCTTGGGATATGGGTCAACCGGAAAAATTTCATTTGTATGTTGTTCAGGCCTTCTATCTGTGGATACGCTTTGCAATTATCCAAGAGGAACATAATTTTCGGACACTTAAACCTAGCTCCTTCTCCCATTCGAAGAGCACCTCGGTGAAAAGTGCTTCCGTCATCCACGCATTTCATCCAATGAGCAGCAGTGCTTTTGTGTTACCGTTTCCACCTCTGGTATTTTTGGAATTTGACACGCTTGCTGGATTTCTGCAAGCAAGATTTTCTCGAAAGTATTGTGTGGAAACCATATGAAAAACAAGAAGCAAAGTTAAACGTGCTACTGAAGTAATAACTGGGTGAATTTTTCAAAAACATGAATACATGGGGTAAAACGTTTTTTACCAAGTCCTCAAATGCCAGCGCTCCCATTGTACTATCTAGTGAGTCCATTTTATTACGAACATGTTGCACAAATTGTATATTTCACACAGTACTTGAGTAGAATAAGCTAGTAAGCAAACCTCACCTGTAATCTTGTCAGTAAGCCCATATTAATGAGGAAGTAGGCCTGGCTTTCTGGTCCATGCACACCCACTAAAAGTGAAAAAACAGACACACACACACTAGTTATCTCAGGCACTATGGATGAACACCTCAATACTAAAAAACTAGTGTACCCGAATAGAGTAAAGGAGAATGAGGCTGATGAAACCAACATACATACAAGTGGGGAGCGGTGATCGTTTTGCCCATCTCCATACGAGTTGTCTAGTACGCTGCTAAACGACGCTGAATATTATACAGCGCAGTGTCATAAGAAGTGCAGACAGCTGGTGGCTGCAACGAGTCTTCTAAAAAATACCAAAAAACATTCAGTTGTTGTGGTGTTTTCCGGGCGGGGCAACTTGATTGCAAACGTTTCGCCACCATTATAGGTGGCATCTTCAGTGAGGAATTGATAGCAGTCAGGTAGCAGGATCTGATAGAAAGCAAAACCAATTAAGATGAAATTCCATCATTCGGTTTACCTTCTACCAGCTCCTGCTACCTGACTGCTATCAATCCTGCAGTGAAGATGCCACCTCTAATGGTGGCGAAATGTTTGCAACCAAGTTGCCCAGCTCGGGGAACACCACAACAACTGAAAAAGCCTCCCGAGGTACTAATATTCTAAATCACTTCGAATATCAAAAAACATCCCCACCACTGTAAAAATCAGTGATCCATTGTAACAGGAAATGCCGCCATCAGAAGAATGATAGGTTGGCGAAGAAAATCGCGGCCTTCGGGGCAGTGACGTGCGTAGCAGCGGAGCCGTGCAGTATTGAAGCAGCTACACAGATTCGATATCGCCAGAATTGGGCCTGCGAGTAAAGTGGCTGATTCGGGAGAGGAAAGTTATGAGCACAAATTCCGTAGGAGTTGATGATCTCCAGTAAGAAAAGAAACAGCCATTCCGAGGTTGTTCGGACGTATGACAGTTGTCTGGCTGAATCATGTCACAAGGAACCAGTACAAAACAACAACAACAACAACAACAACAACAACAACAACAACAACAACAACAACAACAACAACAACAACGCGAAATGCATGCAGCTACCAGCTCTCGTTTTCTTACCGTACTTTTAAAATTTCTAAAGGGAACTAACTGCTTTAAACAACAGCAGCAACAACAACAACAACCCTGTTGCTTGTAGCAGACAGGAATAAATGGGTCAAAGTGTCGAGTCAGTGCAGTCGGACAGACTTAAACAGAGCGTTGTGTGGAGTTCAGTAGGCGCGTCTATCAATCAAATTAGGGGATACCGCTGTTGTTCGAGGGGACTGGTTCATTTGTGCACTCGGTTATGTCAAGCTGAGGCACGCGCGCGCACATGGAACACCAGGAGGACATTTAAAAAATGCAAATATTTGTGTGGACGTGGGGTATTGGTCCATCACCGCGCAGCAGACCGTACAGCACTGTAAGGAGATCCGTGATATTACACGGAGAGCGCATGCTCACTGTGACTGGGGAACTAATAAAAGGCCGCTTATGTTTTACAAGCAGTGCCTGTGTTGGAGTGGTCACACCGATGGTGTTGGTACTTACATGACCAATGGTGAGATTCGCTTACGCTAAGCATGTCACACCTTCTGCATGCCTTCCAACAGTCTACCTAAGCTTGAGAATCGATACTGTGCCTGGCTGGGTAAAGCATGACTAGCAGGTGATACGGCAAAAGAAGTGAAGCTGATCGCGAAAGACCGAATATTGTAACTGAGCTAGGCGCTCCCGAGTGGGTGTCGCGGGGTTGGCCCTGTGAGCAGTTAGACTACACCGATATGACGCAAGCGAGAATTCCGTGACAACCTTGCATTAGGCTTCTTACTTTAGTTGCAGAAACTGTGTTCGACGATTCTACTCGTTTTTTTCGCCAAGTTCTTGGCAGATTTTTGTTCCTTTGTTTCCACTTTTAACGATCGTCATTATTTTCGTTTTATTGTCTAAGATGGCGAAAAGTATGGCAAGTGGCCCTACGTCAACTCGGTGCTGGGATCACAGCCGAACAAGCGGTCTGTGCCGAATGACCACAGATAGATGATGCAGAGAGTTTAGAATGCAGTAGAAAGTCACTATGTAGTTATCTAGGCAAGGATGGCATAGAAAAGAAAAAGGCGTCAGAAGTACGCCGGTATGTCGGCATCGACGCCATGCGACCATCACCACATAGTGATATTTTCAGGATGGCAACACAAGTTGATGAGTTGCATAAGTGCGTAGAACCATAAAGCAATGAAATACCGACGTTAGACGAATGAAAGAACAATGACACTTGAATGCTATCATCCGAAGGATCCTTAGGCACGAATTAGGTGAGGCCGACCGCAGGAATCGATGTGCGCAGGTCGACAGGGTTATGCCTAATGCTTGACAAAAACAGATAATTTTGGGACAGCAAATGAGACGAATGCACTATAACTCAACCAGATGGAGCAATCACAACGAAATAAAAATGAAGACGGTGATTATAACGTATTATTATGTCTCAGAGGCCGATAAGTACCAGGTGGCTTTGTGAAAGGTCAACAAAAGCTCAATATCGGAAACAGTCAATCGACTAAACACACAGTAATCACAGCAACCGTTAGCCTTCCAGTGGACTAACCATCAGCGTACACAAACACACCAAGATTGGATGTGAGCATGTGTGTTGGGGTTACGAAAATGAAAACACAACACATACAATGCACTTGTGCCAACAACAACAAGAATACCCCAAGTGTGATGCGCAGCAAACAGGTAGGGACCTACCGGCATGTTTGATTGAGCACGCTCGATGATGCAGAAGGGAAAAGTCGACATCGCATGTCAAATCAACATTCCCAGGTTCAAGTAGGGGGTCACACACTTCGTGCCTGCGGAAAGCCTGGTAAAATCCTGATGTAGACATGAGATGGAAGTGCTTACACGCAACGTGTTGCCCTTGTTACCAAAGTGACCGTAGTCGATTAGTAAAGCTGCACCTCCATCCTCCGCAACCCGTTGACAAATATCGTCGAGAAGCACCAGTGCTTGAGGGCAAATTTCGATGAATTCACGGTGAGTGACGTCGCCAGCGAGCTGAAAGAGAGGGAAAATTTCAGTGGGATTGCGATCGATCTGACGACATTCGGGTTATGAATCGGACCCATGTAGCGTAACCTCCACCAGTTTAGGACTGTAAGGCTCACGAATGCTTGAGTGCGTAAGCAGCACGTCAGCGTGTAAACATCAATTCACACAAACTGGTTTCATACTGATCCGAGGACTCACAACGACGCAGGAAACGAAACATGGTGATAGTAAACTGAGTTAGAAATGGCGTCAAATGGCGTAGATCAGTTTGAAACTCGATTACAAGCCAAGTTAGATGCGTTGTCTAGACCAAGCGAGATTGTGAAACTGGTGTGGTTGGTCTAACCAGTGAGAGATAGCCAACGATCAGCGGAGACGTCATTCGATGGCATCGCTACGCTGCGGTATACACAAAGGAATTGGGCTCGGCAATCTTAAACATGACATGAACAGAGACTAAGAAACAGGTAGACGCTTTTAAGGGGCGAAATGTACTTCAAAAGATGATTGATATCAAGGGCTCAGGCGCGGAATGACTGAAATGTGCAACGGACAGGCAACAGGTCTAAAATTATGAAGCTCTTCCGACATCAGACAGTTTGGAATATTCCCTATGATGACAAGGGGCGATGACAACAGGTTTCCTTCGGATTATAAAGCGGTGTATTTGGCGATTAACCCAGAAAAGATTAATGGGAAGGTCGAAGGTGATTTGAAAGAAGACCCGTAGTGCACTTACTGGAAGATAAGCAATTATTGAGGACGTCTGACTTGGAGCCAGGACAAAACGTAGACCGGGGGCTTCCTTTTCTGTCTTATTTACATCAACAAGAACCTCACGCCACTCCCCTTCGGATTTCTAAAACCACAGGGGGTAACACTCACGAGATAGGTAAACGGTACTTGAAATTGGTGAACCGGAAGTGCGTCGAGGAACTCATTCGCAAGCAAAAAAGTTGGCACCTGTCTAGGGATATCCCGAAGATCGCTGTACCATTTGATCGAAGGGAGGGGCAAATTAAATCGTGAAGTAAGTTTCGACAGCGCGTTCTCTTGCAGTGAACGCATGGTAGGACTGACCTCGACCAGATGAAGAGAAATGGCATTGTAAGCCAGTGGGAAACGAGAGAAAACCTGGAAAAGTATACCAAAAATAAGAAAATAAATAAGGAAAAGGGGCATAAATGATAAGAACACGTAAGGGAAAAACCGATATTAACAGAAGATTCACCGCGCGCGGCGAATCAAGTAAAATCAACTACCACCGAATTCGGTACTCCAAGAATGCCTGAGGTACGGTCAAACGAATGACTCCGTAGCAGTGTGCCGAGATACGCGAAGTACTTGACAGGCAAGTTTTCCCCCACAAAAATGATCTATTACTCAGAGTGCGGTATAGTGGATGTAACCCGCTCCCACATAATGTTGCAACCCGATGTTAAAAGAATGGGCACATTCCCGGCACCACAACACATAAAGCCGCGGTTCTTTGCTTCCATCCAGTGAGAATGTATATTCGCAGATGCCTGATAGAATTCTGCGTGCAATCGGATCCCTACTTGAGAGCTCATTAAGCTAAAGCGTAGGAAGTAAGGTACCGGTTCCCTGATCTCGCCAGTACTACTAAACATCATCATTATCATCAACAGCAGTACGTCAGCCATTGGAAATGATTCTTCGCTGCCATACAACCATGAGGACCTATGAAATAAAGAATAAGAAGAGGGAGAGAAGGGGGACTTCCCGGAAAACCTTAATGCCCTAAGCAAACATTCAGGGTCAAGGCGCCTACCCCTTGTGTAGACAACATACCGTCACAAACAGCAGGCTATCGGCTTCCTTGCGGGTTTCACTGCCACGCGTCATAATCAGCCATTACCCCGCAGATAACTCAGCACCAAACACACTTTAAACAGTCAATCCGACTAGGAGACGGCAACAGACGCGCCACTAGTGTCAGTTGCGAGCCATGCCCTGTAAAGTCTAGAGCAAAACACAAGGCGAGTCACGTGGACTCCAGCCTGGAAGGCGAGACGGACCAACGGCACCCAGTTTGGTCGTCAGTGACTTCATTTCCCGCTGCCAAGTCAACTTCTGTCCACCTCGAACCTTGCGCCATCCTACACTTGGTAGACTGAACAAGGCGCTCTTACGTAAGCAGCGACCAGGCATATGTAGTACGTGCCCGAGCCAACGCAACTTATTCAGTGCTATCTGTTGTTCTAGGGAGCTAGCATGATTATCACTACCTAGTACTCGCCTACGCACATCATCGCTGCGGACACGCTGGTGCCATCCGACACCAGCAATGCTTCGCAGACAACGATGATCAGAGACTTGAAGGCGCCTCAGATCTTCAGATCGAAGAGGCAAAGTCTCACTACCATAGAGAAGAACGGCCCTCACTGTGGCCTTGTATACCCGGCCTTTCAGGCAGAGGGAAACTCCTTTCTGTCGCCAAAGATGCCGCTGGTTTAAAAAGGCAGCTCTGGCCTTTGCAATGAGTGAGCTGACGTCAGTTTCCAAGCGCCCATGGTTGCTGATGCAGCTGCCAAGATGAGTGAATTGATCAACCACCTCGAGTTCCTCGTTAGCATGGGTCAAGGGGTCATAAAGTGGCTGGAGGTCCTGCAGCGACACTTTGCACTATGAAGGTGAGAAGTGCAAACCAAATAATGGGACCACTCTAGACAGGCTATTCAGGATTGATTGTCCCACCGCAACATTGTCGAAAAGCAAGACGATATGGTCCGCATAATCAAGATCAACTAATCGTTCACCAGGAAGCACTTCAACACCTACATCGTGAGATACCACAAAGGAACACTCCATGATAGGATCCACGACGAAATTGAACAAAAATGGGGAAATCAGACAACCCTGACGTATGCCACTTGTGGTAAGAAAGCTATCCGACAGGCCAGCGCAGACCCTGACGCGGCCTCTAGTGTTCCAGTATAGAGCACGAAGGATGTTCATATATTTCGTGAGAACACCTTTCCGCGCAAGTATTTCGAACAGAATGCATCGATCGACTGAATCGAACGCACTCTTGAAATCGAGGAACACAGCTATTTCGGTCTGCGGTATGCGTGGCGCTGCTCTAGCACCTGCTGCAAAGTGTATATCTGGTATATACAGCCACGTCTTGGGCAGAAACCGGCCTGCTCTTCCCTAATCCGAGATTCCCGTTTCGCAGTGAGCCGATGAACGAGAATCGAGGCCAGTAACTTTGTTACAACTGGCATTAGGCTAATACCCATACGGTTAGAACAATCTGTGCGACTGCCCTTCTTGTATATTGCCACTATAATCGATTCGCTCCAAGTAGCCGGGACACTCACTTCCTTCCAGATATGTTCGAATAGGGAGATCAGTGCTTTGCAGAGGACCTCACCTCCATCCTTAAAGAGTGCAGGTGGGAGGGAATCCGGGTCAGCGGCACGAAAACGATTGAGGGCGGTGATCGCGTTTCGAACCTCGGCCTCCGACGGAGGCTCTAAACTAACCGCCCATGGCTCGCCCTGCATCACCTGAGTAGGAAGAGGTCCGGGAGCAGGGCGCCAGCTGAACTAAGCTTGAAAGTGTTCCGCCCAACTAACCATACGGCGCTCCTTATTGTGTATCAGCGCACCCGCGCTGTCTCTGCTTGTCTCACTGACGCGTGGTTTTCTGGGACAAGTGGTGCGGATTAGCTGGAAGAGCTTCCGGTAATTGTCTACTGCACCTGCCTCCTCCATTTGTTGAGCCCTACTGGTCCACCACGCTTCCTTGCCAGCACGTAGGCTCTGCTTTAGTTCACGCCTCATAGCCCATCTGGTCACATTGTCTTCAGATTCAGCCGCGAGGTTTCTTCTAGATTCCAACAGGTTCACCGACCTCTCGGATATCCAGTGACTGGTGCGGGTGACGATTGATAGTGCCACAAGCAGATGCTCCCGTATCGTGCATGGCGGCCGAGATCTTATTCCACTGAAGCTCAGTGCAATTAGAACAAGACAGCGAAAGTTCGGTACGCAGTGCTTCTTGATAGGCCTGCCTGACAGAGGGCTGGGACAATTTCTCCGTTGCCAATCGGAGGAGATGCTTGGTGCGCCTCCCGGCAAAGTTCATGGAGAAACGACAGCGTACCAAGGCATGATCAGAGTCGACACAGGTACTCCAATACGAGCGGCAATCTAGGATGGAACCACGCTACCTCTAACTAATGGCTATGTGGTCAATTTGGGTCCACTGCTGGCCAGCTACAAGAGGACGTCAAGTGGCACTTCGGCGCCCACTCTGTCTAAAAGCAGTGCTACTAAGAAACAACTGGTGCTCTGCACACAGTCGCAGCAGACGCTCGCCGTTGTCAGTCCGTTCAGAGTTAAACCCACAATTACCACCCTACTGAGGTTCTGAAGAGCTCAGACGCCCTACTTGTGCGTTCATATCCCCTGCAAGTACTATAATATCTGAACTAATAGCACTTCGTAGTAGCGCGTTCAGTTGGTCATAGAATGTGTACTTGGCAGCATTAGAACTGCAGTCGGCGGAAGCATAAACGGAAATCACAAACAAACATGGTTTTGTATTAGTTCGTGAATTCATCTTAGCTGATGTCGTCAAACGGGCTGCACATAAACGGCTGTTCACCGGAATCCAATCAACCAACGATGGCTCAGCTTTGGAGCTTAGAATGATACCTACATCAGCTTGATCCGTGAGTGCTGCATCGAGGTCTCCAGATGTGTGCAACCAATAACGAGAGGATAAGCTGGGTGCAGTTAATTCAGCAACCCCATTAAGGTCATTGATCCGTTTCGGACACACATCAACACCCAGTGTGTCCAAGGTGCGTGCGAGTGTAGCATGTTTACCTGTTTGTCTTAGAGTGCGAACGTTGAATGTCGCCATGGAAACGGGATAGCGTGGCCTTATAAGGGACTTTTGCCGATAGACGTCTGATAGGTGCTGTGGGTTGGTGGCTGCAGATGGTTCTACTCCAGTGGCACTTCGGTTGCTGTCAATTAAGCTGGGAATTATAGAAGGAGTTAGTATTGGGGGTCGGGATGGGAGTAAGAGAAGAAGGTGGAGAAGAAAGAAGGGAGGCGCCAACAGTAGCATGTTTTCGCTTATACGCCCTGCTGTATGCAGTAGGTAAGGCGACCCTTGATAATCTGCGCGACGGCCGATGCAGGATGAAGTTTATGCTTGAAGAAGATGTCATGGTTGTGTGTGGACTGAGATACTGCCAGGGCGCCCAGACCTAGACAGGTGGTGAATCATACCAATGACGGGTATCAAGTAGTACTACACATACTTAATTCGAAGCTTAAACGCCAACAAGTAAGCTAATTGGAGGTGCTAATGGTAATTTGGCTATTAAATCTATGATTGCGAAGAAGGATCACGGTCCGCATATGACTGTTAAACATGTGGTGCTATCACCTGGTTTATTTCCGCCGTTGACGGTGGGAAAAAAGAAATAAGCGTAGTGTCCGCTTTGGCGGAATGCAGGCAGTCCAAGCCATCCAAAGCTGCAGTTTCAACAGAGGTGGCGTCGCTATCTGCGGGGGTGGACTACACTTCTGCGGACCAGAGTAACAGTATGTTGGGCGGTACAAAGAACGGTCCTACAATGGTGTGTAGGGGTGAACAAAATGGGGGGAGAAGGAGCAAGGTAATTGAGTCTACTCAAGCACTAATAGAAAAAATGGATCGAGATTTAAACACCGTACTAATTCTGTGGGCGTCTGCAGGAACTAGTCAGTACTCCTGAGAAACCGGTTATTGGAGTGATCAACCCTGAATGTTCAAAATACGGATTATCACCTCGGGTCCTTCGCTCGAGGGTAACTGTAAAATAAATGCGATAGAAAGAGGGAATGTGGAGGGATTAAGTGTGCGGTACACCAGCAGTTGTAGCATAAGGAACAAATAGGGGGAAATGTCGGTAAGTTAAAGTTTTCTGATGTGATAGCGATTACTAAAACTCGATTGTCTCAGGGTGATACAATCGGTGACTTATTGTCCGCTTGTTCAGTGTACAGTAGTAGATAGGCCTGGACATCAGACAGGTGATGGTACACTTCTCTTTATTAACAGTCAATATATAAATTGGAAAGCTCGGTTCTTTAGAAAAAAATAGATATCCAAGTTGTCTTTTACTTCCTGAGAGTGGGAGGTCGGTTAGAGATAATGATCTGTATGTGCCATAGCCCTTTCTCTATACGAGTAGAGGAAGTGGAGCTTCTTAATTTGCTCAAACGGGCAGCAGTTGCTGCACCGAACTGAGTGATTACTGAGGATTTAAACCACCCACACGCAAGTTGGGAGTATGCTTTTAACACTGTGGAAAAGCTGGAGACGGAAACTGTAAAATGTGTACAAAGAAGTGCCATCATCCCGTATGTCAATTTTTCGACAAGAAAGCGTCTTGGTTGCGCTCCTTTAACACTAAATGTTGTACTATCCAAATATGGCCACTTGTCAGATGTGCAAGCTAAGTCTTATATAGGTAAGAGTGACCACTATGTCATTAGTTTCTCTTCAAATACTAAAAGGCTCCCAGAAAAACACCGGTTTGTGAGGAATCTTGGTCATATGGATCGAAATCGGTTGCGGGTCAGAGCATTGCAGTTCAATTGGGTTCCTGAATTAGAGCAGGCCACATTAGAACAAAGATGGAGCTTAATTAAGAACGGGCTTGACCAGTTACTTGATGAGTTTGCACCGCTACGCCCCAGCAGACACTACAATAAACCTAGGTGGTGACGCCGCAGAATTAGTCGTACGATAAAGCGCAATATTTCATGGAAGAAGTTTCAAGAATCAGGAGGATTAACAAGTTGGTTGCAGGACAAGAAATGACGCAACAAGACAAAAAAAGCAGCGTCAAGCGAAGTACTACTATGAAACCAGACTGGCTCAATAGGTAAAAGCAAAACCGAAGATGTATTATAGTTACGTCCAGTCAAAGCCTTCTTTAATGCATGGAGTGGATAATTTATTGTCCGATGACGGTGGGCACGCCACAGAGAGTGTGGCCAAAGCAGAGGTACCTCTGCACGCCTTTCAAAACATACATCGTATGGATGATGGGCTTCCTATACCCTCACTTCTATTTCGTCATACTAATAGTATAATACTGGATACCCCGTTTAGTGCAGCAGAGATCTTCGGGGTACTGGCTGGTTTAGACCCACATAAGTCGGTTGGATCTGACAATGTGCATCCTGCCATTATCAAACCTCTGGCTGAGATACTGCAATACCCTGTCTTGGAGATGTTCACTATGTCACTACGTGAAGATAGATTGTCACAGGACAGGAAGGAGAAAACTGTTGTAGCCATACATAAAAGTTATAAGACCATACCCGTCAACCACAGGTCTGTAAGTCTAACTAGCGTTTAACTCAGATGTTTGGAAAAGTTTATAGGAAAACGAATTGAGCACTTAGTTGACCACAACTTAGTTGGAGCCGAGCAGCATGGTTGTGTTAACAAGAAACGATGCCTTATTAATCTTTTGTGTTTTTTAGATGAAATAAATAGCTGTATTGATGATGGAATTTCAGTGGAAGCCTGTTACCACGACTATAGTGAGGGATCATCATCATTATCAATACATGTTAGCCGACGATGATAAATACACTTCAGCCAATGTGCAGCAATACAAAAAAATAAGAGAGTAAAGGTTACAGACCACAAAAGCTAGAAAAGTAACACAATGCTAAAACCACAGTATGCATTGGGTTGGGATCGTTGTTGGAGGAGGAAGCTAAAGGAGAGGGAAGGGACGAAAAGACAACACAAACGTCACTGAGGCTGGCTTCTCGCTATGTCGACCAGTGCATCCAACCAAACGTCATCATCTTTCGGTTCCCAACCCGGCAGTCGGAAAACACCAACCGATGCCAACATCGAAGTGAAGCACTTTATCCTTCTCGACCAAGTCATCGCTTGGACTCCCCACCTCTTCGTCCATCCACACACCCCGGCGCGCAAACAACGCACATCGCGGGAGTCGGTGGGCTGCCATGCGCAACACGCAGTTCAGCCATCGGAGTCTGCTGCGTGATATAATGGTGTTGAGCGGTTCACTCGCTTTTCCTGCACGAAATACGCGACACCGAGCACGCTCGTTGCACACGCGGTGTTCCCACCCAACATGAGTTAAGCTTCGAAAGCAGCGATAGTCGAACGCAACTAGCATCTTTATATCGGTTTGTGGTGCACTGCTAATGAGTAATGTGGGTGAAACGAACAGGCGCGATGAACTCAGCGGATAATGGGTCATCGTGGATGACGGGCATGTAGTGCACAATGCAACCAGTCATGGGAATGGATAACGCTGGATCTGGGCCTATACTACACCGGCACAGCCAGCTGAGTCCATAGCACGCAGCGGAGAGTAAAATCAAATGGCACATGTGCGCAAATGAGTTCGCCAGTTTTATGTTCAAAATGCTATACCATGTATACCTTCGTTCTTCAATACACAACTCGTTCGCGACGTGGCGCCTTCTCTACATTTAGTGCCGTAATCAGCCGGAGGTGGGAGATGAAGGTCCCGTGGCCGGAGTCACCTGAGGATGGGGACGTGAGAAGATTACTGGGGGACTTCGAAGATGTCGCGGAAGCAGTCGGGGCGAAGCTGGTTGCGCTTCGGGGTCTACTAAGGGACGGGCGAAGGAGACCTTGGCGGCAATAAGAGGCCCAGTAAAACTGGGATGGGCCGCCGCGAAGGTGACGCTGATCGCGGGGTGTGATACTCCGGCCGACCGCCAGAATGCGAAACGACGATTCTAGCCATCGCGACGAGACTGGATCTTAATGTGGTGCGGTGGTTTGTGTGCTTCAGTGATCCAGTGAGCTATGTTGGGTGGTGCTACTTTTGCACCTCCAGAGCCACTCATACCAGATCGGTCAATGGTTAGAAGCCAGACAAACTCAGTCTCCTGGTCCTCCAGGTCGGGGGTTGGAGTGAGGGTGACTCCTTACTCCATAAAACGGACTGTCTGTAGACCATTGTCAAAACCCCGCTGCCTTACAGTAAGGTTTTTGAACCAAAGGCTTTGGTACAGAATCCTAATCGTTTTACCGTCTAAGCCTGGGCAACCTGATAGTATTCTGCCCACGCAACGCAATGAACCTTTCTCCTAACAATTTCTTGTTGCTCTGGTTGTCGTAGAAAATAATCAACGGCGCCCTACCTGCTGCATCGAGCAGAGTGGATAAGGGTTCGCATGCTACTTCTCAGGCCTTCCCGTCTTCTGATCCCCCTTTTTGCGCTGTTTCACCCTTATCGTCCTGCTCCGACCTTACTTGTATCCCCCCAGTTTTAATCCCACAATTCTCGGCCCTCCCCCACCTTGCTTTAATAGTCGTTTGTCTTCTAGCTGCAACGCACACACAGTCGCAGGGTGTCGCTCCAATCCAGTCGGCAAGTCCATGTTCAACCAAGCGGACAACAGTTTATCCGTTTCCCTTTGGAGTCCTCGATCCTCGCTAAGACTGGCATGCCTCAACGTGCGCACTTTGCTAAAGATTGGCCAACAGGCAGCACTCGCCCGAACACTCGATCGATATTTGTTGTTCATCGGAAACCCGCTTGCAAGATTCGAGCTCCGTGCTTACCCTTCGGTCCTCCACATGCGACACTGGCAGCACATTCTCATTGCGTTTGTCTGGCGATGATGCAGCTTCAAATGCCGCTCAAGCTGGTGTCGGCATTGTTTTGAGTCCCCGGGCTGAAGCTACCCTGATCGATTGGAGTCCAGTCAACAGTCAGATGTGCGCCGTTAAATTAGCTGTTTCGTTCCATGCTACGAAGTCGCGTGGGAACAAACGGTGCCTGTTTGTCATTGCGGCCTAGCCCCCTACAAACTGTAGCATTGATTCGGTGAAAGATTTCTATCAACAACTTCACAATCTCCTTCGTTACAGAAGAAGCACGGATACTGTGGTGTTGGCTAGCAATCTTAACGCCCAAGTCTGAAAATTGCCCTCTGATGAGCTTTATCTAGGCGGCCAACATGGTGTAGGCTCAAGTAATGATAACGGTGAGTGATTGCTGCAGCTGTGTAGAGATGCTCGCCTCTTTCTTGCGAGTACAAACTTTTGACACAGCACCCGCAGAAGCGTAGCTTGGAGCCCACCAGCTTCGCACGAGCCATAGACGCAAATCGATCATATCGCGATCAGTTACCGCTGGAGAGGCAGTGTCTAAACTGCTGCTCGAGTTGGAGCATCGGCGTAGACTCTGACTACTTACTTGTTTGCGTCGACCTCCGGGTGCGTTTCGGTGGACGTGCGCAACGTCGATGTGAACGGATTGACATCAGCTAGCTGGCGAAGGCAGGTGTTATGAATGTGTATCAAAGTGCGCTGCCATCTGGGCTGAGTAAGCGCCCACTAAACACCGTCGAAGATCACTGGTCGCACATTCGTCAAACGTTACTGTTAACAGGCATGTCTTCATGTGGCAAATTAAATTGTCAAACTGGACATTGAGTCTCTACATAATTTCAGGTAATTATGGATGCTCGCCGACGTATTCCGGCTGGAAGCGAATACAATGAGGCTCGCAAAAATCTCAGGGCAAAACTACGTGTTAGCCTGAAGAAAGACTGCGAAGCCTGGTAGTCTCATCGTGCCTCTGAGATGGAAACAGCCGTTACCGTTACTAATCACCGTAAGTTATTCCGTCTGATACAGGAAAAAGACAGCAGGAGAACTGGCGTAAGCCAGACTATAAGCGATGAGTAAGCAACCGATCTACAGGCTATCAAAACGCTTAGGGCGTGGGCCGAACACGGCAAGGCAATTTAACCAACCTGCGTTATCGGTTTCTTTTTCCGGCATTGAGCGCCCTTCTTCCTGCGCCGTCTCCTTGGATCCGCCTTCAAGCGCAGAAGTCGAACGTAAGATCAGACTGTTGAAATTACATAAGGCCACAGGGCCAAATGGAATTCCCCCAGCCCTCTTTGAATTCGGGGGACCTGTTCTAATAAGTGATTTACACGAGTTGCTAGTGAAACTTTGGGAGCAGGAGACTGTCCCGACAGACTGGAACCGCTTCGCCATTGTACCAATTTGCAAGGAGGCTCCCGTTCGGAACGCGGCAATCATAGAGGGATCAGTCTGATCTCAATTGGCTCTAAATTCCTTGCCTCGGTCATTCTCCAGACTGATTGGCACTCGTGATATCCAGATTAGTGGAGAGCAAGCCGGGTTTCGTAGGAGTCGGGGCTGCATCGACCACATCTTCAACTTGCGTCAGTTGTTGGAGCACCGCCATGTTTATTGGTGACCCACCGTTGTCGTGTTTCTTCACATGAAAGGTGCCTACAACTCAGTGGATCAATGTGCACCTTGGGACTGTCTGCTGAGGAAAGGTGTGCCTGATAAATATGTAAACATTCTCAAAGCGCTGTACGTGCACAGTTCGGGCAGTGTGAGGGTTTATGGTAAACTGTCGCCATCCTTCAGTATCACCAGCGGTGTGAGACAAGGTTGACCGCTGTCACCTTTCCTATTTAACTTCACAGTTGACGAAGTCATGGAAACAGCGTTCGCTGTAGACGACCTCGAAGGTGTGGAGCCACTTCCTGGTGAGCGACTTCTTGACTTAAAGTATGCGGACGATATTGTCCTAATCTGTGACAGCTCCTAAACATGCCAAGCAGCACTGGACCGATTAGCACTGGCTGTCAATCGTTTTGGGCTATGCTTTGCTCCATCGAAATGCAAAGTACTTCTCCAAGATTGGCAGGAACCCACTCATGCACTCAGCCATGGCGGTGATAACTTAGAAGACGTTAAGCAATTCAAGGATCTAGGCGCATACTTGGGGTCCAGAACAAGAGTGCGATTGAAGCGATGGAAGAGATGAATGGAGAAGCAGAGGTTTAATTGATACAGGAGCCGCAGTCCCCTTAATCAATCACCGAGATGGGGTGAAAACCTAATCGCGTTCCGTGGTGCTGAAGACGGTTGGTGGTTACGGTATACGCATAAATGGTATGGCGGAGCAAGTGTTTGGTATCGGGAGTCAGAAATTCAACCATCTCTTCGTGGTGTCGCCGGAGGCGAAACAGACCATTGTGGGGGCAAACTTTCTTCAGGCTGATGAGGCCATCGTAGATCTGAAACGAGGAAAGCTGATGACCAAATACGGGTCTAGACCCTTTGCTGGTAGAGAAGGATCGACACGGACGTCTTCAGTCGTTGCGGTTTTACACACTAGTTCGGCTCTGTAATCACTCGTCGGCAAATAAAAACTACGGATGATAACAGCCCCTACGGGTTTTGTGATTAACTCGAACACGCAATTCCGCTTTCGCGACAGCTGTATCGGCCGCATGGACCCAGAAGAATACCAATCCACCTGGAGGCCGAGGTTAATAAGCACGTTCGGATGTTGAATGTGAGTGTACTCGAGGAGGCCTACAGCCCGTATAACCCCAATCGGAAAATACTGCTTTTGCGTGGACCTCCGAAGGCTGAACGAAATCTCGCTGAGTCGTTTTTCCCCAGTGCCATCAGTCAAGGACATCTTCGACAAACTGCAGAATCCAAAGATATTCACGGTGCTGAATTTGAGATCTGGCTACTGGCAATCAAAGAAGAGGACCGGGAAAAGACTGCGTTTACAGTTGGCGAAAAGCAGTACCAATTCAAAAGGATGCTGTCAGGATTATCTGGTGCCCCATTCACGTCCCGGCGTTTGATGCCCCGCCTGCTGGATGAGTTAGAGAATGTAGCTGTGTATGGAAACGACAGTGAATCGGAACCAGAACACTGCTGTCATTTGGAAGCAATGTTGCAAAAGATACAACAGTCGGGATCATGGATAAATGGTCCTAGATCTCAAAGCAGGAAAACGCCCGTGACACTGCTTGGTCACAAGTTGGGTCAGGGTGACCTGAAGCCGTTGCCAGAGGAAATATTGACTATTCGAGGCACCCCAGTGCCGATCTCGAAGCGCAGTCTTAGGACATTTTTTGACCACACCAGATCCTGCAGTAAGTTCGTCAGGAATTGTAACAGTTTGGTGTCACCTTTGCATGATCTACTAGTAGCTTAGCGAGCGTTTGACAACATTCAAAAAGAAATGGGAAGGCAGGATCTTACGTTGAGATTACCGAATGCTGAAGAATCGTTCATGGTGAACACAGACGCAAGTGATGTTGGAATCGGTGAGGTACTGAAGCAAAAGCATGGGACGATTGAATACGCTAGCAGAATTTGAACACCATCGGAACGCAAACATACAACAGTAGAGAAAGAGTGTCTGGCAATTGTTTGGGCGTTTGACAAATGGCGGGCGTACTTACTGGGTCAGCAATTTCACGTCGAAACAGATCACAAACCGTTAGAAGGGATTAGATCATCCAAAGACCCTAGAGACAAGTTGGCTAGGTAGGTGGTGCGCTTACAAGAATAAGACTTCACAATAAGCTACATATCAGGGAGGGACAACGGAGCGGCAGATTTATTGCGCCTGACGAGTGAGGATGATTTGCCGAACGTTGCTTTCGGTGTTAGCGGTTTGGTGCTGGAGAAGGACCCGAGGAGGTTGGCAGCTGAGTAATGAAGAGATAGGTTCCTGTACAGGCTGATAACAGCACGTATACTGAATCAGACGGTGACAACCAAAAGCCAAGATCAACAATTCTGACCGTTCGCGCGGAATCTTGAAAACCTGCAAGTCAATGAAGCCGGGACTCCGATGTGGACGCAAGTGCAAGGCGCTACTCCGGTGCTTGTGATTCCACCGAAGTCGAGGAAAACGTTGGGGGTCACTTGTCAAGTGATGGCTCATACCAGATGCGCCAGAACATATGATTTGTTTAGACTAGGGATGTCCAAAGTTTGGCCCACGGACCGAATGCAGCTCGCGTTAGCATTTCATCCGGCCCGCGGCCTCATCATGAAATAATAAATTCAGGCTTGGACTTTGTTTCATACGTGTGTAATTTTTGTTATCTTAATGTCAGACTGAATTTGGCCCGACATGTTTTTACCTCACAAAATGTGGCCCTCCTTGCAAAAAGTTTGACATCCCTGGCTTAGACAACGAGCTTACTGGCCGGGTATGAAAAAAGAGAAGAGGAACTAGGCTCTGCTATGTAGCTTGTGAGCTGTTGGGATGAAAGCCTTATCAGATTTACAATCAAAAGTATTGAGGTGAGAGAGTCGTTTCATATAACTTCTAGGCAGTGAAGATATACAGGCTGAAGTTGTACTATCAATTCACAGGGGGTGGGACAGTGTTCCATTACTAAGCAACTCAAATGTCTGTACCGTATAACTTTTCAAAGCTTTCGACCGGCTTTTAATAGTAATGGTATCCTCACGGTTCCCAGGAGCTACCGCCTTCGATCCTGCGGACAAAAGAGAAGGGAATCCTTGGGGATAAGCATGCGGAGACTTTGCATACAACTAGTGTTGAGGTCATACTCCGTTTGGCAGTTCTGAGCCAATTCAATTCTTTCTTTGAGGTCCATTTGAAGCACAGCTGCTTACGCCCTAGGCCCCCCGATTTCGGAAAAGGTTGAAACGGTTAACAGAGTGAATACTGAAATCAAAAATTCCCGAGTGGTTCCGAACATATCCCGAACATGAGAACTATGAACACGGAAAAAACGGCGAGCATTCCAAGAACGAAGTAAACGCATCACAGCTGGTCTTAGTCTTATAGTCAGCTTGTATCTGGAGGAATGGTAAGTATGCGCTTCGTCCTTCTGGGGCGTATCTGTAGCACACTCCACTTCTATTCTCTCGGAGTTCGAATCTTTGAACGCGCTACTTTCAGATCAACCATCTATACCTCTGAGCTATGAGTGACAGCGCACCCATGCAAGAGCAAGTTAACATTAATTAAGCTACATGTCTTCCAAACCACTTCCAAGCACATTTCTGCAATGCCATGGGACCTGAGTGGCTTGCACCACTTCCTTCACCAAGTCCCCAGATATTTTCATGTATGAAGTGGTTGACCACAGGGGGCTTAGCTACTTAGTGAGCGTAGGAAGCAGCTGTTGTTCGCATAGACTGGACTACAGAGGCAACCGGTTGTTTCGGGTTTAGTAACTGGTGTGTTGGTATCGGGACCGAAGAGCACACTGATTTCTCTGTGAGCAGCCGGGTTGCTGCATCCAACCCGAGGACGAAACATTGTAAGTAAAAGGTATACTGGCTTATAGTGCGGCATATGGAAAGTAAGGGTGTCATGTGCATAGCTAAGTACCAATATGGAGCTGTCACAGCCTTGGAAGACTGGCGGAGTACAAATTTGCGAGACAAGCATTATTGCTTTTGCTAAGCTTCTATTATTAGTATTGGCGATCCTCTCCTAGAATGGATCAGAAGCTTATTTCTACACCAGCGCCTGGAGATACTAGTGCGTGAATTGCTGACAGATCCCATCGCAGTTGAATGAGGAGTACCAAAGGGAGCAGTACTAATGTGGAGCGGCAGAAGCTAGGGACTACTTGTAAACCGGAACGACAACAAAAACGGGGTTATAGAAAATTAACAACGGGCGCAATGGATGAGACGAGACAAGGCTCTGCGAGCGTTGCGTATCGAGCCGACTGCGGATCACTGGCGGTATCTGGTAATGAGCCTCAGCCCAGAATAATGGAGGAGGTATTTGTCGAGTGCAATGAATCAGACATCTACAACGCTAACGAGGCCCACAGGAGTGAACGCGGGTCTAGTGATGCGGTCAAGGGAGAGTAAATCGCGAGCTTTCGACCAGAATCGGGTTTAGCAAAGCGGAGATACGGGATGGAAAGCTGTAGGGG
The DNA here is from genome assembly GCA_944474145.2 of Dicrocoelium dendriticum. NCBI lineage: Eukaryota > Metazoa > Platyhelminthes > Trematoda > Plagiorchiida > Dicrocoeliidae > Dicrocoelium > Dicrocoelium dendriticum. The sequence continues at coordinate 71,562,427 of OX104067.1, read as the reverse complement.
TTGTGTCGAAGCCCAACCTCGTAGGCACCTGGAATGGATCGTCACACAAATCTTCATCCGCGTTGCGCCGCGTGAAAGAAAGACGGTCCAAATCTGTACTTGTTTGTGAGTTGTCAGTTGCACGTTCTTGTGACAATACACCCTCTGCCTCATCCTCCCGCGTCGTTTACGCTACACTAGGTCCGCGATTATTTTTAACGTGTATTAGCGATATCACACGATTCATGAGCTCGAATTGCCTTCTTTTGTCAACGACATCAAGGTGTATAAGGCGATCAACGCACCAGGTGATATCACAGTACTTCAAGCTTATCTGTATAGGGTATACGCGTGGTCAATCCAGAATCTACTTTCATTCAATGTAGACTAATGTAGAGTGTTGCACTTGCGGCACAAGTGGGTGTACGCCTACGAAACTCGGTTACCAGGAGCTTCAAAGGTCTTCTGGCGGGAAGGATCTGGGAGTCTTTGTCCAGGTCGACCTAGGATGTTCCACTCATGTATAAATGGTGTTAAGGCGGGGGCTTCAGCATGTAGGCCTCCTGAAGCTTTCATTTAGACGATCCGACCCTTCGATTTTCCCACAGGTTCTCTGCTCATACATACGTCCACATGGGAAATACGCAATACAGGTCTGGCAGCTATGGCTGAGGAGCGATGTCACCGCCTTGGAGATACCCCAAAGCCGGGCAACCAAAAATGTCGAGGGTCTTTATGAGTTACCGTATGACCGATCGCTTCAATTGTTTGGGGTGTTCAGCGGACATTATCGGAGATTGCGCGGGTACCTCAGTTTGACTTACCAGATTTTGAGAGCTTCCACCCACGCGTGCCGCTACTTGCTAGAGCTCAGTCACAACCGCAGTTTGAAAGGCGAGTAGCTCAAGCTGGTAGAGCAGCACAGGCGTTTGGAATGCTGTCGGAATTTCTTTCCTGTACGCTTTTGCAGAACGTGGAAGACTCTACCGGAATCTGGTAGATGTACTCACAAGGTGTCAGAGTTCAAAGTTCGAGTTGACCGTGCACTTATTTCGCTGCGCCATCTTACATGACCCGTTGATAAACACAAGCGTCTGCATGCGATTTCACTGTTGGTCCCAGATTTCATTTTACTTTTTCACCTCCTGTAAGTGTACACTGGGGAGACAAGACTTTTTTTTACCAACATCCGATTTGCCGTCATTCCTTATGGATTTACATTGGATTTACAGCCTATACTACGTATAGTTTAGTGAGTTCACTGGTGTAAACGCAATTCTGCTAACAATTTTTATATTTTGTAGTTTCATCACAACCATCCAACGGGACCTGCTAATCAGTAGCTTTTTTACCCGTAAAACCATTGTTTCATTAGGTGTGCTAGCTGAATAACATAATCGCAAAGACATTGCTGCTGCTACTTAGTGCAGACTGCTATTGTCTACCACAAGCATAGATAAAGGCAACAATGCAAAAGGTCATATCATTGGAGAGAAAACGAATGGAAACAAAAGATGTGGAGCGCAAAAAGTCGTCTGCTTAACATGGGTTGCTCTATTGCTAGGCTGCAAATCCATCACTGGACGAAGCGATCTGATGGTATATGGCACTTCTTGGGATCACTGACAAGCAGGTACTTTGTTCGGCCTCTCCTAAATGCAGAGAAGGAAATTCATGAGTCATTTCGGCTGCTTAGTATAACCATGCTTCATATAAAGGATTCGTCGATGTCCAGATGTGATCGTCATGAGGTAGAACGTTCTTACTTCTCTTTTTCCCTACAGCCAGACGGAAGTTACAATGCTTAGTTGTAACTCTCACGAAAGAACCTGCTTGCGGTATTTCAAGAAAGCGTTAGAGCATCCTTCTATCATTTGACGCACATCACTTGATGTAATGGTTCTCAGAGGCAACCCTACATACCGTTAGGCGGTCCCATGCACTCGCACTCTATCATAGCCGCACCGATGGGACGGTTGTTGGCAAAATTAAGCTGCCCACTTGGCTATTACTTTATTCCTCACAATTTTTCATTCACAACTCAGCCCACACAATCACTGTACAACTCAGAAACTAACAATTTCCTACTCCGGCCCACATGTTATTGCTATAGAAACGAGCAACTTGGAACTACCTCCCTGAAGCACACTAAAGCAGTGGGCGTTTACCAGTGGGGCGACTCGCCCCAACCATTGTGCATGAGCAACTAATGTGATTCACACCTTTACATTGTTACTCGACCATTTCAGCCTCATTCGAGTTGACCGACCAAATAACTCCCTATCAACGCCTGTTAAAAGCGCAAAATTGTGTCCATTAGTCGGATTGACAAGATGCCAATAGCCCCCTCCACCGGGCCAATCTCTCTCTCCGTATATACACATCGGCAACCTACTGCGACATTCCCAGCCTTTCGGTATAATCATGAGCGACCAAGTCTTCCACTATGGTAGAAATATGCGACGTGAAGCAACAGTTCCGTAAACCGTTGGATAAACTCACCAAAACAATTGAGACGACGCTATTTGGCCCTAGTGAAATGTCAAAAGAGGTGTTGCAGTGGGCTGTAAGCACATTATGCCACTAACATGGTTAAGACTGTCCTTTACTGGCGTGCATGTCACCATGTTTGGCAGTCCCAACAAGCGACGATGATTCCAAACGCTATCTAATATAACCATGTGTCTGGATATCATTTCTGACACTCGGAGCAAACGTCAATCGTGTTTTCGCTTCTATATCAGTATTCCAAGACCAGTTTCATCGTTATTCAGTCGTGGCAACAGCTGAGCACCGGTAACTCTGTGGTAACAGTTTTTGTTGACAGCCACTACTTCTCAGGTTTGTGCCCAGGAGGATAAACTTGTAAATAGAAGCTACTGTGCGAGTATAACGTGTAGGTATTTAGCCAGTCAATCTGTTTAGACGCTCGGCAGACAATGAAAATATATAAACTCTACTAGTTAGTTAAGTCAAGCTGAGCTTCATGTACCCGGATGGGTGCATTTTCAACCCATTGCATTAACAATTGTAGATGAACTAACTTGACATTATCAAACATGCAAAACTTTGCGCATGGATAAAGGAAAGAGAAGTGGGCACATTGGTGTCACTCGAGGAAACAGACATGCATATTGATAAACAGTATCTTCGGGATTTGTATCCGGCCGACAGAGTAGCTTTAAGGAAACTTCTTCATACTTGATTTCAATAGACCTACAATTTCATGGTGAAAGGCAGTAAATAGCGAATTGTGCGCACTATCTCGGACTAGTAGTAAAGTATGCAAGAAATAGGACGGTCCAGGTGATGATGGAAGTAGTTTGGACAGTGAAGTTGTCAGAATATTCCGACAAAATTGTTAGGAGAACAGCTATTTGATATTCATTTTTGTTGTGAACGAGCTTAATAGCTATTCTTTATCCTTTCTATTTTTTACTTCTTGACTGTTGTTTAAAAGCTCCACTGTGTTAGCCCGATTGGTACACACGCGTCATTGTTAATGGACGCTCATCTCTGCGTCATCTACAACAGCGCCATTTGCAAGGACATATTCCATTGATGTTGCTCCGCATCACTTTTCTATTTGGTCCTGGTAGAAGAATATCTAGTTGTCACACAAGTACCGTACTAGCTTTTAATTTTTTGGTCTGCACTTCTTGTTCTCCATTGTTTCGTGGCATTTTTTAAACGCTACATTTCGTTGTTCTGATTGGCCAGTGCCCGTCACTGTAAATGGATGTTCCTTTTAGACTTCGGGGTCCCAGGGTGCTTTTTTAAGGACATATGCGAGTGGCGCTTGGTTACGCGGTAGCTTATTTGCCCTTTGCATTTGATGTTTTCCTTCTGTTGGTTGGCTCAAATGTAATTTAATAGCTTCCTTTCATTTTGCCTTTGAAACTATATAAGCAACTGTGATTTCATGTACACAAATCTCTTTCCAGCTCGTCTTTGGAATTCTTCTTGCGGTCGTGGGGTGAAGGCGTCAATAGAGACACAACAAAATCTGTTATATCCTAGAGAGATAACGTAAAAATAATGTTCAGTGAAAAGACAACGGCCGATTTAAAAGCTCCACCGAGAAATGACAAGGCTTCGACTGCGACGGGGTATGCGGTAGTTCACCATGATAGGTAAATTAATCGAATGATGCATGCGTTCCTGGTTCAATATACAGGAGTCTTGCTTCGTCGAGCCACGAGGGGGGTTTGAAGCGCTGTTAATGAAGAGCCAACCATTTCACACCATTCAAGTACTGATAAAAATTGGGATCAGTATTATTATCATCATCAAAAACACGGTCCATGTGAGGGTTTGTTTGACATGGAGAACGGTAGTGGACTTGTCATCAGTCCTCTGTTGACCCATACACCGAAAAGACCATCCAATCAATTGCCCAGCCTCGACTCTACGGAGTTGATCGCAAGACAGCTGACAGTCAAGTCAGTGGCACTCCCGAGGATAACAGGATCTAGGATGAGTGGTCAAACCTGCAAGCTCATTACTGCCAAAACTGTCAGGGGAGCAACAAAACTATTAAATTTCGGATAGTAGACGATGGACAAACTTCAAGCGCAGTGAAATACTGAATACCGTAAATAGGGAACTAGTAGACATACGCCTGTGTTGATGCAACGTAGTTATTTCTGGCTTGGAGGTCCACGTTTCAGGATATCAGCTGCTTCGATGCGATCGCTTTGATGCGAGGTCTGGAGGCGGAGTAATCCTCTACATAAAGAAATGTCTCAAGACCCACATTTTCGAAGCCGATTGTGACAAGCATGATAGGTCAGAAATGCTCTGGTGTCGAATTCATGACGGATACCAATCGCTGAAGGTCGGAGTGGTCTACAGAGCCCCTGCAGAACCAGGTCCACACCTGTTACGCTCCTTGCGAACCCACCGCGGAGGAACAAACTGTCTCCTTATGAGTGAGTTCAACGCCGCCGACATAATCTGGGACCTTGTTCACAGAGATCTCCCACTTGCCTAGTTTGAAGTTGATCTCCTTGATACGGTTCACGAGTGCAACCTGACACAGCATGTCTTGACACCAAACATTCTAGACCTGGTTATCACATCGGCCCACCTGATGTCTCAGATCTAAGGATCCTTCAACTTCTTATGAGGAGAAATTACTGTACAGTCTCCTTTTCGTGGACACGACGCCTAACAGTCAACGACCAGCGGTCACTGCGTCGAAATTTCTGGCGCACTGCCCAGCCCAAATTAAGAACTGCCGCAAGTAACATGGACTGAAGTATACCGCAATTCTTTGAGCTTGATGACGCATGGGAATGCCTATGATCTATGATGATGCGGCTCATTGAATAGTTTATTCCAAACTGCAAGAGCAATACCACCATCAAAAAGATCCCTATGGATTGATAAAGACGTAAGATCCTTAAGGAAACAAACGGCTGAAACTATGGGATCATTTCAAGAGCAGAGGATTGACACCCAGCTACTTAGAGTACAAAACTGTCAGAAACCTATGCACCCTGAGAAAACGGGACAAAAGACTACAACATGAACATGGACTGACCTTAGAATCCCAAACCTGTCTCAAGAAACTTTTTGCCTACCTGAAGCGAAATGCCAAAACGGGTAGTGGAATCTCCGTTCTAACCCCTTCTAAGGAAGGTACCGTTCTCTACTGCGATAATGAACAAGCATACTTACTGGCTGCGCAATATTCCTCGGTCTACTCGGTGGAATCTCTGCTGCTCAACAACTGTTTGCCCGCACACTACTACTCTATGAACCAAGTTGAAATTAACCCCGATGTAGTCACTAAGCTGCTCCTCCAAATGGATCCGAACTCCTCCCCAGGCCCGGACGGATTGCATCCCAGCTTCCTAAAAACGATAGCTGAGTACGTCGCCGACCCTCTACACCAAGTATTTCGGCGATCCATCGAAGTCGGCTGTCTACCCACAGGCTAGAATGCAGGTACCGTCCTGCCTAAATATAAGGAGGAAACCAACAAGACCCAGCGGTCTACCGGCTAAAATGCCTGACATCAATCGTATGCAAAACCATGGAACCAATAGTCAATTGCACCCTCCAGCTACACTGTGTGAATTGAAACCTCATCTCACCTGCTCAACATGGCTTCTGGAGAGCACGCTTATGCATCTCTAACTCACTCATCGCCGGGGAAACATGGGTAGAAGCCATAGATGCCGAAAACAAGTTGATGTAATAGTCATTGACTTCGTAAATCCTTTGATAACGTTCCACACGTACGACTGCTACATAAACTACAGGGAATTTGCATTACAGGAACTCTTCTATCCTGGAGTGGCCCTTTCTTAAGAGGTAGGACAATGCGCGTACAAGTGAACCCAACCCTCTCTGCTCCAGTGCCTATGAATAGTGACATTCTCCAAGGATCAGTGCTTGGATCAGAGCTCTTCAAACTGTACATTAACGATCTGCCGACTACACTTCAAGCCGACTGCTTGATCTACGCCGATGACCTCAAGCTATGGTCGACAGTATCCGGCCTTGAGGATGCGGACAGGTTACAAGGGGCTTTAGACCAGCTACACGAATGGTCCATCAAGTGGGAATTGCTAGTAAACCGAGATAAATGCGCTGTTCTCCCAATGAGTAGAACTGGACCGTACGGTGCATACCACATTGGTGGGTTTCTCCTCAGGAATACCACTCACGAGGGAGATCTCGGGGTTATCGTGACTTCTAACATTAGAATGACGCAGGACACGTAGAAGAAGCTGGCTGTTGGAAGGAGACTGGGGGGTGCCTTAAGAAGATCTTTCGCTCGAATGACTCCTACGATGTTTCGACCTTTGTTCACTTAGTACGTCCGCCCAGTCTTAAAATATGACCTATCAGCTATCCATCCGCTCTCAAAGTTTGAATGTACTCTGCTGGAAAAGGTTCAGAGACGTGCATCGAAAGTAGTTGTGGGGCTTCATGATCTCCCGTACCCCATTCGACTCCAGCAGCTAAATCTGTTCTCCCTCGAGCTCCGCCGTCGTCAGGGTGATCTCATCTACACTAGGCCCACCCTCCGAGGGGAACTTAGAAGTGAGTTACAACAATTCTTCCGACCCAACGCTGAATGTTCCATACGAGGTCACACATGGAAACTATGTAAGCAAAGAACACAGAATTCGCATGGACGTCACCCTATCCACTATAGTGGTGAATGCTTGTAACAGCATACCGGAAGAAATTGCACACGAGCCATCCGAGGTAAGTTTCAAGCGGCTGCTCGACAAACATTCGCTGAGAATGTTGGAAGCTTGCGGCTGTCACTGTAGTGGCGACGAAGCCTCGAGGAGCGTCGTAATGCAACGACACGCATTAAACCCAGTATTATACGGAACCGATGGGGCTGGCAAGGGATTTCCCTCCTGCTGTCCACAACTCAGTGAATTCAATGAACTCAATGAGTCATGTCACTGATTCCTGCACGCTTAACGCACATCACCGCTGTGCCATATGCTATTCGGGTGCAATGCGCTCAATGAATCTGAAATCCGTAAAGTGGGCATCTGGGCATCGTTTAAATTCCGACATCGATTTTGATTCGACCATTTTCTTGGGCAAACCGTTCCAGTATCACCTCTCGCAGCTCGAAACACGGTGAGCTATCCGCTTTAGATCCGGTACCACAAGCTTGTACCGGTGTCCGCGACTGTTGCTTGGTGCATTAGCCTCAACAAGGGAAGTGACCCAGATGCAATATCCGGTGAATCATCTTGAGGTCCACCCGAAACCGACGATACGACATCGGTCTGCGCACGACAAACCCCGTAAACTGGGGATGACCTTTGTTGCCACATGCTGAGCACGCTTCAATTTTTGTGTCCCGCCGCGGGTGATCCGTACTTGAGCATCGGTCTTATGATGGAAGAGAACAGGGTCGTGTCAATCTCTACGGACCAAATGCAGATGCTTCTTTTGAGCGCCCAACGCATGCGCAGTATGTTTCCAAATAGCTTGTTCGTGTTGTCTACGGACTGGTGTAGTGAGCCACCCACGCCGCACATCTTCAGTTTGTTTAGGAAGACCTCATGGTTCATTTTATCGAACGCTTTACTGAAATCAATGTAGATCAAGTCAGTAGACTTCTCTCTTTTCAGCACTTACAACCATTTCTGATGCTTCAGCAGAAGGCTGGTTATACAGGAGTGGCCTTTCAAGCAATCGTGCTGGACCGGGGTCAAGTGGTCTTTCGACTCTAGCAGCTGCAGTATACTTGTTTTCACGATCTTCTCAAGTACTTTGGTCAAAACGGAGGTCAGACAAATCTGCCAGTAATTGTTTACCTTACTTGGATTACCGCCTTTTGAAATCAGCTTCAATACTGAGCATTTCCATTCGCTTGGGAATGCACCTTTGGACAGCGATCTGTTGAACAGATCAGTCATGGAGAGCGACATGGCCAGCAGTGAGTTGAGAATCAGTGGGTGGAGTGCATCTAGACCGGCAGACGTCGTGCCATCGAGATTAGCAAGTATATTGCGGACGTCTTCCACTACGCAGTCGAGGCTCGCAAGTTCCATAAGGACTACACACGTCGAGCTCGGTATGGACACAAGCCCACTTGCAAATATAGGGGCGAAGTGCGCCGCCAATGCGGGCGCACCTTCAGTGCTGGAAGTTAGAGGCTGTTTGTCAGAACCCTCTAACGTTACTTCCTTCCCTGCAGAACTCAGGCGCCGTTTTACGTAAGCGAAAATTCATATGAGTGAGGTCTTCGCTGCGGTTGCAAGCTTCTCTTCGAACTGCCGACACTTCTGTACTTTCGCGCTGTTGCATTGATTTCGTTGCCTTTTGTACACCTTGTAATCGTTGGCATTGCCAGAGCGGAGGAAAGTATTCCGTCGAGCCAACTGGCCACACTTTGTTGAACCAATGTGGCTTCACCGGTCCAACTTGTCGGTAGTTGAGGGGTACGAAACAAGCGCACAGCGATTTCACACCACCTTTATAACAGACTAACGCTGTTCAACGGCTAAATCATGCCGCAGCGACCAGTCTACTTGGCTAGCGGTTTTAGTAAGAACATTGAATTCAGTCTTGCAGTAGTTGTAGGATGCCTCCACTGGACGCGAGTATAGTAGCGCAAGCATAAGGCTTGCAATGATCGTCGAGTGACCACTCGCTGTTATAGGCTCCAGGACGAGAGCATTACGCACACCTTGTCCGTAACCCATCAGCATAAGGTCCAGGCATCATGGATTGGAGTGCGGTGTAATGCACCTAGGCTGGCAGGTATGTTGCGCTGCCCCATTTTCAAATATAATCTCAACAAAATCTGCCTCAACTTCACAATGCCCGAGAAGAAGTTGAACATCAGGCCAGCGAATTCGATGAAAACCAAAATCATCTACGAGCAAGTACCGGGGACGACTTACGTGATTTCAGAGATGCGGCAACCAATTGGAACAGCGATTTCGCGGACTGCGATAGGCTACACCCGCTAACGGTATGCCACGCATCAGGTGAATCGAGCAGCACATTTGCTCGCACAGACCACCTTCACTTCTGTAGATGCATACCGATCTCCTGCACAACGAGGACCGAATCTATTGCAGCACACCACCGCGGTATTTTGATAGCCTTTCACATTGGAAGCACGAGTAGCTGTTGATCATGACTTCCTTGGCATTTACCTCAGGATTCAACCAGGTCTCCACCACGTCTAGTACGTCCGGCCAGCGTGACGCAACAAATTTGACATAAGTGGTCACATTGATTCATTAAACTGTAAACATTAGTGAGGCCTACGCGCAGGCCACGGTAGGAACCGCCGGCGGCGCATGAATCGTCATCGACCTGTCCATCCTAGTCCGGCGAACCCGGGAAACTACTAGACAATTTACGATGTGGAGATTCGTTTCCCCATCATCAGTGCGCAAGTTTAACTCAACAATAGCGGACTTGAGTTTCGCTGGATCTGACGGATCCAAAGCTGGGTGCGTATGAATCTTCAGCTCTATTGATTTACTGAGGCGGGATAGTGTCAAACTCGGAATGCCTTCATCATTGCAAATGATTCTCAGTGGCCGAGTTGTCTCCTCCTCTCTTTTGCCAAGACGGGTGATTTGTTTCACCCTTAACCCCTGTTCACCAATATCGATGAGTCTATCACCCGTACTCTGCAGAAACTCTATGTTGTGCTCACAGCGAGTTTAAGCATTTACATCAGTTGATTCAGACGTATGCAATGTCATGAGGTTGCAACATAGCTGGTCGCTGGCGGTTGACTTCCCCTTACTCCTTCGTTGCATTTTCCACAGGCATTCATTGCTTTCGCTATCTCAAAGCGGGACATTAGTGCCCATAGGACGCAACACCGACACACAAACTGAGCCTCCAGTAAGGGATGGACATCCTTCGGAAGAGCTAGCAACCGGGAGCAGGTGGAGTTGTTCAAACGTAGTAGTGGTTGGATTTTCGATGGTTGGGATGAACCCACGGAACTCTTCGCAACGGCCCCTTTCGCATTTTTGTTGGCTGGCGCGATTTCTCCTGTTGCTGCTTGCACTTTAGTCTGGCACTTCTTACATGATATTTGGACAAAGTCGTACTGAATTCCTCGCAGTAGTTTAAAGTAGTCGATGGATAAATCAACGCACAAGATGTGCAAATTCACATAACAAATGAGACATGTGACAGGAATTAGCCCGATGGCCAACAGTTTTGCAACGAAGGGCCACAAGAAAAATATAGAACGCTTCACGATTTTGCGTATCATCGTTATGCAAGGGTCATGCTAACCTAGGCTGTATCGTTCCAATTTTAGTACGTGTAACGGTGAAGCAGCGTAAATAAGCTTTGCGTAACCAAAATGCTGCCTTCACTGGAACTGCTAGGGACAAGTGCTTATTAGAGCCTTAGTCAGAAGACTAGTGCGACCCAAATAAGCAGACTAAAATAGACACGGGTGGTTTAAACGCAATGAGTCACTGAAATGAAAGGTCTTATAACTAAGACTACGTGATTAGTTTGCTCAATGTGAAATCGGGCACAGTGACGTGATCCTCATTGTTAGTCATACTGTACTTTGGTCAATGCAGACAGAGGGCTTGATAAAATTTTTCTGTGCACAGATATCTTGGCTTTGGAGTCGATTGCCGATCGCCACTGTTGGGAAACAATTGGAAAATCTTGTAGCTCGGCATGTGGATGAGAGGGATGCTTTGTCCTCCCAGCTTGGCATTTTAGTTGTATACGTTTGGTTGCCATGCAATGCAACATCAGCAGTGGGGCTTCCAAGGTCTGAATCGTACAGCCTCATGAGGCAATGCCACATCCGAGTGGCTATTGATCTTATTTAGCTTCGAACGGTAGCTGTCGATTGACTTAGGTGTGTTGGTCAAGTGATCGCCCTGCCGAGTAGATCTGCAGAGCTTCGTATACAAGCTCTAGCTCCAGGTGATTGCTGATTGAGTTCTGGACATAATACCAGGCTTCGATGAACTCACGTGCCTTTCTGCTGATTGATTTTCCAAGTAAACGTTTTACAGATCGAATTGGTGTGCCTCGGCATCCATATGTACCGACATTGATTTCCCATCATGACGACGGATTGCCAGACTACGCCCGTGAAGTAGTATACCGCGTTTTCTCCCGGTTTGGCCCATATTGCATTTGTCACAATTTCTGCAGGAAAATTATGAATCACGCCGGATGTTTCTTCCTTACTCAGTTGGTCCTTTAACTTGAAAAGTTTGCTCCGAATTGTTTCCGTCGCTTTTTGCGCAATATTCATTCCGTGAGGCAGTAGATGCTTTGCTGTCATCTCAGAAATTCCATTAATATAAGGTAGGATAAGGTAGGATAACAGTTTTCCTTTCTGTTTTCATTGTCATCATTATACACGTTGGCTGCAGGTGGAAAACACTTCAGATATTGTGCCGCAGTACAAAAGACAAGAACAGGAAAACAAACAGTGACTCGCCCGCTGAGTCCCCAGTAACGGATAGACATCGTTCCGGAGAGCTAACAGCTGGCTATCGTGCCGTAAAAAGAAAGTTATATTATGCCTAGCCAGTGAGATGGTGATTGCAGGGTGAGGCTAGGCAGGAGGGGATGGATAAAGGAACTCATAACACAAACGCCATTGGGGCCGGCTCTTTGCAATATCAGCAAGTGTGTCCAACCAAACGTGTCCACCGTCCTTAGGACCACAGCCAGGCAGTCGAGATGCACCAACAGACGTCAACTTCAAAGGGAGGGTCTTCATTTCTCTCGACCAAGTCATCGCTTGGCCTCCCCTCTTCCTCTTCCAACCGCACATACAACGCTCGAAAATACACGTCGCGGAAGTCGGTGTGCTGGCATGTGCAACACGTGGCCCAACCATCAGAGCCTGGTGCGCGATATAATGGTGCTGAGCGGTTCACTCTCTCTTCCTGCACCAAATACGTGATTACCGAACATGCTCATTGCTCACGCGGTGCTCCCACCAGACATGAGCTGAGCTGCGAAGGCAGCGATGATCGAATATGACGAGCCTCTTTATGTCTGTCGACCTGATAGGCCAGGTTTCACAACCATATAGGAGACTTGTACGGACAGCTGCGTTTTACACTCTGCCCTTCAGGGCGAGAGTAATGTCGCGTCTGCGCTGCAGGTGAGAGGAGATGGGCAAAAGCACCTCGCGCTTTTGTTATACGGTTCGTAGCCTCATCTTCAATCCCACGGGTGCTAATATAGCTGCCCAGGTACTTGAATTCCTGAACGACTTCTAGCAAATCACCACAAAGCATTAGCGCAGGGTTGGGTTCCTGCCAATCTTGGAGAAGCACTTTATATATATATATATATATATATATATATATATATATTTGCAAAAGTCTGTTAACAGACATAATGCCATCAGAAACCATGGGATTCAAACGAAGGTACAGAAACAGTAAAAGAAAACACAACACAACAATGTCCATGGTTCCCTCAGAGGGCGAGATACTACCCGGTTGCCCAAGCCGAAGTAGGGTGTTGACTTAGGGGACATCACCCCGAGCCTTTGGCTGAATAGCCTGCCCGCAAGGCAGCGGAGCGAATTCAGGGAATCGCGCCCATTGGGAGCCGGTGACTGATTGCTCAGTTCATACGCCTTTTGTTTGTTCCTTTGTCAAACAGGGGCCCAATGCTCCCCAGAAGTACAGCATAAGGTTGCTGGAATACAATGCTTCGCCAGAATGAAGCAAGGGGCAGTGACTCTATTTAGTGGCGAGTCACGTCCGCCACGTCACAGTGTTGTTAAACGGACATATGTGGCTTTTTATAGGGAGAACGCTTGCCAGGCGAAAACCCACCACGTCCTGAAACACTGCCGCCGAACCATTTGCTGGAACGGGAAAATCCCGAACCACCCAGCTGGCACCACGAGGAGGATGTTCGGCAAGCCAGCCGGAGAAGCACTTTGCATTTCGATGGAGCAAAGCATAGCCCAAAACGATTGACAGCCAGTGCTAATCGGTCCAGTGTTGTTTGACATGTTTGGGAGCTGTCACAGATTAGGGCAATACCGTCCGCGTACTCCAAGTCAAGAAGTCGCTAACCAGGAAGTGGCACCACACCTTCTAGGTCGTGTACAGCGAACGCTGTTTCCATGACTTCATTAATAACGAAGTTAAAGAGGAAAGGTGACAGCTGGCAACTTTGTCTCACACCGCTGGTGATACTGAAGGGTGGCGAGAGTTTGCCATAAACCCTCACTCTGCCCGAACTATGTGCGTACAGCGCTTTGATAGTGTTTACATATTTATCAGGCACACCTTTCCTCAGCAGACAGCTCCAAAGGGCACATCGATCGACTGAGTCGAAGGCACCTTTTAGGTCAAGAAACATGACAACGGTGGGTCGCCAATAAATATGGCGGTGCTCCAACGATTGACGCAAGGTGAAGATGTAGTCGATGCAGCCCCGATCTCGACGAAATCCGGCTCGCTCTTCATGAATCTGGCTTTCACGAGTGCCAGTCAGTCTGTGGAGAATGACAGAGACAAGCAATTTAGAGGCAATCAAAATTAGACTGATCCGTCTATAATTGCCGCCTTCCAAACGGGTTTCCCTTGAAAATGGGGACAATGACGGAGCGGTTCCAGTCTGTCGGGACTGTCTTCTGCTCCAAACGTTTCACTAGCAACTCATGTAAAGCATCTATTAGAGCAGGTCCCTCGAATTCAAAGAGGGCTGGGGGAATTCTATCTGCCCCTGCGGCCTTATGCAATTTCAACAGTCCGTTCTCACGTTCGACTTCTGCGCGTGAGGGCGGATCCAAAGAGACAACCCAGGGAGAAGGGCGCTCAATGCCTGAAAAAGAAACCAATAACTCGAATTGGTTAAATTGTCTTGCAAATTGTTCAGCCCAACGCTCCAAGCGTTTTGACAGGATGTGGATCGGCTGTCCACTCTCGTCGCGTATGGTCTCGTTAACACCAGGTCTCCTGCCGCCTGTTTCTCTTATCAGACGGAATAACTTACGATGATTGTCAACGGTAGCGGCTGTTTCCATCTCAGAGGCACGATGACATCACCGGGTTTCGTGGTCCTCCTTCAGGCTAGCACGTAGTTTTGCCCTGAGATTTTTGCGAGCCTGATTGCATTAGCTTCCAGCCGGAATACGTCGGCGAGCATCCATAAGTTCCAGAGACTGTGTAGAGATCCAATGTCCGGTTTGGCAATTTGCTTTGCCACATGAAGACATGCCTGCTAACAGTAACGTTTGACGAATATGCGACCAGTGATCGTCGATGGTGTTTAGTGGGTGCTTACTAAGCCCAGATGGCAGCGCACTTTGATACCCATTTATAACACCTGGCTTCACCAGCTGGCTGATGTCAATCCGTTCACATCGACATTGCGCACGTCCACCGAAACGCACCCGGAGGTCGGCGCAGACAAGTGCGTGGTCACAGTCCACGCTGGTGCTCTAACTCTGGCGGCAAGTTTTCTGAAATCAACACTCTGGCAGCAGTTTAGGACACAGCTTCTCCAGCGGTAACTGATCGCGAAATGATCGATTTGCGTTCATGGCTGGCCCGAGGCTGGTGGTCACAAAGTCACGCTTTTGCGGGTGCTGTATCGAAAGTTAGTGCTCGCGAGAAAGAGGCGAGCATCTTCACAGAGCTGTAGCAATTGCTCACCGTTATCATTACGGAAGCCTACACCATGTTGGCCGCTCAGACGAAACTCAACAGAGGACAGTTTTCCAACTTGGGCGTTTAGATCGCCAGCCAACACCACAGTATCCGTGCTTCTTCTGTAACGAAGGAGATCGTGAAGTTGCTGATAGAAATCTTTCACCGAATCAGTGCTACAGTTTGTAGGGGGCGTAGGCCGCAATGACAAACAGGCACCGTTTGTTCCCACGCGACTTCGTAGCATGGAACGAAGCAGCTAATTTAACGGCGCACATCTGACTTTTGACTGGACTCCAATCGATCAGGGCAGTTTCAGCCCGAGGATTCAAAACAATGCCGAGGCCAGCTTGAGAGGCATTTGAAACTGCATCATTACCAGACAGGCGCAATGAGAATGTGCCGCCAGTGTCGCATGTGGGAGGATCGCAGGGTAACCACGAAGCTCGAATCTTGCAGGCGGGTTTCTGATAAACAGCGAACATCGATCGATAGGGTCTCTAGTTTGCGGGCAAGTGCTGCCTTTTGGCTAATCTGTAGCAAAGTGCGCACGTTGAGGCATGCCAGTCTTAGCGAGACACGAAGACTCCAAAGGCAAACCGATGAACCGACGTTGTCCGCTTAGTTGAACATGGACTTGTCGACTGGATTGGAGCGAGGCCCTGCGATGGTGTGTGATTTGAAACTAGAAGACTAGCGACTATTGAAGCAAGCTGGGGGAGGCCAAGAATTGGGGGATTGAAAATGGGAGGATAAAAGTACATTTGGAAAGGGACGATAAGGATGAAAAAGCGCAAGTAGGGGGATCAGAAGACGGGAAGGCCTGAGCATTAGCACCCATACCTTTATCCACCCTGCTCGATGCAGCAGATAGAACACCGTTTATTATCCTCTGCGGTGGCCAGAGCAACAAGAAATTGCTTGATGAAGGGTTCATTGTATTGCGTGGGCAGAATACTGTCAGGTTGCCCAGGCCTAGACAGGAGAACGATTAGGGTTCTCAACCAAAGCCTTTGGTTCAAAAACCTTACTGCAAGGCAGCGGGTTTTGGCACTGGACTACAGAGAGCCCGTTTTATAAAATAAGGAGCCACCCTCATTCCAACCCCCAACCTGGAGGACCAGGATGCTGAGTATGTCTGGCCTCTAACCATTAACCGATCTGGTATGAGTGGCTCTGAAGGTGCAAGAGTAGCACCACGCAGCATAGATCAATGGATCTCTGAGGCACGCAAACCATGGCACCACGGTAAGGTCCAGCCTCATTGCAATGGTTCCTTTATGTTACACTAGTGGATGTGGGTTGTGGTTGTTTCCTCGATATGTGGCAGCGTAGAATAAAATTTTTGAGGTAGGAGTTCCGCTAAAACATGTAAAAAGTGGTCCTCCTCCGCCGTCCTCAGTTGCAGCGTGCTACTGTGTGTTTGGGCCAGTTTGAAGATTGTTCTTACGTAACTGCACTTGTAAGTGGCCGGATGGTTACTGTGGTAGTTCGAAATATGATCGATACGCGTCGCTTTCCGATAAACCGTTGTTGCCCTGGGGGGGGGGCCAGAATCCTGTCCATCACGAGCACGTCCAAGAATGATAACTGGTTATTTTTCTCCTCCTTTTTGATGAATTGGATGCTCGCGAAAATATTATTGATTAGCTGGTGCGTTTCTTGAGGCCTAGAGCGTTTGATGATAACAAAAGTATGATCCACGTAGTGTATCCAAAGCTTGGGTTGCACGATCGGCAGTGTCTGCTGTTCCAGTGCTTGCATCACTGCTTCGGCAACCAGTCCAGAGATTGGCAATCCCATTGGTGGGTCCATTATCTGTTTGTAAGCTTGACCCTTGAAAGCGAAATGGTTGGTGAGACAGAGATCAAGCAGTTCCATGGTTTGCGCGACTCCAAATAAAAATTAACCGATGAGGGCGTCTTACGGTCATAACGGACACAAATGACTACATGAAGAGAGCGCAAGGACTGATCGGAGATGTGAACACCTACCAGCTACTAAGTGAAGACGCTACAAAACGTATGGAAATCAAGGTCAGACCCACTATTCAAAGACTAGAACAAATGGGGCTGAGCACGAAATAAGAACACAGCAAGATGAAACCCGAAGGTTCAATACTAGCACGGTTCCATGGACTACACAATGTACGTAAAAATGGGGTGTAGATTTGCCTCATTGTGGCATTACGCGGTACACCGAATTACAAACTTTTTAAAAAACTCCTGGTTGCCGCTGACCGAGTGGTCTGCGAGCCTGGCTTGCAATCATAAAATCGCCGGTTCGAATCCGTGTAGGGACGGGGCTCCACGCGCCATACTCAGCCCAAGCGCTACTGGTAGTGGTTGCGCAGCAACTAAGCACCGTTACGGTGTACAGCTGACACTTTATATTTTAAAGAATTCTGGAAACGGCTGAAACACCAAACTACAAGGCCAGAAAATTCAATCCAGTTTGCGGAACACTTCCTTGGAAAAGTCATGGGAATAACAATAGAAAGAAACGAGATAATGGTCAACTTTGATATTACGGCTTTGTTCAAATCAATTGACACCAAGCTGGCAAGGCAAACAATGAAGATCCTGGTTGAGCAACATGGAGTGGTAAATGTGGCAAGTTCATGATAGAGATTCTCAGAGTGAAGGATGACAAAATTATCTAACAAGCAAAAAGGTAACCACATATGAGCATACCAAGGAGCATTTACTGAATGGGAACTCTAGAAGCAATATTCGCCCACGGAAACCTATTACTGACTGGTTGTCCTAAGGGCCATGCCCATGAAGCCTAGATATATTACTTCCCATGATACTGGGTTATGAGTGTGATCAATCATGGCAGGACTAACTGAGAAGACAGTCCTCCTGGACGGCGGGAGGCTATTCCAGTGTGAAAAGGGCTCCACAAAACCAGGGGGTGATTTGTCCTCGGTCGGTACAAAACCCGAAATAATTTGAATCAGTTAATTCTCTTTAGTAATTTGAAACGCAGAGTAGGAAGACGAAGACTGGCAAATACGTGTACTTCGTATTGTCCCATCAGTACCTCTAACCATAACTCGCAATAAGATTTATTCAGGACAAGGTGAGACCAAAAATGGTTGGCGACATCCGGTTCCGGATTCGTCTGTCACTGTGGACTCCGTAAGGCAACCACAGGACGACTGCGCCTACAGAGGTATCATGGGCGGCTTGCGTTGCACCACCCACAGCGCCAACCACACACCCCATATCCAGTGTAAACCCGAAGGAATAAGACCGAGAAGCCTGTGGATGGGAGCCACTTCTCATCAAGGAAGCCGGCCCAAACTCCTTCAACATGCACAACAGCAGCATTCCTGTTTATCTAAATTGGGAATCATGCGTACCAGACCTACCCAAGACGGTGGCTGGTACGTGGTTCGCTCTGCACTGGATAGAACCACATGCATGCACATAGAACCGTAAGCAATAAGCGAGACGGGGTTACTACCCTATTCACAGGGCTGTTTAAGGCTGGCCAATAACTGTTGCTGAACGCAAAGCGTCGGCTGAATCCGGCTAAGTGCAACTGCCTCTGCGAAATGGTGGGGGAATGAATTGGTGTGCCGGAACAGGATTGTGAATGTCGAAGTGACCTTGATTTGGTCACCGATGGGGACTTCGAAACTTATGGAAGCAGGGAAAAGGCGCTGCATTGCGTTGAAGTCTTTTAAGCTAGGAAAGATGCGAATTGCGAATCAAGGTATCATGTCATTGAATAATAAGACTATGTAAGAAGGAGTATCGAGTCTATCAGTAGAAACCTCATGACTTCCATAGGTTTCATAATGAAAGATTCATAGTGAACCATGTGATAATGTGACCATGTAAGCACCAACTGTTAAACCCAGTTACCTACCTGTGATAAATTAAAGGGGAATGCCGTATCGTGATTGCTCATGCGTTAGTTCAGCCACTTGCACGACCACGGCTGTTTCACTGTGTCCCACTTATTGTGCACAGAACGTCCCTCTGCCGGTGCGATTCACGCCCCTTCTAGTACCTAGCCAACCGAATTGAGGGACGAAACGCCTTGTGCATTCGTTATCCCAGGTCAAAGCGAGATATGCTGCGGAGGGAGAGCAGCAAGTTCTGTGCTCAACCACCAATCACACTATGGTAAGGGTGTGCAAACTTTTCTGAGGTCCATGTGGATAAAAAAAGCCGAAGCTTGACATGTCCTGCCGGATGATTGGTTAGGGGTGAGCAAATTAATGGCACAAATGACAAGGGGAAATAGTGAACAACCGCAAATTGCGAACTTGCCAATTACATCGTTCCCGTCCGTTTTATGTACTATCCAAGGTTATCGTCCGTGGTTTCCGGGCAAGAATAGAGGTGGGTTGGTTTGTTTTTGCTGTTCTGCTATTTGTTTGGGTCTTTTGGATTACCTGATATGATGTAGTGTGGCCGATGCACTGTCGACACTTGCTTTGAACACGGCTAACGTGGGGGCTGAAATAACAGCTTCTGCGAGGGTATTCCACGTGTGGCAAACACGCAGCGAGAAGTTTCTTCGACACTCCAACCGACTGTGTTGTTCTGTCAATCTGTGACCATGACCTCCCAATTGCCTGTTGTGACGGCTTCAATAGGTGATGGCAGAGGTGATTAGTGTTGTTTAGTATTTCGTAAACCATGATTAGGTCACCACACAAATGGCAATAACCTCCACTGAAAAGGACAAGCACTCTGAGGCGCTGTTCGTATGGCAAACGGCGCGGCCCTTTGACATTTTTGTTCGCTCGACGTTTTGGATGCTCGCGCTTTAGCCATGGGTGCCATGCTTGAACTGCATATTCAGCATGTGGGCGTATATAAGCAGGAAATATTTAGCGGGAAATCGACGGTTCGAATTGCCCGAAAGCTCTCCGTAAAAGCCCTACGATTTGGATCCCGTTCTTCGATGGCTGTTTGGACTGCTCCGAGCAGCCGAGATCTTGCTGGACCAACACACCGAGATACTTTTCGTGAGCAGTGTTGCAGATCCTGGTCCCCCAGCTTATATGTGTGAAACATTCCGTGTCTTAAATAGAGCCATCGAAATTCAGCCACACTGAATAAGAGGCGATTTTGGACCGGCCACCCATTATGCTTGTCAAAGTCGATTTGAAGCTGGATACGGTCTTCTGGAGTTCTGATCACTCGCCAAACTTTGATGTCATCGGCATTGAGCAAACAGTTTGACGCAGTTGGACTCATTAGATGTTTTATGAAGAGCAAGAATGGACAGGGCCTCAATACCGAACCCTGTGGCACTCCGCATTCGACGTGAATTAGGTCTGACATGGATTCACGAACTCTCACCTCCAGACGCCTGCGAGAGAATATTCCAGATTCACCCGAGGACAGGGTCCCCAATGCCACATCCTTGAAGTTTGGCGAGAAGAGTAAGCTAGTCCGACCGCTCGAATGCCTAAGATAAATCAAGGTAAGCCACCTACAATCCTGCACCAGCTTCCACAGTTTCGATCCAGTTGTCTGGTGCTAAAAATAGATTGGTTTGCACGACCGATTCTGGCGGAAGCCGCGTTGCTGCTGAGCAATGTAACCAAATTCGACCAAATAAGGCATGAGTGCGTCGGCACTGATAGCCCACATAACTTATGAAAGAACTGGCAGTAGAGTCATTGGTCGATAAGTAGCTGGGCAGCAACGACTATTCCTTTGTAAATGGGAGTTATTATTCCGTGTTTCCACATTGCAGGAACGTGCTGCTCGTCAAGGCAGTGCTGGAACATCCGCGCCAAATGTTCAGCCAAAATAGTAGCCGCCACAGCAAGCGTCTTTGGGCGGATGTCGTCAATTCCTGCATAGCAGATTTGTCATCATGACGTCTGCCGTAAAATTTATATGAGTGAGTCCTGCTGTGGGTACCATAGATTCCAAAGATTCAGGAGACCACGTAACGCAACGAAACCTTGGTGCATATTGCTGTAGTGGAACGTTCGACACTTCTTTAGCAGTCCGAGTTAGACCATCCGCTTTTCACCTTGCGGAGGCTGTTCATGTGCTTGTACAGAAGCTAAGGTTTTGCAATGACTCGCTCGGCTAAAGCATGTTGATAAGCTGCTTTGTCCGCGCACTAGTTTGGTAAAGTGGTTACGGTGGACAACATATGCCCTCCAGGTACTCGAACTCGGATCGGTTTTGTGGATATACCACGCCGCATCACTATGCGTTTTCGTCCTACTCCGTATAAACGACGTCATGTTTCTCGATGCTCCATCAACCAGGGTGTTAAACTTACTGGCCAAACGTTCGCAGGCAATATCGGGTGCATCCTCGGTTAGGAAATTCCAGTCGGTTACTTCAACGAGTCGGCTTAAGGTGTAACTGGTTACAAATCGCATTGTTTGAGTTCTGTCCTCGGGGTATTCAGCATAGCAAGTGTACATGAAATGCGAAGTCGCATGATCATTGCGGCGCAGAGGAGTATCGATTGTCACTCTCTCGATCATCAGTTCTTCATTAGTGAATATTTGCTCCAATATGGATGGTCTGTCATTTCCCCTGAAGCTGGTGGGCGGTGACGTGGCCATAAAGCGG
Organism: Dicrocoelium dendriticum; assembly: GCA_944474145.2. NCBI lineage: Eukaryota > Metazoa > Platyhelminthes > Trematoda > Plagiorchiida > Dicrocoeliidae > Dicrocoelium > Dicrocoelium dendriticum. The sequence goes on along the minus strand of OX104067.1, from coordinate 71,540,748 downwards.
CAAATCTGAGACAAGATCTTGCAGATTTGATTTGAATTGGTCTCCTGGTGTGGCCTGGGATTCTAGAGCATAGAAATTGAAATCGCCTGTGACTAGAATGTGACTGTACTTCCTGACTATTACCTGCATCAATGCAGTCATTAAGGTGCAGTCTATCTCAGGAGTAGACGATGGTGGGCGGTAAACAATAACCGATAGGCCAAGATCGTTCCCTCTCAGCCGGAAATTACACCAAATGAGCCAGGTACGTCTGTTTCTGAATCGTGTATGGGTTCGCACTGCAGGTTGTTAAGAAAGTAGAGGGCTACCCGACCAACTTTTCTGGCTTGAACCTTCCGGACAACAGACATACCTTTTAGCCCGATTTCGGCATCCGTTATCTCACAGCGCAACCAGGTTTCCGTGAAAGCTGTGAAGTCCTAACCTACTGACGCGGATCGAAGTCTTAATTCAGCTAGTTTGCTGAGTAGACCTTGGGAATTTGTGCACATGCATGAGAACTTCTCGGAGACCAAAAGTGTGTTGGGTGGCGTGGACGAAGAAATTGAGTTTACGCCGACCGATGAAAGGTCGGCGGCTAATCGTTTTCTGGATAAGTTTCAGGCTCTAGAGACGAATTTGGTAGATATTCAAGTATCAGATACCCCGGATCCCGGTGCTCCACTCGTGCTCTGTTTTGTCCCTTCGGG
>OX104067.1:71521973-71540052 GCA_944474145.2 Dicrocoelium dendriticum | reverse complement strand
AACGTTGTTAACTGTGAGTGTTGTGAATCTAAGTGGATCGCAGGACTGCAGCGAAGCAAACGATAAGTCCTTATTTTCGTATTTGAAGTGTTAACTATTTTACTATCCTTTTCATCATAATTATTATGTTGATATCCCCACCAACTATCCAACGGGGCTTGTAAAGCAACGCTTCTTAACCCGTATAAATTCATTGTTCATTGTTCATTGAACAGCTTCTGCGAGGGTATTCAACGTATGGCAAACACGCAGCGAGAAGTTTCTTCGACACTCCAACCGACTGTATTGTTCTGCCAACTGGAGATGATTACCTCTCAGTTGGCTGTTGTGACTCAGCTTCAATGGGTGATGGCAGGGGTGATGAATGTTCAATATTTGGTTGACTTCAGATCATACCTGTGCCCAGAGCGATCGACTACTGAAGGACAATCTACAACCTTTGGCGCAATTAAATATCTGGAGGCGCTTAAAAGCCTGGTTGGTTTACATTATTCATTGTACCTGCAACAGTGGTCTTTATTACTCAGGAGTCGTCACTGTATCCCTATGCATTATTCGATTTATTTCATTCGATTTTATTAGTCGTTCCAAGTAATTGGCTGTTGCTTGATATCCCCGGTGTAGCTGCGCTTGATGTGCATGTTGACAAGGTGCCTACTTGTCGATTACCCACTAACTCGTCCATACTAGCTCCAGGAGACAGCTGGTCGTTGCTGGAGGGGACGGGGTGCACGGTCCTTGTGTCCGTGTTAGGATCAAAGAGTGTTTCCATGCACTCAGTGTGGAGCGGACTACGGTCCAGCCACCGCCTTGTGTGCGCTTGATTCCCCAAATACAGTGTGCTTGTGTTTGCCTGTGAAGGAGTGTGGGCAGGCTCCGTTGATGAAACGTGGCCCCTATCTACATGTCTCCCGGTCTTATTCCTTCGGTTTTACACTGGATATGGGGTGTGTGGTTGGAGCTGTGGGTGGTCCCGCGCAAGCCATCCATGGTCCCTCTGTAGGCGCAGGCATCGTGTGGCTGGTTGTGCCGCTGACGAGCTGGGCTAATGGATCGTAGCTTGTGATGGTTCGCACAGTCGCATCGTTCTCATTCAGTTATTCTGCATAGTAGACGAAGTTAAAAATGAGCACAGCGTGATCACTGCGACCCAACGGGCAGTCTAAAACCAACACATCAATCATATGCTCCTCGTTGGTAAGCATAAGATCCAGCACAGATGGCCGGTTACCTATGCTGAACCGAGTGGGCAAACTGATGTGGTTGTAAAGAGGAGCAGTAGTTACTAGATCTTGTGGATCGGCTTTGAATTGTTCGCCGGTTGTGGCAGGTGCCTCTAAACAATGTACGTTGAAATCACCCATGATAAGGATGTGAGTGTACGTTTGTTGTAAACTGCATCTTAAAGCAGCCGCTAGGTGGTAGTCGGTTTCGTGTGTTGAGTTAGGGGCGCGGTACACCAGGACAATAAGGCAAGCGTCCCTGCCTTTTAACTGCAACCGGCACCAAAGAGAGTCGGGGAACTGCGAAACTGAATCCTCCACGGCTTCGCACTGTAAGTCGTTTCGGTAGTACAGGATTACCCCTCCTCCTTTTGTGAGCCTATCGTTCCGGATCAGTGACATGCCGGGTAGCGACACTTCAGCGTCCGTCATTCCCGTGTGCAACCATGTCTCGGTGATACCAATGACATCATACGAGCCGGAATCTTGGCGATCTTTCAGTTCGGCCAGTTTGTTAAAAAGACCCTGAGCATTTGTATACAAGCAGGCCAGTTTCTCGGTCTCTAGGATACCACAGAGAGGTGAAGCTGTCAAGTGAGGGAGAATGCCGACCGATGGGAGGTCGGCAGTTACTCGTTATTTTTGATGGGTCAATGATACCTCGTTTTCAAATTGATTCTGCCAAGGTGCGTCCCAACCTTCGTTTAGACCCACGTCAGAGTCAATTAGAGCAGCATTCAAGGTACGCTTCTGTACATTCGTCGGTATGCTTGCTGCTTCAGTTGCTTTAATATTGGAGCTGTGCAAAGCTTTTGCGACCCTTAACCGAACTTCAGAAGGAAGATGTTTCCGATTTCTCCGCCACCGATCCAAAACATCCTTTGCTTGTTGCTCTGACTGAACAACAAGTTTTAGGATTCTAGGACGGCATCCTCTATAATTTGGTGAGAGAGGTATCCTGGTGAGCGATATTGTCATAATATTATCCAAAGAAAGTGTTTCACGAATGAACCGCCACTGTTCTAAATCGTGCTTTCCGGTCTCTTGAACATGGTTAGAAGGATGTTCTGGCACGCCATGTATGAAGACTGGGTTTAGGCGGTCTTTCTTGCTGTGCCCCTCTTCGGTGTTTCGTTTTGGTTGTCGCGCGCTACAAGGGACATCAGGATAGATACGTATCCCACAGGATTCGTGTTTTAGCGCGCTTGCGGAGAGCAAAACATTTTCCACGTCGGTGGAGGATCCTAGAGTTACTCGAATAAGTCTGGGTTCACCATAGTGTGGCGAGTTCGGATGACGAGTAATTCGTAACAAGTTTATCGGCTTGGCTTTGATTCTCATCTGCATACACAATGAGTTCCATTGGTCTTGGTCGTCTGATAACTTATCCCGCAATGTGATGGCGGTAGATTCAAGGACATTTGAGCATGCAACAGTCTGGGCACTGTTGTTGGATCCCTTTTTAATCGATCTACAATGCATGGTACTCATTTGTCTTGACTTGTTGACAAGTGATTGTTTGCTGTTTGTCCCTCTATTCGCGTTAACGGTGTTTACAATAGAAGAGAACGCAACGGCGGCCTCGCGGTGGACCTTTACAGCAATCTCTGCATAGGTAACTGATGTTCTGGAAGGCTTAGTCTCGACAAGAGATATTTGAGCTACAGGTACCGAGGGTTGGTGTTCGGCTGCTTCATCCTTGTTAATGCTAGATGTCAGGTCTAGTGGAATTTGCTTAACCAGACCTTTTGAGTGGTGCCTGCTTTTCGTTGCCGCGAGTACTGTTTGACTCTCGTAGGTACAGTCTGTTTTCGCCCGGCGTTCTACCAAAGTTGGAGAAGACGACGAAGATGGAGACGTGGCTGATTGCGGTTCAGGGAAGCGGATTGTTCAGCATTCCGTTGCTTAGCAGCCGCTACGCTTCTGTGGTCCATACTCGCTTCCATTGTATTAAGCTTATTGTTTATCCTCTGCTCTGCTTCTTCGATTAACCGGTCGCATTGCTGAGCTAGGGTAAGCAAGCACTTAATGAGGGGGATGGTGGAACACGCAGCACAGAACCAAAATGCATCTTGGGAGCTATTTCGCTCTCGTACCTGTTGTTGGGACACATTTGCACATTTCGTATGATACCATTCCACATAGTGCGAGAAAGTCAGGCCGATTTTTACTACCCGATGACATTCTCCTAACCCGCAAATGTCTTTCGATGGGAGTGTCTTCGGTTTCGCCTTTCTGCCATTCAATTTGGTGTCGTTACCTGACCCAGTGAGTTGGTTACCGTTCTGTACTTTTACAGCTTTAAGAGCGGCGCACGTCGGTCAGAATACGCTTGAGGACTTAGTGGCCATTAGGCCCGTGACTTTCGCTATGACAATAAATAGTACTCTTACTTGTCCTCTTTTCTACTTACCTCCACCTCCTCTAGGTAATTTCACAATAATACATCACTCGTATATGTTGAACTCTCCCAAACCTCCACGTGTTTTTAATTGCTCCTCTAATACCGCCTCCCAATTTACTATCAACGGACGCCGTAAATCTCACTGTGAACCATGGAAAATGGAACAACGGTATAATACGGATAAAAAAAGCCAAGCCTTGCCAAGTCCCGTGGGATGGTTTTTAGGAATAAGGTTAGTTGAATGTATTTACACAAAAGTGAAAAACACCTCTGTGGACTCACCATATTATCCCCCTTAACACATAGGCATATCTGTCTACCCCGATTTCGTGGGGTTGGTGAGCACAATGTTTGTCTGCGTCTTGTCGTCACTCAGTGAACATAAATCAGGTCAACTGATGTAAATGATGTAAAGCATCGTCGAGTCGTTTTAAAAAAATGGTTAATATGGGTGCTGAAATGACAAAAGTCGAAAGAGCATTCCACGGTTGACAAACTCGAAGTGAGAAATATTTTTAGCGCACACAAGCCGACTGTATTAGGTGGAAAGTTTCAATTTATGACCCCTCAACTCTGTGTTGCAGCTAAGCTTCAGGCGGTGGCGGCAAGCGTGACCGGGGTATTTCAAAGGCTGGAACGCCAGGATGAGGTCACCTCGTAGACGGCGATATCCTCCGCTGTACACTCCTAGGTCTTTCAGTCGCCTGTGGTATTGCGGGTGGGACGAACCCTTCACAATTTTTGTTGCCCGTCGTTGCGACGTCTCCAGTGCAACCAGGTCGCCTTTTGACCAGGCTTGCCAAACCTGGATAGCGTACTCTACATGGGGCCTCACATGCGCATTCAGCATTTGGGGGAAGATGGAGGGATCGAACCTTCTAAACGCAGTCCGTAACAGACCAACATGTTGGTTCGCGGTTTTGGACGCCCTCAATGAACAGCCGAGGTCGTCTTGCATCACCACCCTAAGGTCTCGCTCTTGTAAGGCGGTTTTCAGCATCTCGTCTCCAAGCTTAAATGTGTACGTGTGTTTGTGGCGGACATGCACGATTTTGCACTTGTCCGTGGTAAACGGAAGTATATGTAACTTTGACCATTCAAAAGCGCAGTCTAAGTCTCATTGCAACACATTGTGATCTTCCTGACAGTCGAGCGCCCTCCATATCTTGATGTCGTCGGCCAAAAGCAGAAAATTTGACTTGCTGACACTCATAATGTCGTTAATGAAGAGCAAGAATAATCGCGGCTCCAACACCGACCTTTGTGGAACACCGCAGTCCACACCAATTGGATCAGCAAATGAACCACGTACTCGAACCTGAAGGTGCCCCTGAAAGAGAAAGTTACCGATCCATCCAAGGACAAAGTTTCCAACTCCGTATGCTTACAGCTTTTGGAGAAGTATGCGGTGATCTATGTGCTCGAATGCTTTGGAAAGGTCTAGGTAGATGACATCAATGCCAGTACCAGTGTCGGCTATCTCGGTCCTACTGCCACGGGCAAGCAGTAGGTTGGTAGTACATGACCGATGCTGACGGAATCCGTGTTGCTCTGGGGCTATGATGTTTAGACCTTTCGAAGTAGCCCATTGCAGCCTCAGCTATGATCGATTCCATCACCTTAGAGAGCACCAGGAGGAGAGTCACTGGGCGATATTTAGCTAGCTTTGAACGGCTACCACTTTTGAAAATCGGGATAATGATGCCTACTGTTTGTCCAGGCATCTTTGGAAAAATCTCGTTAGTGGTTCAGCTATCCTCGTAGCTGTCACCTCCAGTGCTTTCGGGGGAATGTTGTCAACTCCAAAGGTGAACTCCTGTAGGTCGGCCTTGTAACCAGGGCAGTCTTAACGGTAACGGTGTGAACCCATTACGCACGACAGACACAAAACTGGAGCTGTGACGTACGTTTTGCTTTCTCGGTGTATTCGTTACTAATCTCGGTTTGTTATACGCCGTTCGGCTCCTCTTTGTGTGCTCCATCCAACTTTTGAAAATGTTTAGAAGGATACCAAACAGTTTTTATGAAAACTGTGCAAATTCTTTTCAACTATTGAACAGTCAAAGTTAAGTGCACCAATTCATCCCTTCGGAGCAAACCATGCTAATTTTAGTCTTATTCGCAAGATCACCCTGAGGGCCAGCTAGTAATCCCACATTCATCTCATTCGGCTGCTGTGTAATCAGTTATTGGACAATTTGCCACTACTCCTACGGTCACTGATGTATTGCTTGCAATTCGACGGAGAGCAACCCCACTTGGAACCACCCAAATCTCGTATTCACCAAGAGCAGTCGATAAGCACGCGTGCACCGTCCCTGTGTCAATCCTTTTTTTCATCTCGTCGCCCACACTATAGACTGTGGCAGGACAGTGCACATGAGCTGAAAACTGCCGGACGATTGCCGGACCTGCATCGTGTCTGAACAAGCTACTAAGACCCCAACGAGTAGGCCTTCACGAAAGATAGTTAAACTCTCGTCACTCACATCGTTCCGTCAACGACTGACACCTGACTTGGCACAAAAGCAACTGAAAATCCGTTAGAGGTGAACGAAGACACAGCAGAAGGCACGTATTGAAATAAACGGTGAGAACTTTACGTCTGCATCCCTAATTCGTCTGATTCGACTAAAAATCCCTGTTTCGGTTCTCTCTATATACTCTATACGCATTGTTCCACATTCCCTCTCAGCATTTATAGATTTTCTCCTCATCATCTACTTTCTGCGAGCACAATACCTAACCACTTTATAAGTATCAACCTTGACGGTACTGTGATACTATGACATCAAAATGACCTAACCGTATTCAACAAACAAAGGGTTATGTATCATCCATAAAGCAAAAAAAAACAAGAAATAATACAAAGGAGATCCAGAGAATGACCAATGAAAACGGTCTCCAAAACCACCAAAGCCATTAAACAAAAGAATGATAAATTCTTCTGAGCTACAACTATCTGAAATAAAACAAATACTGCCCTGACCAGAACCCTTTAAGGAATAACTAGTTGTTTAAAATGGCTTGGTGCACAAGCAGCCCGGATTGCTCGTTCCTGGATTCAACTGTTCGCGGAGTTTCGCAAATGGTATGCGAACGTTGCAGCACCACACGAAGTGACTTCCTCAGTGAGCTGCTGGGTCAAACGTAATCTGCGGACTTGGTCTTCGATTTGTGATTTATTAGCAAGTGACTTTTGAAATGAGCTACTCGATCTGTGCCCCATGATCATCCGCCTGCCCAACTTCTCTGATAGACAAGGGCGATTCGTGGGATGGTTTTGACCCGGCTGTTGCGGCTATGTTGATGATGACTGCTCGTTTAGCTGTTCACGACGGTTTTTAAGTCGTTTTAATTCTTTCCGTCTTTGGGTTTCATAAACTGGGTCAATCTCGACGTGCATGTTTATCGAGTGCTTCGTCGAGTACTATGCTTCGAGAAACTCTTTTCCTTTTCGTGTCTCTCCTTGTACTAGTGTAGCAAGAACGACGGAGCAGTAAAGCACGATCTGTATTGTTTGTCACGATCCGTCTCACACGCGCTCACGCCCACACACATATAGTCACATTTCTACACCACAACGCACCAGAAATGCGATGCGGTCAAGGAGCACCTTCGCCAGCCAATTGGAGACAATGCGGCAACTCAGCTTCGCCTGTTTTGCTTCGTATCTCCGCTCCTGTACGTCGCTTTCCGACCAGCCTGGATTTGTTCGAAGGCTCTCGACTTGCTTGATCTCCCAGGCATCACTCGGCTTGGAGTCATTCCTTGGGGCATAACAATCGGCGTCTTTGTCTGAATTCTTGGCCTCTCCTCCAATATCGTTTGAGATCTTCCGGGAGCAGACTTTCTTCCCGTCGTCGCCCGTGGTCCCTTTTCCACTCGTCCGGTAGGGCCTGCGTTATGCTGACTGATTCCGGTGCCTCTGTCGGATACTCTTTCTTGCTCTTGTCGTTTTCTGCTGTTCCGTGTTGTCGAAGTCCTCCGCGCATCTACACTAGGACCTCTGCGTTGTTCCAATCGAAGCAATGGACTTCTTCGTTTGTGTGTATTGGAACCAGTGAGAGAGCGTACTGGTTCTTACAAGTTCTCTTATGCTCTTGTATTCTTGTAGACAGTCGTCTTCCTGTCTGACTCATATAGTTCTTATCACAATCTTGACACCGTATCTTGTAAGCAACATTTCGTCTTTCATGTGTTTCAGATCTAGCTTCGGCTTTCGACAGGTTTCTCCTCAATTTGTCGATTGGTTTGTGAGCCACTGTAAGACCGTGCTATTTGAATAACCTTGCCGTCACCTCGGATGTTCTTTACCCAAGGTAGAACGATTCTCTTTGTTGTCGTTTGAGCAGGCTGAGAGGTCATAGGTTTGTTGTGTTGGACGTCGCCGGACGAAGGAATGTGGATATCAATCTAAGTGAAATGATCTGAACAGGTATGTATCTTCTTTCCGCTTCGCCTCAAGAATGCTGCAATGTGTTTCAATTCTACGACATTGCGACATTTCGGGTGACTGCTGTAGTAGTTTAGAATCTGGTCGGTGTGTGTTCCTTTCCTGTAAACCGATGTTTGCAACTCTCCGTCAATCGTCCTGGTGGCTAACACATCCAAAAATGAGACCTGGTCTTCTATTTCCGATTCCTTGGTAAACTGTCTGGCTTGCCGAACTACCTCCTGGTGCCAGCTGGGTGGTTCGGGTGTCCCCGTTCCAGCAAAGTGTTCGGCGACAATGTTCCACCTCGGTGGGACATTGTATTCCAGCAGGTGTGCTGACTTCATGGGGAGTATTGGGCCCCTGTTGGGTAATCTACCAAACAAAGACGCATGAATTGAACATTCAGTCAACGCCTCCCAATGGGCACGATTCCCTAAATTCGCCCCACTGTCTTGAAGTTAGGTTATTTAGCCAAAGTCTCGGGGTGGAGTCCGATAAGTCAACTCCCTACTTCGGCATGGACAACCGGGTAGTAGCACGCCCTCTCGCAAAACCGTGGACTATTTTACAACGTGCTCATCAGCTACTACTTCTGCTAGTCACTTTTACCCTACTTCATCAAACGCCAGTTGTTTGTTTGTTAACAATCCTCACTTTCCGTTACCCGCTTCATGTGTTCAACAATCTGGCTGCGATTCCGGTTGCGCTGCAGACCAAGAAGTTCAATTACCCGTTCAATTACCATTATATCACCATTCCTGATAGAACTTAGTTCGACGAACCAGGGGATATCTGCGAAGCTTCCAGTGCTTATTTTGTCGAGTCAATGGTCAATGAATCATCAGACACACCAGCATTTATCATGCCACACAACCGTGAAGTATATGCACAGTGGAATTCACTATTGCGAAAAGTACTGGTCAAGTCTCTCGCCTATGCTCCTCAAGTTGCGCAGGCCCTGATAGGATCCCCTCTTGTTTAATAAAAAAATAAGTGGTAGTGGCTTCCTTCTGCTTTTGCTCAACATGTTTACACTTTCTTTTAACAACGGAGTATCCCCTACTCAATGGAGAACTTCTGTCGTTATCCCGCGACACAAAATGGCGCCGCCCAATAGGTTAACAACTTTCGTTCCAATAATCACACACCCATAGTATCTAGAATAATGGAAACGATAGTGAAAGATGAACTATTTGTATTCTTGAACAGGGCTAACATCATCGGCGATTCGCAACACGGCTTCATGCAATTTGATCCTGCACAACATGTCAGACAGACTTTTTAAACCACACAACGGCTGTCATAGACAACGGAAGCAGTGTTGTAGTCCTGCTTCTCGATATGCAAAAAGCCTTTGATAGAATGTCTCACAGAAGGTTACTGAACGAACTGAAGGCGATAGACATTAGAAAACCGATGTTTTATTGACTGTCTTCACATCTGATTGGTAGACAGTAGTTGGTGCGCATCAGCGACAATTACTCTAAACCGAAAGCAATCACCAGTGGAGTGATTCAAGGGAGTGTCCTTGGTCCTCTTCCTTTTCTAATATATATTAAAAACATATTACAGCTAATAAGCAATAGCGTTACGTTCATCTTCGCTGATGACGTTAAGGTTGTTTACTCACAAAAAAGTGCAAATACGCAGGAAGCCGTACATCTCATTCAGGATGACATCTGCACTTGAGTCCTGGTGCCAAGTATGGCAGATGTCATTTGCCGTGGACAAATGTATTATTTTGTCGTACAAATACCAAGTATCGCCAGACAGCCTATTACTACAAGGCACATACATCTCGCAATGCAGGGCAGTTTTCCACTTGGGCGTGCGATATGCAGTTACTTTTAACTTTTCCGAACATTGTGACTTCAAGTTTCGAAGGTCATGAACACCATCGGATCCATACGCCCTCACTTTTACCTCACGGAACCTCTCATATGACTTTACAAAATATATGTACTGTCTTATATGGAATACTGTTCATTAGTACAGTCGAAGCTGCGGAAATCTGACCAGCGTGTTCTTTAGAGGGTCCAGAGACACTTCACGAAATAGCTATGTGGATATTCTTCAAAGCTGACATGCAGAGGGCTATATGATAAACTTGTATTTGACCCAGTCTGAGTTCGGAGAATGAAACGGAACCTATGTTTTCTTTACAGAATCATAAACCGCCAAATTCGCAGTTCTGGTAACAACCTTCCCATATGTTTAAACAGACGATATTTCGTACATAACAAAGTGATAATGGTCATGATTCCAAAATTTGCTACGAGAATCAGAGAACTTTTTTTTTCTACTCCACTACTCAGAGCTTTGGAACAAACTTCCGAGAGATATCAGAATATGCTATGCACTGTGCAATTTTAAACTTATGGTTAGTAAGTAGTTAACCGTCCAAACGTTGATTAATATGTTCACGATATCACAATCCCTGGAAAACGCTTTCGAAAACGGCATACATGATGCATGGATAAATTTTCAAAACATACATATAATATTTTTTGACCGCAACCCTTCACGTTTCATTTCATTTTTTCCCGGTGCGAACATCTGTCATGTGATTGTGAAGAATCCTGGTTCAACGACAGGAAAAATAGCAGAACGATTCTGAGCACGTTTGTTATATAAATTTGAAATTGTGCCCTTGTTAATTTTTGAAAAATTCTCAATGCGATAGCATGATAAGCATCTATCAATATCTCATGTGTTCCTTCTAGGGAACAGCCTATCGCATCGTTGAGGAATATGCAAGTTAATTATTTATGTACCTTATACATTACCGTATTATTATCCTCAAGTGACCTACAAAACCTATCATAGACCTCCTGTGCAACATCAGGTAACACATTGAAGCAACGGACAGCTTTGATGCACTATCAAAATTGAAAATCGATGTTCGTTACTGTTGCACATTTTTCGATCATTCGTGATCCTTGAAGTAGAAAACGCTTTATTTACCTTAGCATGCCGTCACAGGCGTGTCTCGCCAAAAAGGAGAATATACCATTTATTTATGTGTTGCGCACCCTCCAAATTCAGTTTACTAAGGTGAACACTATTGTTTCGTGTAGCACTGAATTCTGTGGACCCAACGGTGGCATGTCCCGCTGTTGGCAGTTCGGCTTTACATATCATGTGGGATACTCATACCAACGGATATTCTTTGGAGCATACTGTCAGCGGTAACGAATAGTCAACGGTTCGTCCAAAATAGGCAAATAAGAAGGCTATCACATGCCTCAGTTTGCTTCTAAGCCCGGAGCGCAGTTCCTTGATGTGCAGCAGTGGTGTTGCATCTCCGAAATCATCTCATTCCCCTTAATTTCTTAGTCCACAAGAATTTTGTTCTCACCTGAGTGCAAAGGGGGCGGGTGCAGAACATGCTGCTGCAATCTGAAAGAACGGCACCGACCCAATTGGGCAATTGTTTGGAACATCGCTTCATCCTACCGGCCGAAATGAGGTTTAGGGTGGTTAGTACAACGTGACCATGGTCAGTGGCTCACAAAATAGTAAACAGAGTAGAAATTTCCATTGAACAGTTCAGTAAAGTGGCTGCTACCCTGGCACTGGTAACATCCGAAGCCATACGGTAAAGTTGAGGGGAAATTCATGATCCAAAGAATTTCGTACTGTCATTTATCCAGACTGGAATCAACGGGCCAACGGATAAGCAAGAAAGCAATTGGCAGGGGAACTCCAGCAGATTGACCCAATAGTAAGCCTAAATCAGACTTCTAGCAGCACATTCATAACATTCAAATAGCAGTCCTACCCGTAGATCAGCGAACGATGCCTTCTTAGTGAACTAACCGAATTTACGCATTGTGCTTCACAAACATGGGATTTCGTCATGACTATCGAGGATTAGCTGAATGATGATATAATTAAATTACTGATCACTTACCTTGATACCTCTCTCCCCGGATCAATAGAGTGCGAATTAGAGCAGAAGTATGTTTAATGCAAAGCAAACACCCGATGTGAACCTAACGGTAGGCTATAAATGCACATACTTGAATCGTCTTAGTGCCGAGTGTCATTATGAAACAATTATAAATGACTAGTGGGCAGATGTTTAGGGCCACCTAAATCTGTATCGTGAATTACAGGTTGACCCTCGCCTTGAAGATTGCGCTGAGGCGGACATACAATTATATTCACAGTACAACAAGTTTTACTGTCGAACCGTCGTTCCCTTGACAGTGACTGGACGGAGTTGACCGAAAAATTCCGTAAGGTGGACACTAAAGGGTTGGAAACCAAGCCAGCTCTTTATGCAGTGGTGCCATCAATTGCTGGAACTAGGGCCCTGAAATTCATTTTATGTGACAGCATGACTACTGCATTGTTACATGGTGAACGGATAGGATTCAGCGTTAAGGGATCGAGAGTTGTTGCGATGTTTGATGATACTCCTCCAGAGACTGTTCGCATGATGGAAAGATGCCTAAATCATGTGCAAACGCACACAGGAATTCTTTTGTTTCAAGTGTGGAGGAGAGTGGTGCAAAGGAGCAGGAGCCCAATAGCGTTAGACGACCATCTGCGGTCTTTGAGTGGTGTGCCGATTCAATTTTTGTCAAAGATGATAGCTCTGGTAGGGATGGAGATATTTGTTTGCCCGATTTGTAGTGACGAGATCGATAAGTTTTATTTGGTGGTTCGTGTTTGGTGAACAAGTCATATGGAAGTTCTAGCTGTTCTGTTGGGTTATATGTCCTCATCTGTAAAGCGCTCGGGGTTCGCCGAGCATATGAATAGTGTGTGAATTCACATGCAGAAATCGGTTTGATCTTTAGGTTCCTGCCTTGGGGCCCACCGTGTTCGTGAAGGCAGTTCTCCCGCGAGTGATGGTGACGTTCATTCGGCCCAAATTGCATCTGAATCAAAGCACCGAGATGTTTTGGGACGGTTCTGCTTTCACTGACCTTCCTTTTACTCAAAATACAGATTGGCTCCAGTTGTGGTTCGTGCTTTTCGTTCCCACCCATTGTTATCTTGACTGTATCGGGACGTTTTTCTCTTTGGCGATGATTTTTGAACCAGTTACTAACCTGACAGAAAAACAAAGGATCCACTGAATTTCTCATAAGTTGCTGACCTGTTAAACAGTAGGCAATCTGTGCAGTGGCAACTAGGATTCGTGTAGAGAAGAGCTGCGGGTAACTGAACCTGAATGACATTGCAATGATGTGCTAGGTTCAGTCACCTATGGAGAAAAACAACCGGGTTAAAGCCTGGTTGCTTCATCGATTTAGAGGGACAATAAAGGCAGATCAGTTGGCTGTAATCACACACCAACTCCCATCCTAGACACTGCACCGTAATGGCGTGGTACGGTTGTGCTAGTGAAACAATCACTAGCGCTTGCTAGTGTATATTGAATACAACCTAATAGCTTAGCTTTTCTGCAACTTCGTGTCGAGGTTCAGATAAGCATAACCCTACGTGGCGGTTGCGATTCGTCGATGTCCGCAGGAGGAATCATCGCTTCTGTTTGTGTGTGTGTGTGTGTGTGTGTGTGAACAGTTATTTGGTATTACTTGGCACGACACATCTATGAGCAAGTTCTGTCAAATGTTAGAGCAGCAAGCTGCTCGTTTCTAGGTATACAACCACGAATTCATCTAATCTCTGAAATGAAATGAATGCTAACTGTATATTAACTGTTCAGTTAACAATTTTGCGACGGAGCTCTCGGGTCAGTCGCCGCCGAAGTTTGCGAAACTGGCTACTCTTTCCGAAGCCACTGGGGTCTGCAACATGTGCAGCAAATGCTGCATCCTTCTCCGTCACCAATGCGCCAATCGTCGCATGGTTGTCATCAAACCAATCAGGCCGTTTACAGTTTGCGCGCCCGATGGTCTCCTCGGCAGCAGCTGTCACCTGATCGCGAATGTGGTGCCACAGGTCGCCCACTGTGGCTACGCAGTCCACATCACACAGGCGTGCAGCCATCGCCTTCTCCAGCTCGCCACAGTACCGAGGGAGAGAATGTTAAATTTACGCCGATTCACGGCGGGAGTGCAATACATAGATTTACGAAAATATATGTAATTGTATGTATATATATATGTCACCAACTTGTGATCAGTGCCACCCTCAGCTCCACGCAGTACACGTGTCATGCGCGCTTCACGCATATCACGCTGACGTACGATGACATAGTCGAGCAGGTGGGCGTGACCACTCCGTGGGTGCGTCCAAGTTGCTATATCACTCGTACTCAGTGCAAACCGAGTGTTCGTGATCGTCAGGCCGTGAGTGGCACACAGTGAGAGCAGCCTGTCGCCGTTCACATTCGCTGAGCCAATGCCATGCACACCGATAACATCTGTCCACACCGATGCATCACGCTCAACGCGCGCGTTGAAATCACCCAGCAGAAATAGTCGGTCGCTCCTCGGCACAGACCGTGTCACGGAGGATAGCTCAGTGTAGAACTGATCACGCGTGTCATCAGGATAACACATGGTCGGAACGTACGTGCTTATAAAAGAAGCAAACTTACCTCTTCCGAGTCTTATGCGAACAGTCATCAGTCACGCGCTGATGCCCGTTGGTTCACCCACCAGCTGGCCATGGAGGCGATCGGATATTGCAAATCCGACCCCATGTTCACATGGTGTTGAGGCGGCGTTGCCCACCCAGTAGAATGTGTAGCCAGCACCTGCTTCATGCAACTTACCTTGCTCAGCGAGCCGAGTTTCACTGAGCGCCGCAATATCGATGTGGTAGCGCGCCAGCTCCATCGCGACCAGTGCAGTGCGTCGCTCCGGGCGCTCGCTGGAGTTCCGGTCCAGTAGTGTGCGCACGTTCCAGCACCCGATGCTGAGTGCTTTGCGCGCAGGCATACGATTGCATTGGTGGGCAATCGCACGCGAGGTGGTCGTTGTGCTTCGGAGGTTTGCTTGAGGGACTCCACCCGGAGCCTTTGGCTCAACAGCCTGACCCACAATGCAGTGGGGAGCAGATCCAGCTCGGGAATGTGATTGCAGAGACAGATGGGGAGCTGCTTGACGACCGTCACACGCAGACTTTGAGGTACTGGAACAAGTATTATGGGTTTTGCGACCGTAATAGGATACGCACCTGCGACCACGGCCAGACGCAGGTGGGTTTTGGCGGGTTTGCACCAATTTGACCAGGGGCTGCCTGGCTTGAGGCGGGCAGTAGCAAACCATTGAACACCCGGAGGTGTCCTCCCACCGTCAGAGACAATGCGTGGCACCCGTGCTCCACGCCAATCGAGCTGTGAGCTTATAACCCGTAAACCTGTTGTCTCCCATGGCTAGGTTTTACGGGAAGAGGGCCATCGACCACTTCCTAACCTCCGAAGAGGATGGACTAGGATACTGCCAGGGCGCCCACACCTGACAGGAGAACGACTCGGGTCCTCAGCCAAAGCCTTCGATTAAATGAACACCCGAAAGGCAGCGGGTCTAGCACATGTTCAGTTAGCCGACTCATGCGGATTGGTGTCCTGGATCTTAGCAGGGAGAAGGGCGAAACCCAACTCCCACCCAGCGGTCGCCACGTGGAGGCGCCCAGGATATGAGCAAATAGCGCAACAGTGGTAGCAGTGGGTAGACCATCTATCAGGATCTAGCCACCACCAGCCTCAGCGCACCATAGGCTCTCCCGGCTATATATATATATATATATATATATATATATATATATATATATATATATATATATATATATAGTTGTCGGGCGAAAGGCCGACAAGCATGCAATCAGAGGAACTACGACTCCAGGCCTGATGCTAACAAGTGGACCTTGTTAAGGATTGGGGAACAAGTCATGGTGTAGTAGAACGATCGGCCAGATCTTGAAGTGCAAAGTGCGAACAATTTAAGGGCACGCCGGATAGACCCCCTACACCATACTCGATCGGAAAGGAGCAAATTTCCAAATCTACAATGGAGGAAAGAAAAGATGGGTGAATGACGCTCTTCTACGGCCACGGCACAAGAAGGAACAAGAGCTTCGAGAAGGGGCGGATGTATCGAGGTGGAAGTCGCCGACTCCTCGGAAACCGAAAAGCAACCAAAACGGGATAGTAAGGAATTATCAACGGCCGCAATGGGTGAGGCAAGGCAGTGCGAGCCTTGCGGATCGAGCCGAGTGCGGATCACGAGCAACGTCTGGTAACGAGTCCGGGCCCAGAACAGCGGAGGAGATCTTTATCGATAATGCAGTGAATCAGCCAAATACACCGTTAGCTGAACCCACCGAACTGAGCGTGGGCCGAGTGATGCAGCCATGGGAAAGCGAATCGTGAGCTTTCACACGATTCCTGGCTGGCCAGCATCGAACATATCGAAGCGGAGGTACGGGATGCAAACATGGAGGGATTGTTCCCAGGCTCAAGTTCGTAAGGCACATGGAATGGCCCGTCACACAAATCCGCATCTGCGGTGCGTCGTAAGAAGGAAACACGGTTCATATTTGCCTGGGTTTGCGAGTGGTCAGTTACGCCTACTTGTGGCATTACACGATCTTCTCATCCTCCTGCACCGCGAAAGATGCGCCCCGAACCGATACAATTAGATGCTCTGGTGCTTCATGCTCTACAATTCACAGTTGGCTCCGTTCAACTAGCGGATGCTCTGAGCTGTCAACTCGCATGCCCTAAGTAGGTCCACCTACAGTGTTGTGCGGTCGTCTAATGCCTTGGTAGCACTCTATAGCTTGAGACACCAAGGAAAGGTCAAAAACTGGAATGACCAGTTCCGTGTGATCACTCATAAACATTAGGAGTACTTGTGCTCACAGTTCCGAGCCTTGTGGAATGTCATAAAGCAAATCTATCTAGTCAGGCGAAGCGCTACGAACTCGCACATTCAGGTGATGTTGGGGAAGGAAGGAAAGCGTTAGACCCATGATAGGATTGCCACTTTTATGGCTTGTGAAAATGAATGTGGTGATTGAAACGACCAAAACGATCAAACGACCTTCGTATAATCAAATTAGGCAGGGTTAACTCCCCCTTTAACACAAACAGATTCAGTTCAACTCTTGCTGTTTGACAGATGTTCCGTTGTACATTAGTGGTCTCGGCATGAGCAGTGCTACCCCGGCACAATGACGTTGCATCTCTCCAATAGCCCGTGAATATTTCCGCATTCATAGCGTGCAGGATTGTGGAAAGCACCGAAAGATGAAGTTATCGGTCGATATATTTCGGATTCAGTACGACTGCGAGCTTGTACATGGGAGTAACTATTCTGTGCGTGCACAGAGTAGAAACCCACTTGTTGTCTAACCATCGTTAGAATATATGGGTCAACAGAGCAGCTAAGCTCCAAGGACTTTGGGCGCATGTTGCTGCACGCTCGACGACAACAGTGGCTTAACGCACGAGCGTCCGTAAAGATGACCTGCCCAATTGCTGCTGTTAATGTCATCTGTGTGTGATTGGTGCGAGGTGGTGGTGGGCTCCGGAAGGTGAGGCTGCATTATCGTCAAAAAGTGTTGGCCACTTCTCGTTCAGGTTGTCCTTGTTCAGAGGAGAGATATCCCGTGGTACTTTAAGAAGCCAGTTGGCATGTTTACAAAGCAGACTGGAGTTGGAACGGAATTTCATCACCAGACTCTGTTGTTGTTTAAGCTTACTGTAGCACCCCACACTAAAACAATAGTACTACACGATTGTGTAACCATGCTAGTTGGTAACGTTTTGAATGACTTCATAGGCTTGGCAAAAGGAATCTCTCAGGACCATAGGTTACTGGTCCTAACCCTGAGGAAGAAATTTCCTCTCTCGAGCTGGGGAGGTTACCTTCTCATGCTTTCCTTACTAGCGTGATGAACTGATCAATGAATTCTTCCCGGGCGGCATCGGAAGAATGTTCAGGTCGGAATGGCGGCTTTGATGAGGTCAGCTAGGATGGTGCGCTGTGTAACGATAGGGGACTCCTCGATGTCCACGTTGAAGTGTTCTGCGTAACATATATGGAAGAGCAGTAACACTGCATCATCGATAAGACAAAGGGGTTG
>OX104067.1:71476394-71521946 GCA_944474145.2 Dicrocoelium dendriticum | reverse complement strand
GTCGAGCTGAAGGATTCCTTGGTCGTCCATTCCCCTGATGACCCACAAAACCCTTACATCGTCTTCAGAGAGTAAACTTTCAAGGGGATAATTCTCGTTACATAGCGAATGAAAAAATAAAACAGGCAAGCCGAAGTACCGGACCCCGTGGTGCGCCGCACTACACTTGAAGCGGATCGAACAAAGTTGTTCTGACTCAAACGTCCAATTGCCGTTCACGGCGAAAGTTAACGATCCATCCTAATACTTGTTCTCCGATACCACCGCGCTGCAGCTTGTAATGCACGAGAGAGGACACAAGTGACCGAACCCTTTCTAGAAGTCCAAGTAGATAACATCTGTCCGATCTAGTTGTCGCGTGCTATCAGCAAATTCGTAGTACCTGATTGATGTTGACGAAACCCGTGTTACTTTGGCGCGGTGAGGCCATAGCTTTCCAAGTAGCCCACCAGTGCGTCTGCAATGATGGCTGTCATGACCTCGGCGAGCGCAGGTAGTAACGTTATCGGGTGGTGACTAGCACGCTCAGAGCGACTTCATCCCTTGCGAATAGGGGTGCTAATACCGCATTTCACCTTGACACAACTATGTTCTCCTCTAGACAACGCTTAAAGAATCCAGCAATTGGCTCGGCTATGTGCATCGCTGCAACCTGCAGTGCGTTTGCGTGGATGTTATCCTCTCCAGGAGAGCTGTGTGTAATCAATTATTGCAGCTTTTTCAGCACCGTTTCTGCAATGAAGGAGAATCTATCAGCAATATGCCGAGACTTCACAACGATACTCGCTGCCAAGCGACCAATGGAGGTTACCTGCATTCTGGGAATACTGCCAGGCCACTTGCGTCTACGCAGGCTTAAAGCAGTAACTTGTGGATTACAAGACAGAGACTTGGACTACTCCACCGACACCTGGTCCCTGGGCGGTATTGTCACCGTTTTGTATGCTAGGTGTGTCTGCATAGAGATCATCTTGCAGTGTACAGTGCTTATCATCTGATTCGCTATCCCTGATGAATGCTTGCTTCACTTGATTCCGCTATCTAGCTGCACCGAGTCACAGTAGAAAGTGCCGACGGAAAACAATGTTTCCCTGATTATTATCTTCTCCATCCTAGTTTGAGATTGTTTCTCTCCCGTAATTGTAGTCATTTTTGTCGTATAAATACTTTTCATCTTCATTCCAAACAACCGGGCTACGAAGGCGCCTGTGTAAACTTCCTCTAATCCTGCTTCTTGCACGTCTATGCAGCGACGATTGGTAAGTGCTTTCATGTTGTTTCAATGTTGTTCTAGTACTACGCAGAGTACTTGCAGTAAAAGGTATTAGTAGGAGGACCACTTGAGATATCGGACAGGACGACACATCCCTAAACTCGGATCCCTAACATAGAAATTCGCAAGCAAATCTCATCAGTTGATCTTGTGAGCGTTCCTGAACTATCTGTTACTATTATTGGTAAGTAAAGAATGCGGGAGAACAAAGAACATCAATCACACCATATAAGTACCACTAGCCTGAGCCATGTAATCGCCCTGTCTTTTCCGGCGAATAAACGGGTACTTGAAGGCCGTCTTCTTATCAACTAATCAGGGCGACCTTTGAGATCATAACCATAGGTAGCTTTCTCACCCTGGGACAACAAGTGTTCTCAATTGGCATAGATCGTTTTGTGCAGAAGTAATCATAATTCCACATAAATGGCACAGCACACGATACATTGGACTGCGGTTTGATGCTTACGGGGCAGAACCTATGTCCGGAGACGTGAGGGTTTTACGTATGTTTTGCGCGTGCAACCTGCCTACATGACGGAAGACTTATTACGGTGTTGTGGAGTTCGCATAGTTCCGCGAAATCACTGCGTAGATCTCGCCTCAGTAATACTATCGTCAGGTGTCGACTCAAACTATTCAGAAGGCATGTCTTGTCTTTGCCTGGATCAGCAAACAAACTGTTGCTATCGCTCATTCTTTCTTCTCTGGTTATCGGTGCCGTCAAGCGAGATCATGTATTTCGTATTCCGTCTCATCTTGCGTGTACAACATCTGACGACCAGGTTCCTTAGGACATACCGATCTGAATTCGCTTGATTACTTTTTGCGTTGGGTTAAGTGCGTTTCGTTCGTTTCGGCTAGAAGTCGAAACAACATACACCTTTGTAACAGACGCCTTGCCAGGTAACTGTATTTCTTGGTAGGATATGCTGAAATCCAAAAGTTAGCGCTAGCCTGAGCGAGTTCCTCCTTGCCATGTGTTCCCGTCTCATCAGACAATGAGTAGTTCGCCCACGTAAAGCCCCAGTAACATGCCAAGAATTATTTTTCTTTGTTACGTGCAAACTGTTATTCCCGGTGCCTAGTGAAAGGCGTTGATTCACTTCTAGGGATCTTAGCAAACAGACAGGTATGACTGCCTTGTGTGAATATTACCTACTCCCACTTATCTGCTCCATTCGGACACCATTTATCTGACAATTTCCTCCATGGGAACATGACCATAATATTCACTATAAAGTAACACCTGAAATACACTAACTCTTAAGTTCATTAGGAGATAGTACAGCACTGTCACATGACTTGGATGTAATTGGTAATCGGTCACACAGGACGACATGCCTGCTTCGAAAGAAATTAAAAGACACATTTGTCCTGGTCAACTGGTGTATAACCGTCATGCGGAGTTCTTGAGTTGCTGAACACTGCAGTGTTGTGTAAGCAACTCGGAGTAGACATTATGTGGTAACAGATAGCATCTAGCTTAAGTTATCCTTTAATCTTCGTAACTCAAGTGATACAATTCAGAGTCTTTTACAAGCTCTGAATAGGTTTGGGCAGAATTCTTAACGAATAAAGATTTGTGACCGATGTTGTGGCTACCTTAAATCTTTTCTAACGCCTTTCCTCATTCGCCTATAAGGGATGGTACGATATTGGAGGATGGGACGGGTGAGGATAGCGAACTCAACCCTAGCAGAGATTGTAGAGATTTCGTTGAATTTATTAACCAGATATTGTTCGACCCGTGTTACCTAAGTGGTGAATCAGGGGCACTGGTTTAAGTGTTCGATTGGAGTCAGCTGGATTAATTTTCTGTTGACTGTCTAAACCACATGTTTCTGCTAAACTATCTGATGTTGTTGACTACTTGAGAAGAGCGAAAACGTTTCACAAACTAATCTGTTTGTGGCAACAGGCACTGGTTGCATACATAGCAATACGTGTTCTGATCACGAAGTATGGCCGTGTAACTGAAACCGCGTCCAGCATGTGCTTCAGCCTATTCCATACAAGTTTTTCTTTTCTCTATCAGGTTTGACATCATCCGTATGGTACGGGCTTGTGTCGTCTGCATATTCCCCCTAAGAGAGGCGGTGGATGTCCTGCATTGCTTGGCAGAACTTGCTGATGTTAGGTCAGTGATGTGTTTGGCAGTGGTTAAAACGAGCTGCGGCTTACTCCAACCCAGGGTGCCTGAGGACGCAGTCCGTAGAGTTTCTCCAGCAAGACACAATTAGGGAAACAGCAGGGAAAAATTCCGTCTAGTACTACCCCTGTGTTGCTTGGATGACAGTTGATTTTACGGGATTCACCCTATTGATTGTACACCAGCATCGATATCATGTTTTGCTCTTCGTTTGTACTCGAACCTTGTGTCTGTTGCATGTTCGTGAGTGTTGCTCACGAATCACTTCATTTCCTATGGTAGAAATGTGAATGCATATTCTTGTGAGACCCATCAGTGTTTTCAATCGTATCATTACTTGCACACACAGTTCTGTGCTGTTGGTTGGTAAGGTTAGGCCACCGCCGATCACACGGACTTCCTTGTGCCCCGCACTTCTTGTTGTCACCTCTTGCACTTCTTGTGTGGCTTCATTTTTAACTTTCTATTTTTGCATCTTACCTTTTTCGTTCAGGATCTGGAGTCAATCCAACCAGATGCAGACAGTCGTCTTCAGGAGATGATGGCATATGTTCAGCGGTGTCTGAACTGTCACGTTGAACTCGCTACCGAAAGTGACAAGTCTAGCCGACGCTCATTTCGCGCCGCTATCCTTCTGAGGGCAATCGAGATTCGCGATCGCTGGCTGAGTGTGCAGAATGAAATCACCGAAGCGGTCTCTCAGTTGTCCGCTGCGGTAGATGCATGGCAGAGTTTCGAATCTGTTCGTGATCAATGGGAACATTTAATTCTTCGCTTGGAACATTGGTTCAAGACAAAGTCGACGTCTAGCGTGAATACAAAGAATGAATTGATGGAGCTGGTTGAGTCGATGCGCGTAGTACTGGAGGCACTGAATGTAAAAGATACCCATACTGAGTTACCCCTTGTCACCTCGGAAGAAACTTCAACCGTTGAGTTAGCTTGGGAAATATCTCAAAAGTTGTTTGAAATTGAAGCCTGCTTCAAACTCCTTACGCAGTTACCAGAAGCCGAGAATGATAATTCCCGTGGCGAAAATGGAGAAAATATGAATGCACTCACAATCACAAAAACTCAACTACTGGAATCCAAAGCTCGCGTCAGTCATCTTAAGAAACAAGCGAAGGAACTCATCTTTCTATGGAGCGCTCGAAACGATGCTTTCGATGTTTGGTGCTGCACGATGCATGAGCTGGAACATTCGCTGCTTTCGCTTGAGCAGAGGACTGATGAAATCCAAATTCAGTTAAACGCTAGTGATATGGATGCCAAACAAAGCACTCAAACCATTGATGATGTACTGGCGAGTCTTGAGTCAATATCAGCTGACCGTAACAAACTGACACAGCAACTAGCCGATGTACGCTCCAAGTCCAGCCAGTTGGTCATCTTCTTAGGCGATGTTGGGCGCCAGGAAGTGCACGAGAAGTTGTCACAATGCCAGCATTCGTGGGAAGCGCTACGATCGCCGCTGGACCTCCTTCGCACGAAGCTCTCTCGTCATCAGAGTGCATGGTCGAGGCTGCTCACTCACTTGGAGGCTTTTGATAAATGGATCATGGCCAGTGAAACAGAACTGGACCGAATGATTCGTACGACTCCATGGCCAGTTGAACTGAGAGCGTCAATTGATTTGAATGATGTCGATGCTCAGTTACTTGAAGCAGTGACGCCCAGACGTATGGACGGTCACCGAATCGGCATGTCTCTTGTTTTTGAGCTTAATGAACGCTTGTCAGAAACGTATTCATTTGGCGAACGTGTACACCTGTTTACCGAGACCATTGATGAGGAGAGCACACAGCTTGATCGAACCCGATTAGCGCTGGACGATTTATCTGGCCATTTGACTTGCGACCCGAACGGCGCAACTCGCGTTCACTTCGATCGAGTATCCGAACGCTTCTTCAACTTGCGTGCTTCGGCGATTGCGTTATCGGACTCGACGAAACGTTATTGTACAATACTGCAGCAATTTTCCCACACATACAGTGAGTGTTGGAAACAATTGTTGCACTTTCAAAACGAATTTGACCGAGTTGTACTTGCCCCAGAAAACTCCTCTATCAAGGACCGGCAAACGCAATTATGTGGTACTCAGGTCGATGCGCTTCATAACTTAGAGGAGCAGCTTGGTTCGGTTGAAATACTGGAACGTTTGACGAAAGGCTTAACTCGTACCGATGGCACCCAGAATGCCTTCCTAGAACATCTTGAAAATCTGACTACTCAAGCCTCTGCAGTGGACAGCTTTGAATTGGTGGAGGCGGAGATGGGACATCCAAAACGCACATGCCACTGGGCTGTAGAGATCCTGCTTCATGGCACACTTCAGTTGGCTAAAGCAAATAGTAACCGCTTGAAGCAGTATCTGGACGAAAACACCCTGTTAGAGATTGTAGACCGCCTATATGATGAACTGAGTCAGACGTTACGTGATGCGGAAGATGATTTAGACTCAGCTGTCACTCTCCAAGAAACTTACGAATCAATGCCTCTAGATCAGCCGTTGTTATGGATAGAGACCACAATTAATAGATGCGAAGAAAGAGAAGCCATTTTGGTGAATCGAGTAATACCATCCGATGTCAAAAGGATGAAACAGTTACAGGAGCTTGAGCTATTTGGGTCTCGACTTGCACAGGGCACCGGTCGAGCTTATCTAGACGTCAATCAACGTATAATGTCTATTAAAGTGAAGCACAATTTACTTGTCAGCAGGACACGCACGCTGCAAAGTCAACTCACTCAAGAACTCGTGGCATGGAGGAAGTTTCACGTAAACTTACAAAAGTGGGGAGACTGGTTGTCTTCGGAAGAGGTGGCAGCGGATAATATTTTGAGCGGCAGAGCACCGAGATTTATAGATGAAGATTATCCCCAAACTTGCTACACAAACATTGTTCTCTGTATGGATGAGTTAGAGAGATTGGAAGGTAACCTGCTGAGCAATGGGAAGATAATACGAGAGGAAATGGAAGTGACTGTGCAGAATCTGATGCTGAATATCGTCCCTCATTCCGGGAACCAAGCGATAAGAAGCAAAGCATTGTTCTTCCAATCACCTCAGGTTAAGACACTGAGTGCGGTTATGGCGCGTCAATACCACCGTTGGGATGCTCATCGGAGGCGATTGCAGGTTATTCGTGCAGAGCTGTGCGACGAATTGATGTCTCAGACCAAGTTGAACACTGCTTTAGAACAGTCTGATAGGTGGATTCGATCAATGAGTTTACAGGTGAATGTTATCAGTCAGGATATGCTATCCCACCTTTCCGAATTATTCTCTAGAATCAAAGATCCTTGCGTTGGCATATCAGAAGAGATAGCACTAATGGAGTTAAACTCTTGGTTTAGCCCAAAGATTCACACGCTCGAGACATTTCTTGATGAGGTTCAACAATATTCGCAGGCAGATATGCAACATATTGACACTTTGGTCAGTAGTCATCTAGCAACAGAGGAATCAGTGCATACTCGTCTGAAGAGACTGGTAACCAGATCATGTGATATGGACACAGCGGAATTGCCAACTTCGGCACTCGAGCACCTAAACAAGTTACGTGCCAACCTGAGCGAGGTAGAGTCTCGTCTCAGTACACTGCTATCGGACTCACAGTCCTTATACAATTTGAGTGTGAACTTCGTCCGATTGAGCCATCAACTATATCAGGTGATTGCTGAAAGTCACCAGCAAGCAGTGCAACTGGTATCGGAAATGGATTACGCTACTCGGACGCGTACCCAAGAACCAGAAGACAACCAAGTCAATGAAAATGTTATAAAAAAGTTGCAGGCAACCCTTACAAAACTTGTTGAACTTAAGAATGAGTCTCTTCGTGCATCAGATGAGTTGCTGACTGCGCTGAAAGAAGCTGCCAATACACTAATCATCAAGGCTAATCACATCCAGGATGCACCTGGTGTGGACTCACCTACTTCATTGGTAAACCCACTGGGGCGTTGCATCGAACGTCTCGGTACTTACTTTGGTGATCTTCTTACTCAGCTTTACTCTTGGGTCAGCGATTGGTCCCGTTTTTCCGAGACTTTCGATGAAGTAGCTGCTTGGCTGAGCTCATCAGAATCTTCCGTTGTTGAAACAATGCGTGACGAGCTGATAGGAACACCATCGGGAGCCATTGAGTTCAACCATATCAATGATGTCCAGTCCATTAGGGATCGAGTGACAACCTACGCCTCTACAAGTGATCATTTTCACACGTCCCTGCTTAGTCGACAGTCAGATGTACAGGAGCTTGTTGTTCAGGCCCGCGCTTTAGTTGAAAAGAAACTATCGAGTTTAGCACATCCAACTCCAAAGGCCCCTCCGACAATGCATACCATCTCGTCTGGTTTAAACGTGTCCTTTTCCGGTGCATTGGCTGTGTCGCGGGCTACACAGTTTGCACAACGATACCACGCACTGCTGAGCCTATGCGATCGATGGAGTCAGCTGAACCAAACAGCTTTACAGACTGTAGAGCAAACTTTGTCGACATTTGCGTCGTACGTTCATTGGGCAGAGGACATGAAAACTGAGCTCAGTACGTTAGAAAATCAGATGGTTCATCTAAACTCTCCACAATCGGAGGAGTTTGTTCACGTGGTAAAATCTCGACACGCTCATCCGTTGTGGTCACGCGTCATCGAGCTCACCAATAAGAGTGAGGTTGGACGTAACCTAGTTCAGGGTGTCTCAGATTGGGCGAACCGCATGGTTTCGGAATTAACATTGCAGGAGAGACAAAGGATTATCGAATTGCGCACACTAGAGCCACTTGTATCCAGGATAAGTAGGGCAGCAGTTGTACGAGAAAGCGGAGACAGTTCACCGTTGGGACGTCCGGTAGAAGTAACCACTTACGCATATGCGGAACATGCTGCGCTGGCTAGACGCCTGATAGAAGTACGCTCTCAAGTCGAGCAAGTCCTGTCTGAAATAACCCAGCAGAACATCGCTCAACAAAATGTGGATTCATGGCTGAATGCGACGGAAGCCCAGTTACTCACCATTTGCCAACATGCATTTCCCGAAGTAGACGCGTCATCCATGTCTGATAGTTTCGCGGAACTGTGGAAGGCACTTTCATTTTTGGGCAGGCAATCCGCGGTCGCCATTGATGCTCTCATCGAATTGAGGTCTAATCTAATGGGTTACGAGACGAAAATTAATCGTATGGATGACTCCCGGGAAGCAAACCATAGCGTTTTGAGAGACCGGTCCACGCGATTAGTTGAACGCATAGACATATGCCGTGAGGATCTAGAAAACCGTTTTCGCATCGTGCGTCTGTTTCAGCAATCCGTGAGAGCTTGCACTGAATGGCTCCAAGGGGTGGAGCATCAACTGGGCTGTTCCGATGTATTGAAGAATGCGGTGGCCATTGACACTCTGTTGGATTCTTCTGATGAAGCTTTTCAATCCAGAGAACTGGAGCACATGGAAATAGTTCTGCTAACCCGCCAACTGATTTCATTATCCGATGCCGAACAATGTCTCTCTACCGCTAATCGCCTTGGTGCTTCAATAGAGGACCGTGGACGACAGCTGATCACAAGAGTTACGGAAGTTGGTCAACAGTTAGTCACCAACTTGCGAAGCGTGGAAGCAGGTGCATATTCAGACCAGCCAGCTCCCAACGTCGTCTCGCGAAACCATCTAAGCACACTTGTCCAAAGCTGCGTGGAAGTACTGCAAAGAGAGTTTGCTTCCGTGAATGAGCTGCAATACAACACAATGACAAAGTTTGACGGGTTAGTTCGACTTTGGCGCGAATGTCAAGACCGAATGGACCGGTTGAGTTCGTTCATCGGAAACATGCACAATACCGCATTTGCAGTGTCACATCAGCGCGTAACTTGTGCCAGTGAGAAAAGCCAGGTTGTCTTGAGCTTCGAGGTTAGTCGCAACTACTCATTCTCTCTACACGTATTCCTTTCTTTATTGCTATACGCCATCCTTACTACCGAACCTAAGCATCGGTCATCTAATTGATTGCATTTGAGGGTAGACTTCTTCTGTATGCTGCCTTTCGACTTCTTTAGCTTCGCGTTTTTACTCTTATCCGATCCCAGTGGTCTTCTTTCCACAGAAGTTCCTACAAGATTGTTTGGACAGGAAGCAAGAGCTAGACGTTTGCATGAAAATTGCTCTGGAGGTGAAAGAACTGGCACCGGACTGTCAGATACCGGAGCAACTGGGACGATTGGGGGATCGTTACAAGAACGTCATGCAATCTGTTGAGGTACGTCAATTGTTAAGGCTTACAACTGAGCAAATCACTACGCTAATCAATTGAACTTGGACAGAACCTCAACAGTAGTCACATATCAGGGGTTTAAGGGCAGTGTTTCAATACTATTTAGATTGAACTGCAGATATGCAAGGCCTGTCAACATATATCTCCCGTTGTTAGCACTTCTTTCGCCAGAAGAATGGTAGGCGTTTTGAGAAGGTCCATTGTAAACTCGTCACAACTCTTCTCGATCATCATGCACATTGAAGGCAGTAGTCAACAGCCGTTCCTTTCGTATGACGAGTCATTCCTCAGCAAAATTGCTCGCTGCGCAGTGAACCACTGAAGATGTCACCTTAACAAGTAACGAAATGTCTGCAACAAAATCGCCCAGCTCAGAGAACCAATCAAAACTTAACCAGGCAGCTCGAGCTACAGGCATTCCGATTGATTGCAGATCCATCCTCAATATTTGATCTCAAAGTTTGAAAGGGAACGTTCCCTGCCTTGTTTGGGTTGGAGTATCATCAGACACATGCTCTTTGAAATGGTGGTTTCATAGTCCTAAACCGTATCTCCTACAACCAGGGCCTGGCCTCTAAGACTTGAACGCTCCCACTGATCTCGCTACTTATTGTCTACCCTGGCGGCAGACACCAGCTACAACTGGAAGATCATGATATTCTCAGCAATGTGCATGCACCTGACAGAACGGCGAAATAAAGATATCATTACATTAGTGTTGGTTGACGGCATCAGGTTCCGGATGTGCCAGTCACTGTGGCCTCCACGGGGACAGCCACAGGAAGCCTGCGCCTACAGATGGACCATGGGTGGTTTTCGCTGCACCACTTACAACACCATCCACACACCCGATATCCAGTGTAAACCCGAATAAATAAGACCGGGAGGCATGTGGATGGGAGCCACGTTCCATCAACGGAGCCGACACACACTCCTTCACTGACAAATACAGACACGCTGTATTTGAGGAAATAAACACACACAAAGTGGTGGACGGACTTTTAGTCCACTCCGAACTTAGTGCATAGAACCACTATCGAGCCTACCGCGGATACAAACCCGTGCACCCCGTCTCCTCCAGCAACGACCAACTGTCTCCTGAGCCAGTATAGACGAGGTAGTGGGTATTAGACAGTAGGCAACTTGTCAACATGCACATCAAGCGCATTCACACCGGAGATATCAAACAACAGTCAGTCACTTGAAATGAGAATAACAAATAATATATATCGAATAAAGCATACGGATATACCGATTTAACCCTTCACTAACGTAGCATGCGTAATATGTTGGCCATCAACAAATCCGCGCTAAGTGCAAGATGTCAGAAAGTATACTTTAAAAATGCCACAAACGCGAAAATGTTAGCAAACTTAACCACAATCAGCTTAGGCAACGTAAGAAAGTTCAGACAAAAGTTAAGATGAGGCAAAGAAAATGCATTGAGACACAATAACAAACCCATTATCTGAAATAAGTAAACTCAGCACGCAACAACACGGTTAGTAAATGGAATGCAGCGTACCTACCAAAGCTGCGCCGGTTCTGCTCACGTTCTCAGCAGGACCCGTCGTCGTTACGATGCTGGTCCCGAGTGGGCTCGCTCTTGGCTTACTAGGTCTGCCTGACTCAGGAACTCGCGACCCCACGTGCTACAGCACACTGCGCTCGACGTCGATGGAGTACACCCCATCGGCGCCTGTCGCTTCCGCAACTGCCGCTTTTTCTCTGCATGCACGAGGGCTTTCTCTTGCACCTCGGGAACGGCCTTCGTAATCAGCTCGCGCCATACCGATCAACCGCTTTAGATTCCCAACAGCTTAAATGAACATCAGGACGTGATATGCTTACCATAAATAATCCATGTATGGTGGGAACTCTATTCCGGCATGCACTATATATATATATATATATATATATATATATATATATATATATGGGTGTGTGTGTTGGCACGCACGTTGCCTTTGGAGCTCTATCAATGGTAACTTTGTAGGTTTTGTTTCAAAGTGGAATTCACCTTTATATCCCACCCAGCATAATCCACTGAGAAATCGTCGAAATTCGTTGATCACGGGTAGAATACATATTACGATCTGCCCACATAACATTGCAGCACAAGTCCACTGGGGACCTTCGTAACAAAGACACTACCCTGGTTATACCCCAATGCAAGAAAAATGTGCGGTCCAACTTGTTTCCAATCAGACATTATGCTCTGTGGAATCGGCTCCCAATCACAATCAAGTCGTTCAGCTTGTGCACTCAGCTGAGATGTGTTGCTGATGATGATAATGATGAGGTTGAGAGGCTTCCTCGACCTGGACACGAGTACATGTTGTTCCGGGGTGATCAGCTGCTGATCTTTGTATTGAAGATCCAGTTGTCTGATGGGTAAATACAATATTTTACGCCATGTAAGTAATTCTCAGTGCTTACAATATCTTCGAATTGAACCAGTGCCTTCCACCTTCTCATAAAACACAATCTTGTAGGGCATATACATTGCCAGAAACAAAAATGCATGTCGCCCATAAGCTGTGCCGAATATGGGCGCAACTTCGCACGTGAAGAGAATTATACCTAGTATTATTATTACTGTTATTGTATTAAATATGCAATGCCGACGATTCCTGGAAGGTTGAGACGAGCTTCTACTGCTTTTCCGAATGTGTAGTGACTGTCTGAGTATAGCTGTGACGAATCTCCATCGAAAAGGAAAATGGTCGAAAAGTCGGGTGTTTGTAAAATGGGATAAACTACAATTTACTGGGTCATTGAAGTTGGCATATTATGTACAGAGGAAAATTACTTTTAAAAATATAGTTTAACTGGGGCACAACTCAAAGGAACGTACAACAAAGTTATAAGCCATGGTGGAAGTAAAGGAGGTTCAAACTGTTTTTGTACGCACAACTCCGGCTCGATGTGGCAGATATGGATTGCTTCCGCTATAGTTATGAGGTGCTCTCGGTATCTGTGCCAGAAACGCTCACTGAGAGTATAAATGATGCTGAAGTCGTTTTCCCCCCCTGCGTGACCGCACTCTAAGAGATGCGAGAATGTAGAGCTGTTACAAGACCTCTCTTCGGCTCTAAATTCACTTCGGAATGTGTTCGCGAATCCTATGAGATAGGTGCCTCATAGTTCGACCCACATATCGTGCCCCGCAGGAGCACGAGTGCTGATAGACAAGCAGTGATCTAGTCACCGAAGGCAGCCTGTCTTTCAAAGGCATGACGAATAAAGGTTTGTTGTATTATACTATGAGTAGGCCAGCCGCGAAATATGTCTTTTCAACAGCTTGGTACAAGCGTTCGGGTAGGACATTAACTGGTGTTGTCACCTTTGAAGAAAAATGTACAATTTGTTCTTTCTTGGGTATATTTATCCTCCCTGGTTTTACCTTGCGTTCTTTCAAATGTTTGAGGATGAATTTATTTCGATACCCATTCCCTTTTAAGGCGTCACTTAGTCTCTGCACTTTCTTGGTGATGGTGTCTGGTGTGCAAATTCTGTGTGCCCGGTTGGCAAGAGTACGGACTAAATTTCGTTTGTGCTGCAGTGGTACCGTACTATAGTTGATGTACTGTCCGAGTTGCTTTTCTGTGCACTGCTCCGCTGCGCGATCCATCGGTGTTTCTGATGATATCAACGTCCAGGAACGGTAGTCGGTTTCCAGACTCGTGCTCACAAGTGAATTGTAGGTTCTGATGCCCATCGTTAAAGGGTTCTAACGTCTTCACAGCCTGCGCTTTCGATTTGCAAGAGTATAAATGTGTCGTGCACATTAAGTATATACATCGCGACTTTGTTGCTGTGCCTTCTTAATGAGTTATGCGGTCACACAAGGACGGAAAACGACTTCAGTGTCATTTATACTATCCCTAAATGTTTCTCGCGCGGATTCCGGAAGCATCTCTTATCTATTGCCGAAGCCATTTATATCCGCCACCTTAAGCCGGAGTTGTGCATTCAAAAATACTTTGTACGTCCATTACTTCTACCTTGGCTTAACACCTGTTGTACGTTCCTTTGATTTGTGCGTCAATTAATCCATAGTTGTGAAAGTTATTTGCCCCTGTACATAAAATAAAAATTCGCCGATTTTAACAAACTACTCAGATGCACAGCAGGTTTTCATCCGATAGCGTGCAACGCGCACGTTCAACACCGAGGTTCTTAACGCAGCTTTCGTGCTGTTGGTCTGAGCAATTCCATGAAACACAACGCACCGTGTCGCAAGTCTATAGCCTCGTACCGGGTGCCTTTGAAGCTCCAGTGGTAATTTCCTTTCCCTAACATCACCAATGGGTTGTTAATGAAACAGAACGCTTGTACTCGAACAATGAAACACAGTAAATTGATAACTATAGGATTAACAAGAATCATGATCGAAAATTAGTACATGTCTAAGGATTCTTTTCTGGGTCTCTCATCGTCCCATAAAAGCGATTCATACGGCTGATGCTAATACCACGGCCAACAAGCGGTTACCGAGTTGCCTGATTGTTATCTGTGCTACTTACTTTGGTTTACTCTTTGATGTTTTACTATTCCTTTTGTTCAGTTAGCCTCTCATCAATAGCCAACTCTAACTTACCGATTTGACTGTTCAAACGACTTAGAAATCAATCCCCCGCCCGGGTTAACGCTTACCACACATAAACGGTGTTGTGCAAACGTTTGGGTCTGCTAAGAGTTTATCCGAAAAGAATTCTTAACCCCACACTGATTTCTGGTTCTGATTCTTATTAAGGAATTGGGAATATATGCTTTATGAAGATCAGCTTTGCCCATGATTCCTTCAAACTATGTGATACACTGTGCCAAGCGCTTGTTGCGTGCGTGCATGCGTGCGTACGTGTACTGCGGCTTTTGGCCTATGTGCCATAGCTATGGATTGGTGTTTTTGGTTTAGCGTGCGACTCGCACGGCGGCCGTCATGGGTTCGATCCCCACAAGGGACTGCGAGAATGTACGCCAATGACGGGTTCTATTAGGTCGAAACGATAATCTGGTGCTTCTCCGGTTATGTAACTCACCTAGGCGGCTTGTAATGTAATTGCGATGAGTCAAGTACAATCAAAGCCCAATCCATCTAATCATCAGTAATCAGCAACTAAGCCCTACTAGTCGTCAAAAGCTATGTAAATTCACGGCACTGACTAGACATGTTCTGACCTGGACAACCAACCACTGTATTCTGCACTTACGGAAGCTTGCATAGCAGTGGAAGCCGGGTCGGGCCATATCGCAGTTCGATTTCAATCCCTGATGGTTGGCCATCATCCCCCATGGCTTAGTGGTATACGCTGCTGGCTAGTATTGCGAACCACTGACGGTCATTGGTTCTATCCGCACAGGGAACCGATGGAATGCGCGCCACTGACGAGTCCCAATAGGACGAAACGGTCGTCTCGCTCTTTTGCGTATTTGTGGCCCATCTCTGCGGCTTGTAATATAATTGCGATGAACCAAATAAAAGCACATGACTTAAGTCCGTACGGCGGGCCTTTACCCAGTACCAATGATTGAAGACAGCAATGCTACCCTCTCATGTGGCCAACTTTTTACCAAATTAGACCCGAGTCATGCCTACCAGCAGATCGAACTCGACTAGGACTCATGTGCCTACATCACTTTGGGTTATTTGCTTGCACACGCATGCCTTTTAAAACAAGCTCTACGCCAGCTATCTTCCAAGGTATTATTGACTCATTGATGAAGGACATGCCAAATACACGCGCCTACTTACTTGATTACTGGACGCACGTAACTACCCACAATTTGATCGGAGGCAGCCGCGGTTGTTTTCGGAACTTTTCGGTTTCATCAATACATACTCGGTCGACCTATTGTGATTTACACGGATAATATACCTCTTGTATCACTTTTTGGCCAAGAACAAGGGATTCAGCAATTGGCCTCATCCAGGATGCTGCATTGGTCCCTGATTCTCTTTGCATATGCATGCCAAATTCCATGCATCCCTGGACAGCAAATTACCACTGCTGATGCTCGCAAACGGCTTCATTTATTGGAAATACCATCTGGAGAATTCGCTCCGCTGGAACTCGTGAATCCAATCCAGCAGCTTAACAATACTCCAGCTAACGGAACAGACGTACACTGAGAAACCCATAGAGACCCTATATTAGCACTCATGAAACGTTACGTTTAAGTCAGGTGGCCAGAAAATACAGCCACGGGACTCATGCATTTTTGCAACAGATTGACCGAAAACGGTTTCTGCAATGGATGAGCACTGTGGAGAGCACGGGTTGTAGTCTCTAAGGGGCTGCTTTCAGTTATCCTGGATGAACTGCATGATACCCACCCTAGATTCGTTAAAATAACGTCCCCAATGTGCTTTTATGTATGGTGGCCTGATTTAGATAGAGATATTGTGTCTAAAGTTGCGAGTTGCGTACTTTATCGAGGTAATCGCAAAGCAGCAATCCATGTGCCAATGCAACCTTGGAAATGTCCAGAAACACCATAGAAACTTGGTCACCTAGACCCTTCCGATCCTTTCGGAGGTCAGGTGATTTTGTTAATCATTGCTGTCCATTCCAACTGCATTGATGCCCACATTATAACTACAATGAATTCAGCGAACACAATAGTAAAATTTCGCACGACGTTTGTGACCTTCAGTCTTCTGGAAGCGCTAGTGTCGGATAATGGAACAACATTCACTAGTGTCGAATTTTCTGTCTTCCTTACCTTCAATGGCATTAGATGCGTAACTACTGCGCCTTATCATCCATCGTCAAACAGTTTGGTTAAAAGCTGTGTAGGCGGTGAAGAATAGGTTACTGTTGCAACGAGCAGCCCCGCTGCGTATACGTCTGGACCGTGTCCTTTTCGCTTATCGGAACATGGCAAACGAAACCACCGGTAGAAGCTGTGCAGAATTAAGGTTCGGCCGTCTTTTGCTTACACGGTTGAATTTATTGCACGGTACCTTTGGTTCGGAGGTTTACGAAAGACAATAACAGGCCAAAAAACGCTCTGAAATCGGCAGCAGAGACAGACTCGTAGAAGAATCTGATCCTATCCCTTGACCTACTAGTTCCGAGTGATAACCAGTCGTTTTCAAAACATCCAACGGGAAGACCATTGAAGCAAAAATTTAGGACTTGGATTTGTCAGGTACCTTTTGCACTACGTGTGACCGAGACCACCGACCTCGGAAACAAGCGGTGAGGAGGGAGTGCAAACACCGACGCTGATCGATTCACACGTGGCCGACCATGAAGCGCCGCTCCAAACACCTCTACGTCGCCCTAGCCGCCAAATCCGGCCAGTGGATCGTTTCCACCCCGGATAGCTCAAGCGACGGAGGGAAAGGGTGCTACATGTGTCAATCAGTTGTCGCGTACCTGCTTACGTGTATTTGTACTACAGCTGTTGGCCTGTCTGCCATAGCTACAGATTGGGGATTTTGGTTCAG
The DNA here is from genome assembly GCA_944474145.2 of Dicrocoelium dendriticum. Taxonomy (NCBI): domain Eukaryota; kingdom Metazoa; phylum Platyhelminthes; class Trematoda; order Plagiorchiida; family Dicrocoeliidae; genus Dicrocoelium; species Dicrocoelium dendriticum. The sequence continues at coordinate 71,504,799 of OX104067.1, read as the reverse complement.
CGTCCATGTGACTCACACAAATATCGTCTTCATGGCATTTCTCTTTTGTGTAGTTGTTCTTGCCGACTAATGAAATCACCGTCATACTACGCAGCTGTGTTTTCTGATTTCCTCTCTGCATAACAATAATTTTGCTAAACTATCACTCTGAACTTCTCTCCGCACGATATCGATGTTCTGGCTGTTGAAGTGGATAATCAACGGCGCCCCGTTTGCTCCATCGAGTTGGGTGGATAGGGATGAGAATGCTACTATCCAAGCCTTCCCGTCTTCTTATCCTCCTCTCGCGCGTTTTCATTCTTATCGTCCCGTTTCAACTTCAGTTTTATCCCCTCTGATTTTAACTTCCAAATTCATGGCCCTCTCCCACTATACATCCATGATCGTTTGTTTTCTACTTTCGACACACACGCAATAGTAAGGCATCACTCCGCTCCAGTCGATAAGTCCATGTTCAACCAAGCGGACAGGGTCAGTTCATCCGTTTCTATTTGGAGTCCACGCTTCTCGGTAAAACTGCCTTCCGTCAACTTAAGCAATTTGTTTCAGGTTGGCCAACAGGCAGCAGCTGCCCGAACACTAGAGTCCCCAATGATCGATATTTGCTGTTTATCGGAAACTCGCCTGCAAGATTCGAGCTCTGCGCTCACCCTGCGATCCCCAACAAGCAAAACTGGCGACACTTTCTCATCGCGTTTGTCCAGAGATGACGCGGTCTCAAATTCCGGCTAAGTCGGTATGAGCATCGCTCTGAGTCCCGTGCTGCAGCTGCCCAGTTAGGTCGGATCCCAATCAACAGTCAGGTGTTCGTCGTCAGATTGGCTGACTCGTTCAAAGCTTCGAAGTCGCGCACAGATAAAAGAGGTTTGTATGTCATTGCAGCCTACGGCCCTACAAACTGTAGCGCTCACTCGGTGAAAGATGACTTCTATCACCAACCGAACTAGCACCTCTGTTACATGAATAGTATTGGTGTGTTACTGCTGGCTGGTTATCTTAACACCCGAGTCGGAAAACGGTTCACAGATGAGCTACATCTGGGTGGCCAATACGGTGTAGGCTCTTGTAACGATAACGATTAGCAGCTGCTACACCTATGTGAAGTTGCTTGTCTAGTTCTCACGAGCACTAATCTCCGACACAGCACCCACCAGAGTGCGACATGGCGCCCCGCAGCCTCGTCCAGTCATGGATGCAAATCGATCACATCACGATCGGCTGTCACTGGAGAGGTTGTGTCCAAAACTGTCGCTCGATTTTGAGCACGAGCATGGACTCTGTCCACGCACTCGTTTGTATGAATCTTTGAGTTCGCTCCCGACAACGCATGCGGCGACGCTTTGAGTGCACAGCTACGTGTCTACTGGCGAAGCCAATTCTTCTAGATGCGTATCAATGTAGGCTGGCATTCGACCTGAGTAAGCGCTCTATAAACACGGTAGAGAACCACAGGTTGCATATTCACCAGGCCTTATTAGCAGCAGGCATGGCTTCAGGTGGCAAATCAAATTGCCAACCTGGACATAAGACCTCTACGAAGTCTTGGGAAGTTCTGTATGCTTGCCGACGATTCTGGCAAAAGCGAACACAACCAGACGCGTAAGTAACTCAGGGTGAAATCCTATGCTAGCGTGAAGAGAGACTGCGACGCCTGGTTGCCTCCTCGTGCTTCGGAGATGCAAGTGGCGGCTGCCCGCGTTAACCATCGCAAGTTACTTCGTGCGTTACGCGAAACGGGCAGAAAGAGACCTGGTATTAGCAAGACTTTATGCGACGAGAGTGGAAAGCCAATCATTAGAATGAATAGAACAATACGAAGCCAAATGTTGAAGATGGTACCATTTCGTGCCCTCTGTTCACTTGCAAACGCCGCGACGTTGGTGTGTCTACCTGTAATTTGCGGCCATAATAGTTGACTATTTGAAAAGATTGGCAAGCTTCTGTTTCGGAGTTGTGTGCAATCAGAAATCGCTCCCGTTTCTACATATATGGTATTAGTAATCGCTTGTACACAGTAACGTTGTACATTTACGGCCTAGTTGTTTTACTTCAGCGAATACGGGATACTTAACAAATTTAATGTGTCGGCTGCACGTCGTAACGGTGCTTCGCTGCCACGCGACCACCACCAGTCGCGCGTGGGCCGAGTATGTCACGAGTACACCCGCCCCTACACGGATTCGAACCTGCGAGGTTATGATTGCAAGCCAGGCGTGCAGACTACCCGGACACTGGCTGAGGCCGAAGTTGCAGTTGCTACCCCAAATGTTGATACCCGGTCAACAGAAAGTGATGTAGACAGCATTGATGCAGTGATAAATGTCCTCAATGCTGATGCAGATGCACGCGAATTTGAAGAATTGGAAAGGCAACCACTTCTTCGCATGATAATAAGCACATTAACCGATGTTACGGATGTCTATCTATGGCATGTTAAGAGTGACTATGAAGTGCACACTACACTTGTTCGGCTGGGATCCACTGCTGTGCAAGATTTCGATCATGAATTCGAAGAAGTTGTTCGACCGGGAACGAATACTGAGGGTGAACCTGGGAAGCTAACAACGAACTGCACATTTTCGTGCATTGTGAAACAGAGAGCAGAGATTGCGAACATGAATGGCATATTCTCCGTCCAAATAGTCCCTCTTTGGCTTCTACTGCAGGTTGTACTCGACGGGACAGTCTAGTTTTTCGGCTGATAATGGTTACATTAATTGATGGACCTTAAATCTAAATGTACATGTACCCAACTCTAGTAAATCGGATGCTCAAGTATTCCTCCACTGGAACGAACTTGAGATCGGGCTGGTCGTAGGAAAGCCGCATGATTAAATGAAGCAAACACTTGTCGAAAATGAAACAGATAGGTGGCGTGAAAGTCTAGCCACAAACCTGAATATCGTCAAGTTTATTGCCAAGCTGAACATGGCATTGCGTATCCCCGATCCAATATCAAGGATGATAAAGGAAGGTGAATTTGTTGGTCGGATATGACCTTGTTCTTCACGAACGTTTGCTGACAGTTCAGCTGGACACAAAAATCAGCACTTCGTATTTGTCTCCTGAAGTTCAAAATAATTTATGAATATTCTGGTAAAGCAGACAAGAAAGAAAATTACAGTGCATGTCATGACAAGCAACTATTTTGCTTACTTTTTGTTAGCACTCCCGATGTTTCTCACAAAAATCACTTGATTGAGGTGTAGTGTTAGTTGAAGATAGATAAAAATAATGTGAAGGTTGAGTCGTTTCTCCACTTCATTGTGATCAACAGCAAAAGTGCAGAACAAATTTCAGGACTGGTTTTGAATGAACTGGAGATGGATGGAATTCGGACTGATAACTACCGTGGCAAGGGACTTGCCAATGCTGCTGTTATGGCGGGCTACCAATCGGGTGTCCAGTGACGCATCTGTGAAATTAACCCAAAAGCTATTCGTTTGTGTAATGCACAAACCATTCCCTTAATCTGGCCTGTGCACATACAGCTTCTGCGACGGTTCAAACTGTCACATTTTTGGTACAATGGACCGGATATTCTTGTTCTTTTCTGCATCTACATACCGCTGGAACGTTTTGATTCAAGTGACCGATCTAAGTATCAAGCTGGCTTGTGTAGTTGAGCAGACGCTGTAAACGTTGTGATGAAGGAACACTCGGAAATCGTCACTGCTCTGGTACAGCTCGCCGAGGAACGAAAAAATTCGACCACAAGATCAGATGCACCTTTAATTCTCATCACGGTACAGTCGCTTCTGTTTATTTTGTTTTTGCTTGCTTGAACATCTGTTCTCCCAGCAAGCAATGACGCACAGCAATATCTTTAAACCAAAGGACTGGATCTGCAACAAAGCTTTGTTAAGCTCACAGATGTGCCTTTTACAGCACAGACAGAAGATGGTGGACAGTGCAGTGAATGCATCTCGAACACTGTGCTCCGAATTGGGGATAAGCAAGGAGCGTCGAATTCGTCCTAAACAACAAATGGGTATGGAAGAATCGTTTGAAACGAGAAATGATGTCTGTCATTGGCAGGTTGTATGGGAAGATATATCGCAGATTTTAGCAACTTCATGACCTTGCAAAGAGATATGTGTTCTTTACGCTGTCAAATCTGCTTGATGATAACTATCAGTATTTACTTAGTGAATTTGAGGAGGATATAGAAAAAGAGTAGTTCCGTGGCGAAAGGAGCTCGCAGTATTTTTGGAAAGCTTTTGGAAAGCTTCTGGAAACGACAAAATCTGAGACTGAGACTGTAGTTAAGAGCAAGTAGAAAGGTTTCTGTGCAACTCTATCGAATTACGAAAAATCAAAAACATTTAGTTGTGAATCATCAGCAGTTGTGTCTAGTCCGTTAATCGTTTATCCTTGTTCGGTTAGGAATTTGTACTAGTGTCATTATTTCCGGGCATACGATGTCTTCTTTTGGCATTGTATGTGCACCGTTTCACAAAAGCACAATTTTCCGATATAATCGTCGATACGCTTTTTAAAACACTTCACAGAATCGGCCTCTAATAATCCTTTGGGTAGTGTATTCCATAGGTTTACGATTCTTCGTTCGATACAAATCTGATGTGGACCCTTTGAACTTTTGAGCTTCATACATAGATATCACCTTAGAGAACCTGCACCGAATATTGTGATCTTTTTGCGCACCTTTCTAACCCGGACTATTAATGTTGCCAGCTGTGAACGTTCTTTCTCCAAACGCAAGCTTATAAAGGACTTCCTACGAACAGCCATGAGCCAGATAAAATTTAAGAATTTGGCAGTTCTCTCCATAGAGAGGGAACTGGCCGATGGACTGAATTTCTACACTGTTATCGATAGTTTTACCGCATTTGAAGCACGAAAAGCCTATTTGTAAATTTCGCACACGATCTCTGTAAGAATACAAGTGTCCTCACTTGCAGCTGCCCCACAAAAATCCATCGCTGATTGTTGCTCTCTAAAACGAAATATTGTAGGGCTGTTCATAAATGTGAAGGTCTACGAGTTTACAACTTTCAGGGGAGGCAAAATCTTACAACCGCCCTGGGTGGCAAAAGTAGTTTCTACGCCACTGTCACACCAGAGCGAACCTGAAATCATATGATAATTGCAAGACAGCCGAAATCCCTGTGAATATCTGGAAAATGCTATCCAACCAACGGACATCAATCGCTTATTCTCACATTCCTGACGATTACAAACAGTCAAAAATGCTGCGGCACATTCACAAACACAAGCAACACAGCTACACGTGTACACAATTCGTTGGCAGCATCCGGTTTCGGATTTGCCTGTCACTGTGGCCAGCCACTGGACGCCTGCGCCTACAGAGGGACCATGGGTGGTTTGCGCTGCACTACTCACAGCTGCATCCACACACCCCATATCCAGTGTAAACCCGAAGGAATAAGACCGGGAGGCATGTGGGTGGGAGCCACGTTTCATCAACGGAGCCGGCCCACACTCCTTCACAGACAAACACAAGCGCGCTGTATTTGAGGGATCAAGCGCACACAAGGTGGTGGCTGAACCGTAGTCCGCTCCACACTGAGTGCATGCAACTGTACTTCGAACCTAGCACGGCCACAAGGACCGTGCACCTTGTCCCCTCCGACAACGACCAACTGTTTCCTAGAGCCAGTATGGACAAGGTAGGGGGTAATAGACAGGTAGGCACCTTGTCAACATGCACATCAAGCGTAGCCACACCTGGGATGTCAAACAACAGCCAATCACTTGTGTGAAAGATAACAAATAAAATAAATCGAGTAATGCATAAGGAAACGGTGACACAAATCTTAAATTAATGAGCATATGAAATAAGTTGTTTACAAAAGAATCCGAGATAAGTTCACGAGGTCAGAAAGTATATTTTACGGGAGTGCCACAAACACGAAAATGTTATCGAAATTAACTGCATTTGGCTTAAACGACCTGTGCCTACGTTCTCTGCAGGACATATCGTCGCTTCGGTGGTGGTCCCGAGTGGCCTCGCACTTGGCTCACTAGGCCTGCCTGACTCAGGCACCCGCGACCGCATGTGCTACAGCACCATGCGCTCGATGTCGATGGAGTACAATCCATCGGTGCTTGCCGCTTCCGCAATTGCTGCTTCTTCTCTGCATGTATGAAGTCTTTTTCCCGCACTTCGGCAACTGCCTTGGTGATTAGATCGGGCCATGCAGTCCGATCAACCGCCTTCGATTCCCATGACCTGCAATCAAGATTAGAACGTGAGAGGCTCACTTTGATCATGTCCTGGTAACGTAACTTTGGTTTCCCCACATGCCGCTTCATACCCAATTTATTGGCGGCATCCGGTTTCGGATTCGGCTGTCACTGTGGCCAGCCACTGGACGCCTGCGCCTACAGAGGGACCATGGGTGATTTGCGCTGCACCACCCACAGCTCCATCCACACACCCCATATCCAGTGTAAACCCGAAGGAATAAGACCGGGAGGCATGTGGGTGGGAGCCACGTTTCATCAACGGAGCCGGCTCACACTCCTTCACAGGCAAACACAAGCACACTGTATTTGGGAATCAAGTGCACAAAAGGCGGTGGCTGAACCGTAGTCCGCTCCACACTGAGTGCATGCAACTGTACTTCGAACCTAGCACGGCCACAAGGACCGTGCACCTTGTCCCCTCCGACAACGACCAACTGTCTCCTAGAACCAGTATGGACAAGGTAGGGGGTAATAGACAGGTAGGCACCTTGTCAACATGCACATCAAGCGCAGCCACACCGGGGATATCAAGCAACAGCCATTCACTTAAAACGACAAGATAAAATAAAACAAATCCAATAATGCATACTGATACGGTGGCATAACTCTTCGCTAAATTAGCATATGAAGTATGTTGGTTAGCAACAAATCCGCGATAAGGAAAAAATGTCCACAAGTTACTTAAAAAATGCTACAAACGCAACAAAGTTACCGAAGATAAGCGCAATTAGTGTAAGCAACGTGGCCAGTTTATAGAAGAATAGTCAGGTAGGTAGAACAAACCAAATAAGGTGGAATGACATTTAGCCAGCTTAAAAACACCAAGTTTAAGTTGGTTTAGCCCAACTGCGGTGAAGAAGCATCAAGAATGCAACATACGTATATACACTCACACACACATCTATTGTCATGCCAAACATGCATTTTTGTACATTTTTGTTCACGCTATGTAAGCTTAGCATGATCATGCCTGTAAAGGTGTGCCTCGCATTGTCGAGAATAAAAGTTTCGCTATTTATATGGGATGAGTTGGTGTGTCAGACAAGTCCGCCTCGCATGGTCGGCGAACTGCACATGAACCGCAAATAGATCATTGGGTGAGAGTGATGTTCACGGTCAGAGCCGCGCGACGACGTTGCACTTTTAAGGCACCAGATAGCCTGGCTTAACACATTTCTCTTGCCTTGTTGACTTTTTGTCCCATTTTTGTTAACTTATTTTAGTCTACGTTGAACCGACTTCGTCAGGCTGCGGAAATGCACGGAAGATACGATCAAACTTTGGCGGAAGCAAGAAACTGGTTGGGTACCATTACGGTCAAATTGCCTTGGTGTACGACTGATTCTGCGGTACCTAACAGTCAAGCCGAAGTGGAACAAAACTTGACAACTCATCGGGTAAATAGGTGGTCTGATCGTGTTTCCTCTGTGGCACTCTACATGTGTGCGTAGAATCTCCATCAGGTGTTTTGTTTATTTTGTGTCATAGTTCCAGCGAGCCTAATGATTACAGTGATGTCAAACTACTTTAGAGCTTACAAACTGTCTTCCTTCTGTTGCGAACCCACTATGCGTTTGTCCATCGGCTGATTCGTCCACTCTCCCTTTCAATTATGAAGCAAGGGTATCGATCCTGCATGTTCCCCAATATGCCTCACCTCTTCTGCGCAGACCTACGTCTATTTAACCTCGAAGATGAAGGGTGGATAATGGCCTGCACTGTGAAACCACTAGCAGCCTATCTTACGTTTCATTTGTACGCAGGGACTTTCCACAGGTGTCGAACCGAGATTTAATTTATTACCGTCAAATGCGTCCTAGGGAAGCGACGTGAATGCTCACACTCTTGCAACTGGGCTTGCACCAGTCCCCTCGTTCCTTTATACCCGCAATTGAGTGTCCCACATATAAAGCGACCATTTCTTAGCAGTGGCTGCTTGGTTAAAATGGTCACCGGAGGGTAGACCGCATTAGCTCCAGTTGCCCATTTCACGCGAGATTAAAACGCGATTTTTCTCTGCAGTTGTATCGTAAACCACGAAGCAAAAATGAATATCAGTGTTCAGTGAGGGTTATGTTACATTTTCCGTTCCTTCTCCATTTCATTTTCGTTCCTTCTCCCCTTCAGCTTGTTGCTGAGGAACTTTCGCAACGTGCAAACACCACTTTGGACTCACTATGTCAGCTGGCTGACCAGGTAATGCGTACATCTGACACAGAGGTACAATCGACCATCGCCGGCGAAGTTGGTGCATTTCGACAAACCGTCCACCAGACGACACTTCAAGTTACACAGTCTCAGCACGTTCTGGAGGCTCAACTTGATCGATTGAATCGCTGGTCGACCGCCCACGCCGAGGCCACTCAAGCGATGCATTCGTTATCACAGAGGTTTGCACGTTTCGTCTCGGAATTAAAGCAGCGGCAACAGACAAGAAGACAAGGCCATCTTGACATCCACTCGGCTAATTAGTTTGAAACAAGCTGAGACAGCCGAACTAGAAGTAAGACTTTTTGATTCAATGTGACGTGCAGTTGTTTCCTCTCAAAGCGCACCACTATCCACCGATTGTGGTTGTATATGTAGCTGCTACATACGTCCGTTTCTATTGTCGTTCTCTTTTCTAAGTTTGAAGTAGGTCGAAGCACCGATTACTCGTAACTAGTCGTTTTAGTGACATTTACTCCGTCTTGATCACTCAAGCGGTTAGGATATTTTTCGTGACAATGGTAACTAAGTGGCCCTTTTGAAGGGCCCTGGACCACTTATAGCAAACTTTCAGTACAACATATTCATTTCATGACGAGCGAAAGCTCATTTGGCGTCAGAGATTTGCTACTGCGAGTGAAAGGTCCTACCTGTGGATCCGCGCGCACCGTGCTTTCTCTCTCGTACTTATACCAGACGTGCCCTTATGTTAGGCTTAGAACCAACCCAAACCCAGGGTTTGGAAAACCGAAGACAGATGACGCCACGGAACTGTATCCAAATTGGTACTGTGTCACAAATGGCGAACCAACATCATTCTCCTAGTCGAGTGCGCAATTGACTACAGATTGGCATGCACAGATTTAGCATGTTTTCACCGAAACCCACGAGTCATGTGTTTTTGTGTAATAGAACATTGTTTTTGTCTCTTGGCTCACAAAACATACCACAGTTACGAAAGCTCGCCTCCTATAAAGTCACACACGTTTCAACTGTCAGATATAGTGGTTTGTGTTATTGGCAGATACGTTCTTGCCCGGTGTATTTTGTCCGGTTTGGCGTTCAATTCGCCAATACCCTTTACTTGGCCAGTAACGCGTGTTCTGGCACACAACGGCACACTAGTCCGGAGTCTGTGGGAACCCATCTCAGTAGGATCACCTCTCACGACCATGACACCTTCCTTCTAGCAATGCACTCCTTCAGGCAGAGTTTCACTTGAACTCTTCGGCTTTTCCCCGAGGTTTATTGTTTGCTGTTGAACTACCTGTCATGTGGCTGGATTGCCCCATAAAATCTAGATTGGGTCTACGGACATCTGCCATTTTCAACATTGGGATCACATCCGAAGTGGAGAGTTTCTGTACTACTGAAGTGTTTGGAAATTCCCCGTGGTCTTTAAATTTTTTATTATCCTGGATTTGTAAAAATTTATGTTACGGGTTATTTTGACATATTTATGAGTCTACTTCAGTCGAAAGGATTCATTCCAATTTCAAACCTTAAGCTCATTTTGTGTAAAGTCGCTAATTGCGTCTGCAGTGAACACCACACAACGAGCGGTTATCTGCTCAGGGTTGGATATCGTTCGTTGTGGTGCAACCATCGACGATTCCATGATACTGCTTCTTGAGAATCCAGCTGTGCGGGCCCATAGCATTAGTCTGCGGTGCCGAATGTCACTCCTGGGTCGTTTCCTTTTTAGTCAGGAACTAAACTGGATCCCCTTTCGGATAAATTCTTCAGAACATCTTTCAAATGGTAAGGAACAAGCATCGTAGCATTTTATGACTGAAACGGTTTTATCTTTGGAGACGCATCATGAACAAGCCATCACTGTAAGCTTAGCATGTTGGGCTTGCTTGAACTGTTAAAATAAGGGTACTGGCACAACCATGATCCTGCGGTCATACTCCAAGGTTGTCGACTTGGCTCGCCACTTTCATACATGATCATGTAGCCGCGTGTCGAGTCGAAACCTGAGGAATCTAACACGTCTTTGGTTACGAATCGGCTTCCGTTGCTTAGGCAGTTACTCTTAATCAATCTATTGTCGTAAACACGCAGTAATCATCAGCTGGTGCCCAGAGCAGCGAAGCTTCCGTGGTAGGACCACTTCGTACATAACTTCTATGCGGTAATATTTTCACCTCGACTTTCTGAGCCTAAACTCTCCATGACAATTATGTAAGGTGAACATGCCTTACCTTGTTTCTCACTCTCCGAAGCACTGCTTCCTCCGCACTTCTTTTATTTCACATTTCGCAGCAAATGCAATACACTGTGGACAATGTGAAGGCCCCACTGGTACGATTAAGGCAAGCGGCCGCAGACCTCTCCGCGATCCAACCACAAGCTGATCACATTGGTCTGGTAGAAGCGATGGAGCGTAAACTTACAAAGGTGGAGAAGGAACTTGAGGTATGATTCGATCTCTGCGCTTGTCGATGTGTGACTCTTATCGTGAGCCATCAATCGGGTTACTCGTCAGGTTCCCGTTGGAAGGAATAGCTGTTTACCTGGCTGCGTGATTCACCGAATCCGTCCTAGTCTGCATGAACCCGTTTTGATTGATGCTAGCCTCAGCATTGCGATACGCATCTATAGGTCTGTACACGACTCATTTCCATAGGTTAGACTTAACACTCTGTTGTACCGTCTCACGTATTCCCACGTGGTTTCCTGTACTTTGCGCAACAAAGCAGTAGACCATCTGTCTCTTTCGTCGGCTACGATGCGTATTCAAGTTCACCGATCTCGTCACTTTCTTTTCTTCAGGTTTGCGTTTCTAAAACACGTGCGGCTTGCCAGCAGCTAACGGAGTTCGGAACACAGATAAGCAAGGTGGAAAGCGGGATTCTCTCGTTGTCCCTCAAGCTGATGGCTGTCCACGCAACAGAGCCAGATGGTCCTCGAGGTGTGATCCGGCTTGGCATGGTGCTTACCGAATTGGGCAAGCAGTTGGAATTTTATCAAGTACAAACTCTGCCCCAGCTGATGACACAGGCAGCTAGGTGTATGGTTAGCGTAGTGTATGAGCAACACGCTGATGCCGCAATGCAAGCCCTCACTCTCGCCCCTGGCGGTGGCGAGGCATGCAGTGCGGAACAAGGGAACTCGACACACAATGGCACAGCAACGGACAATGTCGGTCCGAGCCAAGAGGATGGTCCACTTGGTCTGAATCCTTTCCAAATGGAAATCACACAAATGAAGGCCAGTTGTGAGGATATAGGTGACATGCTGAATCAGATAACAGTGAGTGCCCGTCAGACTTCGATTTCGCTTGGTCTTCTACATTATCGTTTGTGCGTACCGAAGTAAAATCTTTTCATTGGAGAATGGGTGTCGACCGTTGGGTAATATAAGCGGGTTCGGTATTGGAGTTGCACGCACCTAGCGTTCGATTTTCATTTGGCTGGTCGTTGTCTAACCAGTTAACCTATGTGAAGGAACTGGATCACTTGCTGATTAACGCCGACATCTAGCTATATTCATTCATTTCCCACATGATGTTTCACAACTTTGTTCTCCTTTCAGGCTCATCTGTTCGAGCAGCAAAGACGCTGGGCCAGCCTTGTCTCAGTCATTTTCCGAGTGGCAGAGTATTTGCAAAATGAATTGCCTGCTTGGTGGGCCAAGCTTCCGAGTTTACCAGATCTGGGAAACTCGTCACACTCTCGGCTGGAACCAATCACCGACGAACTTTCTGGTCTATCAACTTTGACAAGTTCAGAAGCATCAGATCAACTTGCCTCATCAACATCTCCCGAACGGAGCCGACCGACCATCCGGATGAACGCCCAGGGAGTTCAATCTCAGCTCACCAGTGCAGATGCTGCCATCGCGCGTTTAATGGTGTGTTTTTTCTCATTTGTGGTGGGTATTTTTATTATTGTACTAATATTGCTAACCGTGACGGCATCTGTCCCAGATGGTTTTTCGTCTCTTATTTGGTGTCTTTAACACTGCAGCACTGCTAAACATGTCGGTGCATCCCCATCGTCAAAGTTAACTTGGAAACAGAAGAGGGCAGACAAGAGGGTTGCCTATATGACCCAAGAGTATTTATTTAAGGTCACCTCAGCAAAGCTCTCGTTCAGTGAACCTGATGACTTTTTCCAGGCTCTTACATCGGGACATGCCTCCACTTAGATATTTTCGTTCTGTTTTATAGATTATCTCACAGGAGCTTGCCGCGGAGATGTGCCGTTGTCAGTCATCCCTTGGACGACCTCTTACTATTCCGATCACCCTGCACTCGATGATGAAACAGATCAATTCGTCTACCGCGCTTACCGATATTCTAACGGAAACCGAAGCACAATTTCAGCAGTCTGGCCGAAAAAGGCTTAAACATGAAGCGCCAAGTGGTACGGAGCTGAAACGCAGAGTGCACACTCTAACAGAGCGTCTGAAGCGAGAAGAGCGAAAGGTTGGAACTAAACGAGAAATCATTTCATTCCATAAAGCACACACATTCTTAGTCTATTTTCTTCCGCTTTCAGTGCATACAGTTTATTTGTTCATACTCCTTGCGTTACAGTCGCATAAGGTAGATGCCGCGTCCGATCTCCACCAACAACGGATCACATTGCCCATGGGGCTCAACTGATTACCAACACTGAAGCGCGGCTCCTCATTTGGACTTGTTTACTAGCGATCTGTGGCACATGCTTGCATTTCTATCAAACTTAGTCCACTTAGAAATACTACTACTGCAGGTTACAATTTGTTCGGTTTAAGACACGGTCTAGGATTAACATCAAATTTCCATCCGGCCTATGGGTTGGTTGCACAGGTAACGTGATGGCTTTTACTTACCTCCAGGTGGGCCAATCGCTGAAAACGTTCTATTTTAAAGATGCAACGCAACTCACAGTTTTCTGCGGTCGCACAACGTTGTCAAGTGGCCAAGTTAGTTTACTGATTCATATGATCGAGAATGGAGAACTAAAACAGCTTGCATGTTAATGTAGAGCACCTATCAAAGTCTGTTGTCCAGGCCGGTTAAAATTGCACCTTACACTTGGGATGAAACTGTGGATGTCATAATGGATCCAGTGCTCCTCACGGCCATTTCAACAGGCGCAGTTCTTTAAAAAGACTCAGGGGATGTTGTCGCTTCCCAAAGATGACGTCAGGTGAACTGCAGAAGCACACAAAAACACGTACAACGTCATAGTTGGTATCCTTCTGGTTTCAATTTACTACCCCATGTCCGACCGTTATCGCGGCGTGACTGTTTTCGTACACGTAACACGTATCAAGGTACTTCTCGCACTAGCCTTACTGTCGGCTGACTATTATGGCTCTCAGCCTTGTTAGAACATCAGATGAACAAAAAGACAGGTGAATTGTTATTTTTCAGATCTAAAACCCGTTGGTGCTAACGTCCCAATTCTCGTACCTTGTGTCTGGGCTGTTCGTGTGGAACTTTTGAACACAACTTCTAGATTCATACCACTACAGTTGTTTTATCTAACAACCGGTCACATAACTGTATTATGTCTGCGCAACTCAGTATTTCCCGTCAGGTTGCGCTGCTAATCCTGCTACTTAGACCGCATCGGAACGGTGGGTCAGCGAGGAGGAGACCACTGGCCCTACTTTTATTCCTTCCACATTCGTCGGCCACCGCATATTGTCCCAACCTCTGTTCCCAGCTATCGTCCGACCCTGTTGCTTCTCTGGACAGTCTGTTCCATACTGAGGTTGTCTCGCACATAGATACAGAGCATTATTTAGGTCAGATTAAAGTTATCCAACCAACCATCGGTGCCCACCTCACCGTGTGTTCCCATTCTGCGGAAGGTCCGATCTACCTCATCGTGTACATCTTACTATAAGTCACCTGTGAGACACCCGTAACCCTGACGGTGAATGATCCTCTGATCGACGTCTATCGGCTCAGGTAGATCGCACTTCATGGTTTGAGCTGCATACCTGTCCTCCTATCACATTTAAGTGATCTCGACAGCAAGCTCGCAATGCATCTAGTCGCAGACCTTCTCAGCGGCGTACATCTGAGTCGCGCCTAGCGTGGCTGCCAATCTCGGAGACAGCCATGACCAACTCACGCGGCTACAGTAGCGACGATGGGATCACGACTGTTTTAGTGTGGACACAAGTAGAAAAAGCCAGAGCTGCATTCCTGAATCCGCGGCGTCAGTCGCACCATAACGGGATTTGTCGGCGGCCTGTAGGGCAGTGTATACATTGATTCAGTGAGGGCCGTTCTCTTCTGGGGAAGGAAAACTAATCATTTTCTTTCCAAGAGTCTCAGGGGCCTACAATTCTTTGAGCTTGCTTGACCTGGAAGCATCTGTTTGGTCGGATGGCACCAGCGTGTCCTCAGTGATGATATACGCAGGTGAATACTAGCCGGTGATAATCTTGTTAGTTACTTCTAGCAACACATAGAACTTAATATGTCGCATTCACTTGGGCACGTTCTACGTGTATCCACTTCCCGAGGAGGATCTTGCTTTTCGGCCTAATGCAGGGTTGCACAAGAGTTAAGAAGGACAAATTTGCTTTGTTAGCGGGGAACAAACTCTACCACGACTGAACTGCGTGTTACTGAGCTGTATCGCTTTCCAGGTTGGAAGTCATGCGACCCGCGTTGTGCTTGACTGTGCATACTGTAACTCGCAGACCGTACCAGTTGCGAGTTTGCTTTCACCTTCTAATAGGATTTAACGTGTGTCCATAGCTGAGTTATCTGTGGATGAAAGCGGTTTAAGACCCGGGGCAACGAAAGCCACAAGTAACTTATCTCTTTAATACCAACTTATTTTCGTACGATTGCCACTTGTTTACAAACTGTGTCCTGAGTTTGAATGCTTGTTCATGGCATTTGGGTTTCTCACCAGGTCTCTTATTTCCCCTGTTGATGATGCTCATTACTTCAGCCGACATGAATGTATAGCAGAGAGACATCACTTCAACTTATTGATGTATTACTGTTGGTGAGGATGATTAACCTACTCAGCCGGTGTTTAGAAGAATCGTCAGCGACACAAACGGATGAATGATGCAAATGCTTTCCGATAGTTCAAACGTCAGTTTGATCTATCGTAGAACTGGTCCGACTTTACAGCATTATCATTTTCGGTCCTGCGTAACCGCCGCTCATCATGTTTTATACTTTCGGACAACCTTTACAGATAAGTCGAGAGGAGTCCTACCCACGTGTCACATAGAGTCACGTAACTGACCAAATTCCACCAAGCACCCCGAAGCTCCAAGAGCCACCTTCATAAGCAAATGTGTTGAACCTGTTAGCGATATCCTTCGAGTCAGCCACTACTTCTGCTAGATGACGTGACATACACAAGCCCGATCATCAAACAGGGTGCTTGCTACGCTTACTTCAGCCCCAGAGCACTTAGCGTGGTCTTATTTGTAATTAAAATCAGCACTTTCTTTCATTCCTAGCAGGCTGCTCTTCACTTATCACAGTCCATTGCAAGAAGAACTATCAAGGTGCACTGAGAAAATGACTCTATTTTCCTTAACTTCTCGTTGCTTTAGTTGCTGGCACACGGTTACACCTTTTGCCTATCCAGACGTATCGAACGCTCGGTTACATCTGATGTATTCGTCTTCGGTGATCATGTGTAGGTACTTTTAACTAGTTGCGTTATCGTACTACCGTTGGTTCACTAAATTGAAGAGGCATATACATATTGAACGGCCATCTCCGGACTCCTTTTTAGCTAACGTTAATACGGCGTTATTCTTCACTTGAAGAACGATTTATGTTTACGAGAACTGATGTCCAACTTTAATAGAATTGTAGAAATTGACTGTGCTCAACTGCAACTCGCATTCCGATCCAACGTACGTCTGGTATGGCGTGCCCTGCGTGGCACTATGGTCCTACCCACCACGCTTCGACGACTGTCACTTGGTACTTGGGCCGGCGCATTGGTCTTTTTTGCAACACTGTTAACTTAAAAATAACAATGGGATGTGAAGCACCGGCTAAGTCGCTTGAACTGTAACTATCGTGCGCCATTCAGCATGAAAATCGCAATCCCACTGATGAAAAATATACTTTATGGCGAAGACTTTTTTGATATGCAATGGCTGATTCCTGCCAACCGCTAGGCGTGGCCCATGCCAGTGGGATAGTAACTTCATACACTTTGTTTCTACACCTATTTTTATACCTGAACGATAGTTGTCTTGTTGTTTTAATATGATTTTCATATGATCAATTGAATAAACGACTGGATGCGATTTTGAGGCCAGTACAGCAGCCCTTTAATGCTGGCAGCCAGATCTTCCCAACTGTCAGTAGTATGACCATTGCTATCGGTAAGGGCACGCTTACCCTACGACATGAGGTCGCAGGTCTATGAAGTTAATTCCCTAAAAGAGCACAACTGGTCACTAATCCTTGCTACTTATTCGAGTTCATTACCTGTTGGCCTGGCACTGAAGCTGGAATTCGAAGTGGACACACGATTCGTCTTCTTGACACACTGGCCATAGACTTAGTAGAAGGTGAGATTACGTGTGAGACTCCGGCTTAGATGTTGAAACTTCTAAGATTATGGCAATTTATTCCTACATGCTACTGTTTAACTAACATTCTCCGGAAGGACAGCTAAGAAGTAAGACAAAAGCAACACTATTTTCCTTAGGAAATATTTCGAGTGCGCCTCTTAACCACCTTATCTGTGAGACCAACCCTTTTACTAGTACGCATTGCTCTATCTTTTTGCTTTCGGTTAGTATGCCAACACAAGTAATTTGTTTCGTTCCACAATAACGCATTTCTTGAAGCGCCACTACAGGGTGCAACTGTTGTGCAGAATAACTCGGCATCTTCACGCTTTTCCATCCTATGCAACCGAATTAAGAGAACATGGAAAAATGTAAATTATTCGGTAGTTGGTTCGTGTCCATTATATTCACGATGATTACCATTTTTAATCTATTACCCACGCAACAGCTGAAAGAACACATTAGAAAACTGAATGACCTCAAAATTCGATGGGACCAGGAATATCTATGCGAAGCGGAATTTGACTCTTGGCTCAAACGCAAGGAGCTGGATGTCAATCGAACCCTCAAACGTTCCATCGATCGTCACCGTCGTCGACATGCCAGTTGCGATACAGCAAAGCATGCGTCCACCTCATTAGCGTACACTAAACTGGCCGATGCCATGGATACTGCTCACTTGGAAGTTCTCCTCGCAGAAATTCAAGCTAAAGAACACATACTTCATCAGTTCCACAAAGAACGTGCATTCCTCGAGGGTCATAAAAACCCGGAATCCGCCAAGGAGCTCAGCGAATTTAAGTTGCGTTTGTCTTCTCTTATAATACAAATCAGTGAGGCGATATCAGCTCGACGTCAATTGGCTGCTCAAACAGTTGAGGCTGCTCACTTAACTGACCAACTACACGAGGACCTGCATCGTGTGGTTCACCGATCCAATGCCTTGAAACCCACGAACTCTTGGATGAACACTGGCCCCGGATATATGGAAGTAAGTCTTACTTAGCATTTGTATCGTCGTGTGCTTTGAACGCCATAGCAATATCTCACCCTTCTCCACGCACCCACACAAAAATGTCAAACGCATGCCTCGTCGTGTCTGTTTCGTTTTTGTCCTACGTCCCCCTCTGTTGTGGGCATTATGTGTTGTACACTTCCGGACTCCACATTACCACTTAGCCTCTCATCTAGCCGACATTTTGATTCCCTATTTCCTCTTTTACGCGCGGAAAATTTGAACAACTGCGCCATTCCAGCGGGATCGCGATCACCTCCAAGCAGTTTCAAGCGACGACCTCAAAACGGCCCACGGGCGCCCCATGTTCTGGGCTAGTAGCTCAAATATCACTGAGTATCAAAGTATGCAAATACCCACACCTCAGGAATTTCGCCCATCAATTAGTCCTTACGATCAGTGGACCTCAATTCTAACTTCTTCCTCCCCAAGTTTTGGATTTGAGCGCAGACTACCAGTAGCTGACAGTTTAGAGTGGTTGTGGTATTCGCCTACTACCGTACTGGGCTTATCATCGGAGGCTCTGACCGACACAACTGCTCGAGAAACCATTCTAGAGCGTGGTCATCAGCCACACTTGTCGCGTGCATCGTCTTTGTCATCTTTACCTACCTCTGGACCATGGACAAGTTATCGTAGTCTGCAGAAATCAACACGAAAACTGCGTCCAACTTGGAAAGATTATACCGAAACCATGCCTGTTAATGAGCGAAGTGCCCATCCAGTTAGCACTTCTTTCCCCCTGAAAATAGAAACGGATCTGCCCGGGTCTCACTATAGGCCATTCGACCAGAGAAAATTCGCGTCAGCACCTTCCAAACACGGCTTTAAGTCTAGTTATCTTCAACCCTTTCAACCTGGCACTCGCGCACCAACCTCTCCACTCGAGGCACACTCGACTTGTGTTGCAGACTACCAGCATCTTCCAATGCTTTTACGAAGGAACATTTCACCTGTTCCCGTGAAAACCGCGAAGCGCACCCATCGTACAACGGAACCATGGCCCAAGGAGCAGTGCTATTGGTTTACCGTTTCACGACACAATGACTACAGTAAACAGAGTACCGTATCCTCTTCTCCGGTATCCTCTGAATTTACCCGCTTTGCATCTAGGTTTCCACAAGCTGAGTTCATTCCCACTGACGCAAACCACTTCCAACAACAAATGGGCTCCTCTCATACTCCTTTCCAAACATCACTACCGATCAATCGTCCTTCAGCACCCAAAAAGACGACCTCTCGAGCCACTCTGGTGCCCTCTGATATGGACACCACCATATGCACCACAAGACCACAACCAATGGGGGCCTCAAAGTCCGAATCGGTGGTTAGCTACACAGTGAAGCCACGGATACTACTTCGAGCGCAGTCCACGCCCGTTGCGACGTGTTTTGACTCTGGTTCTGGCTTCAGCATCTCCACGTCGAATCTATCCGTTTCACGGGACACACTCATCGCGCCTGTCCCCCCACCATTACCTCCAAATGAAAGCGGCGGTATCAGCAACATGGACGCTGGGGCGCAGCTTCGACATCGTCTAAATACCCCAGTTCAAATGGCTCTTCAACAGTATCGTTGCAGCGGGAGGCACGAGATGGACTACGCGAGTAGCTGAACAAAACGAACCTACTGCCTTGCAAAAGGTGATCACAACAGGTTCCTCTTCCATATGGATGTACTACCTTGAAGTATTTCACGTTTTCAATACTTTTTGATATGCCAAAGTTGTGTTTTATTCTTACGGTACTTGTCAGATTGCACGGCACACTCGCCGCTCAGCGAACCACTACTGTTACCGCCCACGAGTCGAAGTAGTTCTTGAAAGGTGGTTGAATCTGTACTACTTCGCGAGTGTTTTGTTAACTTTGCCGTCCTATTTCATAATTTTGTCTAGCGAACTGTGAAGCTACCTTTCTGTGTATATTTTCCACAGCTCTTCACGTCGGCCCCACTTCCGAGGTCGCTTGATACCTGATTCGCAGCTATTTTCCAATTCTTCCAATCGTTCTTTTTTGCTTCTTCGTAAATCAAGATTTTTAACCACTATGATCTAGTTTCAAGCCTTAAGGAATCAGAGATCTCTTTACGGTTCACTGGTTGCATCATTGGTTTGTAGGTGGTTTTGTTTATCTATCTCACCTGAGAACTTTGTTCTCGCTTTTTTGCATATCATGATAACCGACAGTGGAGCCTCCTTCCAAGAGTTACATCAGGGACCTTCTTCCTTGTCCAAACAGCTCGTATCTCTGCTTCGACCAAATTCGGTCGCATAAGCATCCACAGATTGCTCGAAAGGGATTACTAACAAAAAATTAAATCATAGGACGAACATAATATAGGTTTGCAGCTCGAGCACTATGGACACCCTCTGAGTGAGACTTAGTATCATTTTCAATCGTGCACCCACCGATGGTTGCGGCTGAGTAGAGACCGTCAGCGAAGCGCAGTTTGTTTCGCAGAGTTAGCGAAAGCATTTCACGTGTACCAATCGGGCTCAGCTACTAAGTGGACGAATAAATAAATAGCCAAACTGCTATACTTTTCGGACAAACAGGATACAATCCAAATTGAGCAACTGTCCTTTGTGCAGAGGATTAGTGCCTTTGTATTTTTACATACCGTACCATTGCACACTGCTGGCTACGGTACGTGGTTAGTGCAGTTCCATGGTGGGTTCAAATGGGTTTGTGTCCATTTGGACCTATCTCTCTCTAGTCTGGTAACCTGGTGACACTTTCAGGTTGGTACACATCATGATTCAACGCAAACCGTTAGTTAGAGAAGGAAGGAAAATAAACCGCAAAAGCATAGGCTTCGTATAAGTTGTAACGAACAACCTGGTAAAAGGTTACTAACAGCTATATCCCAACATCTTTAACAGACGTTTATTTTTCCGTCTGTAAGATATGCTAATGATGTTGGATGTACATTGGCAAAAGTCAAGACAAAAGGCATGTTCAGGACACCCGGTTATCGTGCATGCAAGTGAGAGTATGTCTTTGAAATGGAGTAAATGGTCAGTTGGGCCCTTTAGCAGAAGTACATGGGCTTTGGTACCGACTACTTTTTGACACGCGAGGTGTTTTTGTTAGCGATAGCCATAGCCAAACTAATAAGGCACCTTTCGCTTGTATGTTGTCAGTTTCGACGAGGGAATTGTTACACTCCAGTGCTCTGCCCGTCACACGTTGCGTATCCATGGGTGTGAAGAGTGTATGCTGCAAGGAAATACCGGATTCATGTCTGGTGCCCGCAGTATGGATATATCTGGCATATATTCTTCGGACAGTAACGTCGAAGAGTAGAGCGGATAACTGCTGAGAGGATGCGGCGATTACCAAATACCACTGTGTCAAATTGCAGAGGAGGGGTGTTCAAGACATGAGGTGTATTTGAGGAGAAAGTTAAGATACATTGGGCTCGTGTGTGGTCATCGCCGTGGGGATGGCGCATGTGGTGCTTGCTCTCTGTAGGTAGCGCTCATAGAATAAGGGAGTTAATGTGAGAAGAGTAGCCGCAGCACATTGTCCTTCAGGCTACAAGCTCACCATGATCTACTTTGCTGCTGATAGTCAATCCGAAAGTGACCTAACTAGTTACTAAGACGGTGTGTCAACATAGAGAGGAGAGTTGAGATGAGTTATGAAGGATGCAGTATAGTCTCTTTCTTGAAACTACATGCTGCCCATGACCCTCGATAAATGGCTTTCATACAATTAAGTGCTAGGTGTTGCTTTGAGAAGGAACTCGATCGTTTTGATGACACCTACTTAACCGTCATTACTTTACATCGTTCACGTTCCATTGGTAGATCGTCACAACACTGGATTTAAGTAAGGAAATGTAGAGCATGTGCTCTGTCGGCCTGTAGCCCAAACAGTAGGATTAACACGTATGAAAAGGACACGCTACAATCACAAGTAGGTGTGGACGTAAAAGTAGTTGTGCGCGCGCCGATGTGTATGCGTACACCGTGCATGCGTTTGTGTGTGGCCGAAAGTCAGATGTGTCATCCAACCAGAGTGTATTCGTGGTTAGAGTAGGTTTAACATGTGGTATCCCCCATCACCATGACCGTTGTCGCAGTTCCGGTTTCAAACAGTCGACTGATTCTGCGGAGCGGTTCGATCACCCCCACCAACAGGTCCCTCACATATTTTCACTCTATATGGCCTCCTCTTAACCCCAGTTGGCATCGATCTGCACTTCACTTGATGTGGCAATGCTCCATTGGCCGATGAACAACACGGTCGTTCAAGAATTGCACATAGTTTTTTTGGAGAAACATTTACCGTCGACGGTTGCAGTGTTGCTTGTGATAATCTGGCACAGGCTGGGTCATCTTCCTGAAAGATGATTTTCTTTATCTCCTTTGTGCACACATTCCATCGGTCTCCTTCTCCGAGGCACAACAGATGTAGTCTTGCCTTGAACTTTCTACCAAACGTCGACTCTAAGGCGTTTCACCCGCACTCTGTGTGCGTGGGCTCACTAAGCGAACTGGAAGCGTTTCGGTTTGGTTCGTGGAGCTTAGGCTACTGTTAAAGTAACCGCAGTTTAATCATCTATACTCGTTCCGCTAACTCGTTTGAAGCCTGGTTGTGACGGTTCAATTTGATATACTGAATTCCGTCGTTAGCAACAAATTGGTTGACTTTAGCATCACTTGAACCATTGTCCCTGCATGCAGTCTCTGGGAAGCCGAAAGTGATAGTGAAGGACACGTTTTTATGGTAGCGACTTCAGGTGTCACTTAGATAGCATAGTACACATCAGACTATTTGGAAAGGCCTCGATGAGTAGCCATCGATCAGACCGAAGTAACCGGAGTGCACTCGTTCCCACAACTTGCCCGGTTAACACCATGGGTTCATTGGACCGAACTCCTTCCCGCATTGATAGACCTGACAACTACCACATTACTTCAGCGTACTTTCTATGTTTGAATCGCTTCTTGATCACCATCAGTATTCCCAGCTGATGCACTCACCCTTCCGACACCTTGGTGAGCGTAGTGGAGCTCTTGGAGGATTTGGGTTACTTGGAAGAACCAGATGAGAACCGCAGAACACACAGTCATCGAATTAGCTCTGTTCGGTTCTGCATCTACTAATTGGTGGCGAGTCAGCGGATTCTTCACAAAGCCAGTCCACCGTTAAGAGCCACTCGCTTGTCGGGAGAACTGGGTCCCGATCCATTGACTGACTGGAGGCCTCCCATCTAGGTGTGGTTCGGTTCAAACGGGAAATCGCGTTCGTACGATGTCTACATGACTGGTTAATGACTTAGGACATCGGCTGTGGGGGTCATATAGGTCTGGAAGTTAAGAAGGTCTACAACTGCACACAAATTACGTTAGATCTTATCTTTGTCTTATGAAAGAAAGCACTCTTTAACTTACCTTCCATTCATCCGACATTAGCATTAACGGCTTGTGATCTGTATGTAGTTCACAAATTCCTACAAAGTACTGACCATGACTATAGGCACTGCTTCTGTGTCCAATAGTAGGTAGTTATTTTCCGCTCGTTGCTGGGCGCTTGAGGGGAATGCGAATTGCGTGTTTCTGTCATTCACGCGGTAGCACATGACACCACCTGTATCCTAAGTGGATGCATCACAATGGTGAACGAGCCATTTTTAAGATCGTAATGAACTAACATTTGTGGGGGTGCAGGTAACTGTTCCACTTTTATGAAGACATTCCTTGACGGCGATCTCAACACCACGATATCCGTTGTACGTAGTAACTCATTCAATGGAGGAAATAGGCAAAGAACTCGTGTCGAATTTGCCAGTAACAATATGGTATTTTTGAAAAGAAACGGAGCTCACCACCATTCCTCGGTCCATGACTTGATAAAACAAGCTTTGCCATGTCACTTGGAAAATAAAAATTGACCTTATCAAACCGATATCTAACATATAGAGAAGAGAAACACACTTGAATTCCGTCAAGATAACTTCTATTTGCGCCTTTCCTTCCGGGTCAGTGGACATGGTTAGGTGATGTTGTACGTTAGAACGTCAAGACATGAGAATAGCACCGTTTACTAATCCGTCAATGCTTCCCCGAAGAATACCGAGGTCCGATTGGGTCCAAAGTGTGAGCTGCTGTATTCGTGAATTTTCAAACATATGGTGATTTCAGTGAGCTCTGGAGGTTTGCCAGGTTCTATGTGTTAGTACAACTAACGGAGATCCAACTGTGTTGCATGCAAATATCCGATGCGGATTAAAGGTTATTGGACTGGTTGGGCACCATCTCGTAGTCCCCGCAACTTCGTACGGAACCACTCGGCTTTGTCACGAGTACGATTGGTGTCCCCCATGTTAGAGAATTTCATGGGTACGACGATACCCTGAGTTTGTTAGCGAGTTAACTCTTCAACTCTGTGCGTCCCGGCATACGGTAGCTTTAGCACCTTGATAGATTTTGGTAGAGCACTTCCATTTTATTGTAGCTTAAAATTCTTTTGGCTTCCACAACTCTTCGGCATAACGTTGGGTGTTGTTTCCTCATTTCGTCAGTCCTAATGACTTCGGCAAGATTTACTGTCACATAATTATGTAATGGAAGATGTGCGTATCCAGTCTCCCCTAGCAATCTTGATCGAGCTATGGATACCGCATCGCATACACAAGTAGTTTGTGCTTGTCGGCGTATTGTATTTGGACAAGACAATCGTCATAGTACATACGAAAGTCGGAACTGCACGCTGATAAGAATGGCAGATACTTCACATTGTATGCTTTAATTATTTTCACTGATGCGCCTGTGCGGAACTTCATTGGCATTTTCTTTCCATGGATGTTAAGTTCCAAACTACTTGGTGCTAGATTCCTGCTACAAATATTATCCAACCACACGGAGTAACTCTGGCTCACTTCTATCAAACTCGCCTACCGATCTGATGGATTTCGCCTGTAAGTTTCACAACACCGGACGAAGGTCCACTAACCCTCATACTTGTGACAGATGGCCCGTCTTGCAGCTCCGGCAGAATGTTTGGTGCGTTAGTATTTAGACACGCAACCATCAGCGGGGTTATACAAGTGATT
Source organism: Dicrocoelium dendriticum (assembly GCA_944474145.2). Classification (NCBI taxonomy): domain Eukaryota; kingdom Metazoa; phylum Platyhelminthes; class Trematoda; order Plagiorchiida; family Dicrocoeliidae; genus Dicrocoelium; species Dicrocoelium dendriticum. The sequence goes on along the minus strand of OX104067.1, from coordinate 71,479,766 downwards.
CCCAACCAGTGAATTCTGCTGCTGGCTGAGGTGCCTTCTTCACTCATCTCAAACTTTCGGATGGAGTTTCTAGAGTAAATGCTGGCAATTTTTGTTTGAGGCCATCTCATTGACAGCAGTGGAGCACACTAATCCACAGCTCAGTTTATCGTCATTGTGTGAATGTTATCTACCCCCGGTCTCCCGGTTTGTGATGTCAACGGTCAAGAATCGGCGCAGCATAGCAACTGTGCTCCGCGAACCATTCAGCTGGATTATACCCAGCGTTCCCATTTACTCCAATTGTGACACTAAAAATGCGTGCTTCAAATCCCCCACTTTGTATCACCAGCGTCACGAAGTATATAGCCATAGTCAATGGAATATGAGCCATACATTTGAAGGTTCCTCACGATGCTACTGTCTTCTCTTCGTGTGTGTGTGTGTGTGTGTGTGTGTGTGTGTGTGTGTGTGTGTGTGTGTGTAGATCAGTTCCGCAGCACACACTGATTCCAATTGGATATAGGGTTGCGTGTTTACCCATTTACTTACCTATATGCGATTGTTGGTGTCCGCGGACCTGAGAGACCACCAAGGTGTACCTTTGGCATCCAGTGAAGTACCGGAAATAGTCCCTCACTGGCTCGCCTAAGGATGTATGGGGAAAACTCGTATCCGAGAGGAAATGAGGAAAGAACAAATAGAAACCTTGGTGACGAATTTATTGGGTCTATGTAAACTTGGTCTTTTGAGTAGCTGTGACACCCTGTTACTGGTTCATGCTTTTTGGTCAACACCTCGCCGAAAGGATTGCGCGCTCCGTAGGTACGGGTATCCTCGCGGTACCCAGCTCATAACCGGAGGTGTCCGTGTGGCAGCGAAACGTCAATATGGTGTACAGGCGTACTACTGATGGCATTTTCGGCCTTTCTACTCAACTTCACGAATCACCGTCCGGATATCTTGTGCTTGATCTGTGAAGCGAGTAATCCTTGCAAATGCTTGCTACCAAACTTCCCGTGGAATGGCACGGTTGTTGCTTAATAGGACATCCAATGCTCACTTTTACTGATTCCACACGAGATTCGAATGTGTCGCGATCAGAATTCATCAGGATCGTTATTGTCTCAGGGTGACATGTGTTTCGGAGGAGAAGTGACATACCTTCTTTCATCATGTCGTTCTGTGCACGAAGCACTTGTGCTGCAGCATTTGCAACCGTCATCGAAGAGTACTCACTCGAGCCTTGTTTTATCAGAAGGTCGGACTCAGAACAACCGCTTCGATATTTAGCTACGGTACCCCATGTAGAACAGCATCTTGGCCAACTAAGTCGGTCGTAATCAGCACGGCAAGTTGCGAAACGCTTTGTGAGAGCATGAAAGAATGTGAGGTAATTTAACTGTCGCTGAACATCGCTTCGTTTGTATCATTCAGATACGATGGTTCAACCTCTTGCAAGAGTACCACAGGAAATCTGTTAGACTTCTCAAATGAGTCATCGTGCGGAATGTTATCTAACTACATTTGATGCTAAAACAGTTCTACGCCCGGAAGCCAAGCAGTAGCATTATCATTTATCTAATGCTTGACCAAAATATCAACTAGGTAATTCAAAAACGTTTACTAGGCGGACTACTTGTTTCAGTACTCGACAACCCGAATGTAGCCATGCTACCTCCAGTGAACTTAGTAGTTCACATGCCTATTAAAAATATGTGCTCAATTTGAGTCACTGTTACAACATTTACTTGCAATAAATATCGGTATCATGATTCGTGCCTATCGACACCGCATTCGCAAAACAATTTGCTGTTTCAATGTGGATACCCTTATCACAACTACTTCTCATGTCTTGGATCTCAATAAACTACTCACTACTTTTCGCAAGACTGACATTTGATCAAACTAAATTCGTATCATATCTGCTTGTACAAAACTGACCATGCGTTCTTTGGTGTGTCTCGTGTAACAGCGAGAATATACACTTATTTATTTATTATATTTAATCAGGGCCGCTTGTTCTTGTGACGGACATACAAAGAAAGCGCTGGGAAGGTGCTTGCATTGGGTTCAGTTCGCATTTGAGGGTTTGTGTTTTACACACAACAGTTCGGGCAGAAGTGATAAAGATTAAGTAACAAGTACTTGATGTTATTCCACGTGCCAACTGTCGTGGTTTCCACTGACTGTACGAATAGCCTGCCAGAAAGTGTTATGCCGCCTCCAACCGGTTCACACCGCAACAAAATGAGAACGCCAAGATCTGCCGGACTGAGGGATTCCATTTGTATCAGTGCATAGCGCAATAAATAGGTTGAAGGCAACTACTAACGCATTGACATTGAAGATGCTAATTGATACTAATTAAGACAACTACCACGGTTCAAGTTCAGAGTTCCACTTGCCGCTGACCCCACATTGATTCGCGTTTTCATCTCTGCCTGCGTTCGATCTCCAATTGTAAATTGATCCAATGTTGCGCCACGATTCTCGGCTGGTACGCTGACGGTAAGATGGCTCTCTGTAACACCTCCCCTTGTTGAAATAGTTAGACCGCTAGTTGTATAGGTCTTCCTTCGGGGATCGACCTGCAAGGATTGCACACGTCTTCTTACCCGCGTTGGCCTTAGTAGGTGTGAATTTTCAGTCCGTTCCACGAGTTGCGTATCCTGTCCGGTCGAGGTGCTTGGGTGCAAAATGCAAAACAAATCATTGAAATCAAACCCTTTGCAGTCGCTTGTCTCTGGGATCCTTGCAAACCGCGGTCGCAGTTGGTTAGCATGGCGAACCCATACTTGTCTACCAACGCGAACATCGTACATTCCTTTGCTCCGTCGTCTCACGACTTGACCTGGTATCCAGCTTATTCGACGCTCTCGATGAGAGGCAGCAAACACTGCGTTTCCAACTCTGGAATTTTTGCGCTGTGCTTCGTACCGTCTGTTGTACTGGGCTTCCATAACCGAATTCGTACGACGTATCGATGGGCGTTTTGAAGCCTTCAGATCTAGGGTTGCTCTCAGTCGTCGACCCATGAGGGCTTCAGCGGGTGACTCCCCATCTGGTGCGTTGGGATTCGGAGTTACACGATAATTCAACAAGAATCTTTCCAATCTTTCACCCAGAGATCCCTCTCCCTTCAATTTGAACACTGCACGTTTTAGGGTGACGACATATCTTTCTGCTTGCCCATTTGATTGAGGATGATACGGAGCAGTCCTCATGTGTTGGATTCCACTGTGTACACAAAACTCAGCGAATTGATAGGATGTGAACTGTGATCCGTTATCCGATACTATTGTTTCCGGTTGAGGTGGTATGGTTGTATAATGCACCATGACGTTCGTTTCAGAACACACATTATTCAGTGGTACATTGAGCAAATTCAAT